>OX030949.1:45611867-45991867 GCA_943735915.1 Pherbina coryleti
TTGAATGTGTGGCAGCGTATCATGATGGCGCGTGTGGGTTGAATCCTGTGAGTGAAGTACATTTTCAACACCCATGCGTTGTGGTACTTACGAGTATGTGAACTTTTTTCAATTAATATGATGGAATATTTTTCTTTTGTACGCTTTTCATCTAACATTGTGCTCGAACATTTATTTTGATGTGCAAAAAATGCGCTCAACGCACCTAGGTGGACATAAAAGATATGGAAAAACATACATTTATTTAAAGAATTTACTAATAAAGTACAATTTTTCTCCTAAATAGTGTCACCGAAACACTCGGTGGTTATCTGCAGCGCAAACATCTTGGCTATGTCGCCACTTATTTGTACAACTTCCAAAAAAAATCTATATTTTGCCTTAACCAATGACACGGACAACATTTTGTGATCTATATCGAAATTGCTTAACTTGTAGTCGCCACGCTGTATAGGGCAACGTATGACAGAGGATGACTGTAGCGCACTCTTGAAGACGAACTGAAACACGTCATCCTCCTGATAGACCTTTAAAAACTTGCACACATCGATGCGATTCCAGTTATAGACGGTAACATATTTCTTCTTACCGTCGGTTTTTATTCCTAACTTCATATTCATCACTAGATCATGCGCTGGCAGCGGCTGGTGTACCGTAAAGCTTAAATCGAATTTGGTGCGATTGCTATGCACGACGATGCTGTAGTTCATAAAGGTACTCTCACAGCTGGCGTGCAAATTGATGATCTCCACACGTTTCTGTAAAATTTCACACAAAATTAATAAAAATGTTTGTATATTTCTGAAATATGCTGATCTTACGCCATTTTCTGCGTCATTCCAAGCGAGATTTGCTAGCAACGTAACTAGAGTGGCTATAATTCTAAAATCTGAATTGTTGCTCATTTTTGTTAGACTATGAATTAGCTTTAACTTTGTTAGTAATCCAACCGTCCGAATCATAAAAAACACTGAACCATGAGGTTTTATGGCATCTATATTTAATTGTCAAATATTAAGCTCTTATTTGGTGGTATTATCTTCTGTTGATTTATTAATTATTGGCACCCTGCACTTAAAAGTCGTCATTGCTCGAATTGAAAATACAGTCAAACCTCGCTTATCCGGGATGCGATTAACCGGTCACATCAATTATCGGAGAATATTCGTTATCCGGAATAAAAGAAGAAGAAACAAAATTTTTGTTTTGGTTGATTAACCCTATCGTCAGGGATAGCACTTACAAAGGGCAAAAAAGCTTCCAGTATTTTGTTGTACTTCTTAAAAACTCTGACTGTTTTGACATTACACAACAAGATAGAATTCAAATTTGACCTATCAAAAAACAAAACTTGTAACAAAATATATTAGAATTAATAAAACTAAAGCGTGCTTGCTTTGGAGATTCCATTTTTCGATAGGGATTATATTGTCATACGTTGGTCAGATCTGGTACCGACGCTATTATCATTAGTGTGTCTGGTTTGCCATTTTATAAAACGAGAGAACAACTCTTGCAAATTATGGAAATTTATTTCAAAAATCGTGAGTGAGTTCGGGAATGTTACAGTGTGCTACGTTCATTTTAAGGCTGATATAATCGTTCGTCCTAGCGACTAATTGGATTAAGCATGGAACGTTTTCGCACCACTCATCTATATACAGTGACTCAAAAAATTGATCGCATGTTCAGGAATTTCTTACAAAACAAATATTACAGGAAAACGAAAAAATGGATTATGAAAAGATTATATATTTTTACAAACTTAATTTTTCTTAAATAAAAAAACACATTCTTTTTTTAATTTTTCAGAATTTGTAGTAAAATAAATTAGAAAAATTAATTAAACATATTCGATCATTTATTTGAGTTTAAAAGTTAATATTTTGTGTAGCCTCCGCGTGCTTCCAAAACAGCATTTATTCTTCGTGGCATGGTTTCCACCAAATTTTTGCATAAATCCTGTGACAGTACATTCCATTTTATCTGGACTTTTTGCCAGATATCATCGAGTGTTCGTGGCGCACATTCACCATCCCTGAATCCGCGTTTAAGCTCCACCACAAGTGCTCAATCGGATTTAAATCAGGTGACTGCCAAATGAGAATAATAATATAACAAAATTAATAACCGTTACTTTTACAGTAGTGGCTTTAATAATTTGTACACAATCTACTGCTACACGCACTGCTTACACACATGCGATCAATTTTTTGAGTCACTGTATATAAAAATAAGTTGCATTGTGTATGAAATTTATGTTCTCTGTAATGCGTGAACCGATTTCGTTTCTGGTTAACCGTGAATTTCCCATGAAAGGTGACGTCAATACGAAGGTTTTTATGTATAAACGGTCTTTGTATACGTATTGGTTCATGAATTATAGGCATTTTAGTGAACTTATATTTACAACAATACAGGTGTGAACAAATAAAGGTGCGCACATATGGTGTATATGGGGAAATATTTGTAAGGTAAATTGGAAATAAATGGAATATTGGAATAATTTGGCAAGTTTCACTTTAGTTTGCATTTGCGCGAGAAATATAGGCATTGTAAAAATTGTCTATACCCCTTTTTTTCCATACCCCCTTTTTCCGCCCACAAATCAATAAAAATGCTATATTTAACACGGTTTTGGTCGTATTAGACTAAAATTTGGTAAATAAGTTTGTATGCTTACTGTCGGCAACTATACTAAAACTGTGCGTGGTCTAACTATATATATACGCCCACTTTTTAGAAATCATTATTATTCCTGAGTAACTCCCAAGAGGCAGTTACTGTATATTTGAGCGAATATTAGACAAGGGGGAATTTGGCCACACAAGCCAAATTTATGATATCGAATTGCTATGAAACTAAATGTCGTATAGCAATGAAGGTCTTTCTACTGAAAAACTGGCACGGGCATTCGAAAACGGGGCGTGTCTCCAACCATATTAGCCAAATTTACGATACAGAATAGCTATAAAAGTAAAAGTCACAGAACATTGAAACTCAGAATGTAGATACCATTTGGTGATGTCCTTCTACTAGAAAAGGTGACATGCATTGGACAAGGGGGTGTGTTTCAACCCATACAAGCCAAATTTATGACACAGAAAAGCTATGGAAGTAAAAGACAAACAACATAGAAGTAAGAATGAAGATACTACTTGGTAATATCCTGCTACTGGGAATTGAAAAATGCAAAAAATTTTCAATAGAGAACGCTGCTATAGACTCCAAAACTACTGAGCCGATTGAGCTCAAATTTGCGCAGTAACTATGGGGTCATTCATAAATTACGTTACCAATTTAGTTGAGAGAGGTTTTACAATGTACTACGATAAGTAACGAATGGGGGGAAGGCGTCTCAGATATAGTAATGTGACCAAAAATAAAAAAAACTCCAAAAACCCAACATTTCAAACCATTTTCATCCTTACATCTTCATGTTTGACCGTCTAAATTGACCGTTAACTATTGGCAAGTGTTGTAAGGGCATAATTTTTCTTTGCTTGCTTTTCGACAGTTATTTTTTCTATTTTCAAATATTTTTTAATCAATTAATTTTTTTTATTTCATATACTACGTTGCTTTAGGGGGGTGGAGGGGAGTGTTTTTGAAATGCAATACAAAGAGTATCGGATGGGGGTAAAATAAAAATTGAAAATCGGTCACGTAATTTATGAACGACCCCTATGTTTCGAGTACGAGATGGTTTAGAAATAATAACGCTGAAGGCATTGCAACATTTTCCGGTACTTATCTAGATAAGGTGCAGAAAAGCGCATTGAGAAAAAGCTAGTATACCCATAATAATAATTAATAGCTTACAAGCCTTGCGAAATTTTATGCACACTCGTTTCTTTGATATCTATAGGAAAGTTTTAAACACAAAAATATAGGTACTGAGACTACTAATTGTTGAGCTCAAGGCCAAGTATGTCAAGACATGTTCCTACTTGACGCGGTCGGCATTCGAGTGGAAATTTAATATTTTTTTAACAGAAAACGGTAAGAGATAATGGAACTTTTTTCTGGATTTTGTGCAAGCGGGCCTGGTTTAGAAGTAATTTACTGAATTCCATTGTGGTCGCACCAGCATAAGTGACGCTGAACATTCAGATCGATAAAATCCATGGAATGATATTAGACAATCGGAGAATAAAAGTGCGTGGAGTGGCTGAGACATCACATTTTACATTCATATTTGGATATGAAAACCGCAGCCATGTGACTACTTCCAAGGAGTGTTTGGCGATGTTCAATCGCAATCCGAAGGAATTTATGTGCCGTTTCGTAATCGTAGACGAAATATGGAAGCATCACAACATACCAGACCCCAAGGAACAGTCAAAGCAGTTAACATCTCCGGGTGAATGTGCAAAAAAAAAGGCCAGGGTGAATCTGTCAGCCAACAAGGTCATGGCATAAAACGTCAAAAGTCAAAGGTGAAACGATCACCGGCGAATATTATTCGCAGCTGTTGAACTAATTTGACATGGATTTGGAATAAATCGACCGCATTTGGCGAAGAAAAAAATTGCTTTTCCACAATAACAAAGCACCGGCGCTCAAGTCTGTAGTCCCCATATTCTCCACATTTGGCCCCCTGCAATTATTGCCTGTTTTAAAGCCTGAAAAAATGGCTCGGTGATGAGAGATTTGAGTCGAATGAAGGACTTTAATAAAACCTACGTTTATCGAGATTATTGAGTACGTTTATGCTAGAAAATGCCATATTTTCGAATGGAACTGTGAAATTTCATCTGGCAATGCTTACAGTTGCCGAGCCGCATTTTATTTTCTCAAAAAAATTGTGCATTTTTTCTGCCCTCTTTGAGAATTCTGCCCTTTATGTGTTCTTTTCTCGAAAAAATTTTTGACCTGTAAATTAAATCGTGTTCTTTTCTCAAAAATGTTGACCTTGAATTGCTTTTTCACGGATGATAAAATAGATATAATAAAAATTGTTCTCAAAAGTAAGCAACAGTACAGTACACAACATCATAAACAAAAAGTGTTGTTTTTTTTCTGAGCTGTTCTCAACTAAGAACAGGTCAATATTTTTTAAGTTCAGGTCAAAATGTAAAATATTCTGCACTGAATATTCTGCAAAAGAAAACGCCATTTGAAGGTATCCCTCATAAAGTGTCAAAGAATTCACCCTTACTGTCGTACCATTACTTTTATCATAGCACCTTTACTCAGCCGCGACTGTATATGGGAGCTAAATCCAACAAAAGTTGTTTGCGGAAGAAGCACATCGAAGCAAAAAGTTGCTTGTTTCTTCGGCATTAGCGGTCATGTGACGACAATTGCTTAAGAGCAACTTAGGAGGATCAATTCTGAATGGCTCACACACATCTGCTTAAACAAAGCCCTTTTTGACCAGCTAAAAGATAGGATAGGTGGGTCATCCGCCGTATAGCCCTGTTTCGACATCCAAGGAGTTTTTATTCCAGGAAATAAATTAAAAATGACATGGAGAATATTTTGAAAAACAACAAAGCCAATGTTTCAAAATGTTTCATCATTATTTGGCCAGAAATATAAATAGCAACTCTCGTATGAAAAACTATGAATTTGTTTTGTAAAAAGTTGTTTTTAAACTTTACAATTTTGTTTTGATAACGTTACGTTTTACGGCGCAGGTTTCCAAAAAAGTTGAAAAAGGCAATTTTTGAAAATGCATCGGTGTTGCATGGAATTCTTACTCGGTGATACGATAAAAAAGATAGCACGACAGTAAAGGATAATTCTTTGACTTTACGACAAAAATAAAAAAAAAAAAATTACTGACTTAATCGGGACAGGTAGGCAGTTGCTTAAGCAACGAAACTTTAAAATTGTTACATGAATAATGCGCTGTGAATAGATGCTATGGTTAAAATTAAAAATTACACGCCAGTAAAGGCTGGTTCTAAGCCCTCATGACAAAAAAAGACAACAAGTTCGAGACGTCATAAGGTCACGGAGAAAACTGCTACAATATTGAAAATGCATCAATCATGCAATGGCGTTGCATTGAATTATTACACGGTGAGTATTGTGGCACGGTAAATGTTATAATTTGAAATTGAAGCCTTTGTACTTGACTTTTTAATGAAAATAAAAATTCAATTATGCCATAAAAAAAAATGTCATAAATGTAACACCTTATGCAACAAAAATGCAATTTTTTTGCATGGAATGTAATAACTCACTGAGTAAAAAGGCTACGAAAAATTTTATTTTACAACAACAAAACATTGTTGTTTAAAATGATAACAAAATTGAAAAAAAAAAGTTTTTCCAGCCACGATATGACGATATGACAGGAGAAAAGGTTGCAAAAAGCAAAAATGCAACAATAATAAAAAAACGTTGCATCGAATTAAAACTCCGTGACTATTGGTGCAATGGTAAATTTTATGGAACAACAGTAACCTGAGATTTTCGATTACATGATAAAAATACAAAAAGAAAGTTAATGGTTGCATGAAGCCACTCAGGAAACCCACTTAAATTAACCTAAATGCACCAAATGCATTGTCAACAAAAGAATAAATAAAAATTATGTTAAAATTAAAATAAGGACAAGCGAAAGGCCAAGGATTTGTATATGGACTAGGGCAAGGATTCGAAAAAGAATGAAGGGAAGGGTTTGGATGAACTTTAGGAGCAGGAAGAATAAGATAATGAGTTGGACAAAGATTAGAGCATTGACAATTAGGACAAGGTTAAGGAAAAGAACGGGAATCTAGTGACAGATATCCAGAGTACACTGCTGATGTGTAGGGAACACTTCTCTAGGCTTTTGAATGGTGACGACGACAACAATCCCGCCAATAGAGATGATATAGAGCCCGAACAGAACCAAAGCGGCTGTCGGTTGGCGGACCTCTCTCGGAGAAATCCGCTGAGAACATTCTCCAGAATAGGAGCGGTTGTCGGATCAGCGTTGCTTTCGGTGTTTGAAATGGTATAAACGCAACACACACATCCAAAATGAAACGTGAGCTCATGGAATGCAACACACACACACAAAACAAAACGTCAGCTCATGGTAAAAACCAAGCAAATAGCACTGAACACAGCCTTTTCTTAGCTAAAATATGGCAACACTTACGCCACTCAAAGAGAGATCCGCCAGCCGTCGGAGAAAAAATAGAATTGATTCTATTCTGGCGTCTTTCCGTTTATATTTTGGCGGCTGCATATATTTTCATGTATTTTGTTGCACAGCGCATCCGACAACCGACAGCCGCTTTGGTTCTGTTCGGGCTCATACCGGAAACCCCATTTGTGGACGACAGCGTTGAAGTTCCGCTGCCCGACCATAGTGAAGTCTTGAAAGCTATAGCTCGGCTTAAAAACAACAAAGCCGCAGGAGCCGATGGCTTACCTGCTGAGCGCTTCAAGAATGGAGGCGAAGCTCTACTTAAATGCATTCATGAGCTTCTATGCAGAATATGGTCGGAAGAATGCATTGCAAACGATTGGAACCTCAGTGTGCTCTGCCCAATCCACAAGAAAGGCGATCCCACAATTTGCGCCAACTACCGTGGGATAAGCCTTCTTAATATCGCATATAAGGTCCTGTCGAGCGTATTATGTGAAAGACTGAAGCCTATCGTAAACCAGCTGATTGGACCTTATCAGTGTGGCTTCAGACCTAGCAAATCCACCATAGACCAGATATTTACGCTACGACAAATCTTGGAGAAGACCCTAGAAAAACAAATCGACACACACCATCTTTTTGTCGATTACAAAGCCGCCTTCGACAGTCCAATTAGTAATCATCTTTACTCCACCATGTCTGAATTTGGCATTCCTGCAAAGCTCATCCGTCTTTGCAGAATGACACTGAGCAACACCAGCAGCACAGTTAAGATCGGGAAGGATCTCACTCCTCCGTTCGATACCAAACGAGGTTTCAGACAAGGTGATTCCTTATCGTGCGACTTTTTCAACCTAATGATGGAGAAGATCATCCGAGATACTGATTTGAGACGCAGTGGCACGATATTCTACAAAAGTATTATGCTGCTTGCGTATGCTGATGATATCGATATCATTGGCCATAATACGCGCGAAGTCAGTGCAGTATTCTCCAGACTAGCAAAAGAGTCGAGTCGAATGGGTCTTGCAGTGAACGCAGATAGTACGAAATACCTAGTGTCAACAAATAAACAGTCCCAGCGTCTTGGAAACCACGTTACTGTTGACAACATCTCCTTCGAGGTTGTTAAGGACTTCGTCTACCTGGGATCCAGCATAAACTCTTACAACGATGTCAGTATTGAGATAAAACGAAGGATAACTCTTGCCAACAGGTGTTATTTTGGGTTGAGTAGGCAATTGAGAAGCAGAACCCTCTCTCGACGAACAAAACTCACGCTCTATAAGTCACTAATCATGCCCGTCCTATTATATGCAGCATAAACCTGGACGTTGAGCAGTTCTGATGAAAAGATTTTGGGAGCCTTCGAGAGAAAGATCCTTCGTAAAATCTTCGGTCCAATCTGCGTCAATGGCTAGTACCGAATTCGATGGAACCACGAGCTGTATGAGCTGTACGCTGACATCGACATAGTTAAGCGCATTAAAATCGAGCGGCTCCGCTGGCTAGGTAATGTTGAGCAAATGGAAAACGACGCACCAGCGAAAAAAATATTTGATTCGGTGCCCGGTGGTGGTCATCGCAGAAGAGGACGCCCACATCTTCGTTGGAAGGATCAGGTGTTGGATAACCTGACGAAGAAATGGCTGGCGCAATTTCTTATACGAGGCCAAAACCGACTTACGGTTGTAAGCGCCAGATAAGTAAGTAAGTAAGTAAGGAAAAGAACTCAGACAAGGATTGGGAATAAGACTATGACAAGAATTGGGCCAAGCATAAGGGCAAATATGTAGACACAACTAAAACAACATTTAGGATAAGATTGGGAAAACGATAAGGAGAAGAAATGAGACATGGAAAAGAACAAGGGGTGGTTCACATTAAAGACAAGATTTAAAACAAAGATTGGTAAAAGAAGTATGACATTGATTAGGAAAAGGGATTTGAACAATAAGGTCAGGAATTTGGGTATGGATTCCCTTGAATCCATACCCAAATGGATCACCTTGAACCTGTCCCGTGACCGTGACCGGCCTTGATGAACAAATTTGTGATCTATTCTAACTATCGAGTAGTTTATTGAGCAATTTCATTTGTTCACTTAACAATCACTCAATATTGCCCTTTACATTGTTAAATACTTATTCTGTGACAGATGCAAATTTTTTTTCTTTTCAACTTTGAATTTCCACACGATATAAATAGAGCTTTGAGTTTTAATCGATCTGTATCAGCTTGTATCCTTTTAATTGGTCCCATGCTGAGTAAAATATAATCTGCCCCGTATCACCCACAAAGACCGTGTTCCGTGACAAGTAATATCATACCTGTCCTGTGATAGGTTACATTTGAGTTGTCACGGGACCAGTCACTTCAGAGTTATTGAGTCTTCTTTCTCCGTAGGGTTAAATTAAGAATTTGAACAAGAAGTAGGGCAATTATTAGGACAAATATAAAAATGAATATAAGATGAGGACATGTTTGACACGAACAAGGGAAAGAATAGGGACAAAAATAAAGAAAAGGATAAAGATACGTTGTCACGTCAAACTTACTGGTGTGTCCACAATACAGCCAAATGTTTTTAAGTTGTAAAAAATTCAATTTGAAATTAATGGATGAATAATTACACTAAGGGAAAAAAATATTAAATTTATCCAAAAAATTTTTTAATTTATCCAAAAAGCGAGTCATTTTTGCACCAATAACGCATTTACTTAAATCGACTACGTAAATATTTAAAATTTATTTAAATACTTTTTTAATTAAATAAAATCTTAATATTTTTGAATACGGCCTTTCATTATTTATATTGAAAACGAGTTTTTGAGCTCTAGGCCAATCATGTTGAGAACAAGACAACATGAAGAACAAAGAAGGCGACAGCCAACAACAACAACAACAACGGCTCTGTATAGAGCCAATCACAACAGCTTTGACTATACAGACTGTTTCATTGGTCGCTACACCAACTCATCAGTAGTCTTTTGTGTGACTTTACACTGTGATCCACTCAAACGGCAAACCACGTGATCGAGTTTCGAAGATGCACATGAATTAAGGCTAGGCCTAAAAGAATGATACGATTTAGGTTAACCTTGGTACAGCTTGCATCCAATGTCGATAAGAACTCAGTTACAAAAATTCAAGCGTTCTCTGCCAAAATAAAATTCCGGGTAACTTTCTCGGCATATTGGCAGTATAACTAGAACCTAAGTAGCTTGAGTGGATCACAGTGTAAAGTCACACAAAAGACTACTGATGAGTTGGTGTAGCGACCAATGAAACAGTCTGTATAGTCAAAGCTGTTGTGATTGGCTCTATACAGAGCCGTTGTTGTTGTTGTTGTTGGCTGTCGCCTTCTTTGTTCTTCATGTTGTCTTGTTCTCAACATGATTGGCCTAGAGCTCAAAAACTCGTTTTCAATATTAAATAAAATATTAAAATATTTAAACAGAATTAATAAAAAATATATTAAAATTAAGCACGAATATATTCAAATATCTTTCAAATATTTACTATTTGAAAATAAAACCATTGCATTCAAGGAAAATTTATAAAAAAATATTGAAATTGAAAACCAATTTATTTGAATATTTCCCACCAGCTGCGTCCATAAAATACCATTTGGTGGTATATTTTATTTTCTTTTTTACTTTTTTCGTTCTCTAATTTTTACAATTTTTGACAGTTGGTGCAATGTTAGGGCACAAAATGTCAAAAATAGTATAAACTATAAAAAGAAAAATAAAGATAGAGAATAAGAAGCAAACTATGCAGGTAAATAACAACCGGTTCAAGATTTTCTTGAGAAAATACCGAGTTGTCACTCCACCCTACATAATTTCATCGCATTGCAATCACCATCGCACTCACAAATCATATTTGCCAAAAATCCAGGCTATATTATCCTTGCAACATTAACTAAATGAGAACTATAAGAAACCTGCAGCTGCAAGAAATATACTGCAGGAACAGAGTGCGATGCTGTTGCTGCTTGTCGGAATATGTGTGTACGTGTGCGATGCTGTTGCTGCTTGCTTGTATGGAATATGTGTATACGTGTGTGGTATAAATAAAATTCAAATACGGGGAAAAAACGAGTTGTAAGGAAAACATTTGATTTATCCACGTAAATATTTAAATAAAATTTATACTCAGGCGTGGATAATGCTAATATGCGTTATTTCCCTTAGTGTAGGATTTTCACTTGATTGAAAAATGTGCTACTAAGATTTCAAAAATAAATATTAAAAGGCTAATTAAAAGACACCAATTTTGTTAAATAAAATTTTCTCCAAACCTTAAACAAAAGTAGTCGGTATAAATATAAAAATTTTATAGCAAAACAGAAAAATCCCTCTTTTTGAATTTGAAATTCTTAGCATATGCATGGATTACTTTTTTAATTATACCTCGTCAAATTGCTGAAATTTCATTTCAGTGCGAGTTTTAATTATAGACTCCCATAGGTCTTACCTCTTTTGCCCTCAAACACAAGCAACACCTCGACTGGTGACCTGAAGCCATACAACATGGTTGCGTAGCATAGCTTCATGCGACATAAAGTGACATTTAAAGAAAATTACAACAACAAGTAATTAAAAACACGATTGCCAACCTAAAAAAAAAATAATAAATAAAAATAAAAAAAAATATATAACCCACACAGCTCCTTCAGGCTGGCAAAGAAAACCTTGCGTAGAAAATTCTTTAAAAAATTTGAGCTTTTGCTAGCTTGAGAATTAACAAATTTGCATATGAATTGCATATGAGGTGCAATGATCGAAGTTTTGAGGCTTTGTTGCCAGCAAGGCGCAGTCAGTCCGTCAGTCATTACTTTACTAATTACCAAACATTAGAGGTCGTAATAAACGCGCTCGTAGCTTCTTATTAAAGGTCATTAACGGGTGGTATTTTCGCATGGGTCACACATGAGTTGCCTACTGCTCAGCTCAATGCAACTTTTGATTTATGAAGTTTTAATTGTTGCTGCGTGTGCATGTGTGAGCAGTCAATTATTTTGATGCAACATTTGATGATTGAAGTAATTAAATTATTAGAAACATCAAAAAAAGGAAAATGGTTTAATAAATTCTTTGGTTGCAGCAACTTTAACCAATGTAGATGCAACACGATAAGCAATAAATTAAGATTGCAAATTAATATGTTATGTAATTTATTTATGCAAAGTTGCACGACTTCATTTTAAAAATGCAGAAAAGGAGCTTTGACTTTCTTTGAAGAAATCTAATCGAAGTGAACCATTTACTTAGTCTTGCCATAAGTTCTATTACAAAACTATTTGCACTCACTATTATAAAATACTTCTTAAAAAGGTGCCGTTATGCTATTTTTACCAAAAGCTCATATAAGAAAAACAAATCCAATTTAATTCGGTTTCTTCTTCTGATTAGTAATCATGGAGTGGGGAGTTAAAGAAAATCGCATCGCTGTAATAACGCTTCACAAGTTTGGAAAGACTGCTAGTCAAATTTTCGCGTTGTTAAAACCACTCAAATTATCAAGAATGTTCGTATATCACACTATTGATCGTTTTTCGGAATCGTCAAGAGTAGATCACATGGAAAGAAGTGGACGTTCGCGCGTTGTCCGTACGGGTGCGGTCATAAAAGCTGTAAGAGAACGAATTCGTCGAAATCCCCTCCGGAAACAAAAAATAATGGCCAGAGAAATGGATATATCAACCAGATCCATGTCAAGGCTCATTCGAGATGATCTTAATATGAAAGCGTTTCGTCGGTCAACATCTCATCAGTTAACGCAACGATTAAAAACTCTTAGATTCTAAAGATGCAAGCGGCTTCTTCAGTGGCACTCAGAAAATGGCCACGAAAACATTCATTATGGTCATCATCCTGCTTCCGTTATGGTTTGGTGGGGAGTCTCTCACCAAGGTACCTCATCAGAGCATTTTTGTGAGAAAGGAGTAAAAACTGGAGTAAAAGTGTATCAAAATGATGTCTTAATAGGTGTTGTGAAGGGCTTAACCAATACTCTTTTTAATGGACAAAGATTTTCAACAGGATTCTGCTACAGCACACTACGCCAAAACCACTCAAGATTGGCTGAGGTGTAATATTCCAGATTTTATTGTAGCGGAAGAATGGCCATTGGGAAGCCCATTTCTCCATTAGACTACTTTTTGTGGTCAGAGTTAGAAAGCGTTGCCTGCAAAAGTTCTCACAGAAATTTGGAGAGTCTGAAACGTAGTTTGATCAATGCAGCGAGGGCAATTCCGAGGGAAAAGGTGCGTGCTGCAATAGGCAAATGGCCGGAACGTTTACGGGCCTGTGTCAAAGCCAGAGGCGGACATTTTGAGTAAACTTAATTTTATTCTAATAAATATCTATCAATAAATAAAATGCAAAAAGTTTTAATTCAAAAACTTTCCTATTTATTTTGTTTTATTTGCTTTAACTTATGGCATGACTAAGTATATATTTTTTATTTATCTACGAATTTTTTTGGAGAAGAAATTGTTTTGCAACACCCTTGCAAACTCGAACGTTCATGAAGAAGTTTCGAAAAGATACGAAGAGCCGTATACGAAGAGACACAAACATGTACTCTAAGGGGAATTCACTTTTAGTGTTTTCTGAACTTGGAAATATTAACTCTTAGTTTGCTCAACTGATTTAAAAAAAGAATATCGTGGACACACTCGTAGGTTTTGACATGACAGCGTATCTTTATTCTGGTCCTTATGCTTGCCCCCTTCCTTTACTTTGATCCCAAACTTATCCTTTTTCTTAAACTCTTCATTTAATATTTGTCTAAATTCCTGACCCTGCCCTTGTTCGAATCCATTTACTAGTCCTTATCCCACTCCTTTTTCTAACCTTTGTCCTAAATCTTGTGCTTAGTGTATCTAAGCCCTTGTTCTATTCCTTGTTGTTTTCATAATCTTGTCCTAAATATTGTTTTAGGTGTTTCTCCTTGTTCTTATCCTTGTTCCTATCCGTGTCGTATTCCTCGTTTCAATCCTTATCTGAATTCTTGTCCTTATTCAATACCATGCTCTAATCTCTGCCGAAATCTTTGTCCTACTCCTTGTCTGATTCCTGGTCGTAGTCTTTGTCCAAATCCTTGCCCTTATACTTTTCTATTCCTTGTTCTTATTCTTATCCAAACTCCTGACGAACCCTTGTCCTTGTTTTAATTTAGTTTATTTTTTATTGTTGTTTCTTTTTTTGCTTTTACATTTTGTGCATTAAGATTATTTCCCTGAGGTTCCTTGAGAGGTCTCATGACGCCATTACTTTTTTATTTTATTTTATCTTGTGAACGAAAACCTTAGCTTTACTGTCGTTCCATAAAATTTGTCGTAGCGCCAATAGTGATGGTGCTATAGCTTCCTGCAACGTTTTTTCATTATTGTTGCATTTTTACTGCATTAGCGGTTGCCTCCATGGTGTCGTGGCTCCAAATATTTTTTTTATTTTCTTTATGAGGCCAAAGAACCGTTTTTTACTATAGCATCTTGTAGTCATCGAGTAGAAAATTAGTCCATGCAACAATATTGCATTTTTGTTGCATAAGTTGCTTAGTTGTCATAATTTATTATTTTATTTTTGTCGTAAGGCTAAGTACAAATTATTCATTTGCATTTTATAACATATATCGTAGTGCATATACTTACGGAGTAATAATTCCATGCAACAGCGTTGCTGCATCTTGGAGCGGTTTTCTCTGCCGTCTTATAACGCCATACATTTTTTGTCTTTTTTTGCAAAAGGAAAAGAAAAAGCATAGTGGCAAAAGCAAAAACCAAAGAAAATTAGTAAGAAATAATCTTCGACTGGGTCGAAGTTAAAATACCCCCAAGGCCGAACCAAAGTATATTCAAAGTCTTAAGCAGTCAATAAAATGTTTATTTGCAAAAACAGAAAATATTCGCTATGATTTTTTGATAAAGTCACTTTGTATGGGAGGTAGGTGTGGTTTTCATCCGATTTAGTTGAATTTCATACATGTCAAAGTACATGTCAAAGCTTTTATACAAAATTTCAAGTCTTTATATTAATTTTACTGGAATACTAAGAGATTTTACCAATTTGATAAAGTTACGTTGTATGGGAGGTAGGTGTGGTTTTCACCCGATTTGGCTCATTTTCGAACTTGACCTTTATTTTTTAGACTAATGCTTAAATATGGAATTTCGTGATGATAGCTTGAAAATTACGTCCGTAAATATGATCACAGACAGACGGACATGTCTAAACCGACTCGGGTGGTGATGCTGATCAAGAATTTATACTTTTCTATACCTGCCACGCCTCCTTATGGGCGTTACAAACGGAGTAACAAAATTAATATACCCCTTTTACGTTTTTTAAACGTGGGGATATAAAAAAAAAGAAAAAAAGAAAAGCAAAAGCAAAATCAATAGCATGGTAGTAAAGATAAAATCAAATCTTCATTTGCGTTTTATAATATACATATATCATAGTGCATATACTCATGGAGTAATAATTCCATGCAACGCCGTTGCATGATTACTGCATTTTCAATCTTAGAGCGGCTTTCTCCGCGGTATTGTAACGTCATGAATTTTTGGTCTATTTTTCAAAAGCAAAAGCAAAAGCATGGTGGCAAAAGCAAAAACAAAAGAAAAAAAAAAGGAAAGCAAGATCAAAAGTAAATGGTGGCAATAGCAAAAACAAAAGCATAAGAAAAAGAAAAAGAAAAGGAAAAGGAAAAAGCACACGCAAAAGCAAAAGCAAAAGCATGGTGGCAAAAGTAAAATCATGGTGACAAAAAAAAACAAAAGCAAAAGCAAACCTAATTGACGATATTTGTAAAATAATGGCCCATATATCAGCTGGTTTTAAATAAACTTGAAGTCAAAATTAAACCCGTTATACGTGATATTCCTTCAAGTTTAAATTAAACTACTAGAGAAATCAGTGGGACCAATTTTTGAGCCATTGTCCTTTGACCCTCTAATCTGTGATTCAATAGGAAATAAATGCCATCAAAAAGATCATCATCATCCATCCAACATCAACAATTAGCATACATCTACATGTGATGGTTTTTTAATTTTATTCCTTTTTTATATACTTAAAAATTCACCCCACATCCACACACTCAATGACACTTACTTCCTTTTACAACTGAATCGAATTTTCACTGTGAATTTCTTTTCAATTCTTTTGTGTTTAAATTGAATTTGTCTCTCAGTTAGTTGAGAAATAGAATTTGATTGATTCAATTTTTGCAGTGATAACATTTCGCACAGTGCGGGTAAAGAGAAAAGTAAACGAAAAAAAAAAATGGTGTTGGAGTTCGAAAGTAACACTCCAACCAGATGCCAATGTAAAGTTATAAGCGCTGACATATCCAAAGTGGATAAACGAAAAAAAAAATACTACTTTCGCCTGAACAGACTCTGTTAAAGAAAAAAAAAGGTCTTAGTGCTAGACGATTATTAAGAAGAAGCTAATAGAAATTGTTGCAGATAAAAAGGCGGCAAATTGAATTTGCAAAGGTCACATATACATGTTCAAAGTAATGCATTTGTGTGTGTGTGCTTATACCTTGATTGGTTGGGGTATTTTGTGGCGTGATTTTCGATATTGAAGGTCCCTTTTGTCATGGAATCTAAAAGCAGATTTCGGTAAATACTCGTAGTAAACATTATTGGGATGCAAAGCAATACAATTTGGATCAACTCAAATAGTTAGGGAAATATAATAATTTACAAGCATAGAGTCTTCTACTAAATAGCTTTCAAGCAACCCTCATATATTTTGGCGTTTCTTTGTTGAAATATTAATTAACCGACTTTATGCAAATGAGCGCGCACATCCATTAAAATATCGAATTACAATAAATACTTGCACTTTACGTGTAACCATATTTACCAGGATCGACAATTTTGTTGTTGTGGCACAAAACCACAAAGCTAAGTCTTGTATGAAGCTAATGATGTATTGATAGACATGACCAATTTGTATAACATTTCAAAGCCTCTCGTTTTCTAGCATTTTGTAAATGTTGTCACATTTAATGCATACAAAAGCCATTTAAGCAACATGTTCCTAAACAATCTTTTTAACACCTTTGTAATGGGCTACATTTAGCAGCAGTTAAATTTAACAGCTCTGCAGCGTTAAAGTGTTAGCTTGACCCTGCAATTAGGGGTCATCAAAATAAATGAGTCGCAAAAAGCTAAAAAAAAAAAAATTGTGGGCGAGGTAGCCTTGTAGGTTAACAGCAATTTTAAGAGCCCGTTATTAAAGTTCAACAGATCGGTACTTGCAGCAAATCACTTCACGGTGCCTTAAGGGAGTAGTACCAATCTTTTGGTAGAAAAAAAACATATATTTTTAATATTTTTCTTTTTAGAAAGAATGTTATCTTAAAACATTTATAAATATGTCACAAAAAGTTTAAAATGGATATTTACAAATATGATTGAAAAAAAAATGTTTAAAAATATATGTTTTTTTCTACGAAAAGATTGGTACTACTCCCTTTAGTGTTTTGCAGAAGTAGCTCTAAAGATTTAATACATAAATTCAAGCTGAAGATAAAAGTCCATCATAAAAAGATCCCATAGAAGTTTCGGAACGAAACTTAACTTTCTATAGGAACTCACATAGAATGCTAAAGAATGTTTAAGTCTTTGAGGTGCACATTTTTTGCCGAATTTAGAAAGTTGTAGGTGATCTTACAGTTTTCGGGGTTGTTGCTTATGATTTTGGCATCAGAGATACCGAATTCAAAATGGGTAATTTAATATGGCAACTACTTTGGGCTAAATTTTCTGTTAATTAAAACTATAAATTGTACTCCCGATAGTTTTCGGGGTTGTTGATATACTGAGTACTCTCATATGGTTACTACACGATTTTTTGCTCATAAAATGAAAACAATAAAAGATTTTTCAAAAATTATTTTTGTTATTTATTGTTATACATTCAATAGCCACATATTGTAGAACAACTTATTCGAAATGGCCATTATTTGCTTTCCAGCACGAGCGAATCCGGCCAGTCATTGATCGCAGCACGCATGGGAAATTTCTCCACTGCTAGGACAAGAGCGCGCTTTAGAGACTCGATATTTGGGTGTCGAGTAGACCAAGCTATACCCTCTAGGTTCTGATGGCTGAGCCGGCAGACGACTCGTATACTTAGGCCAGTACAGGTGCGTTGTGATACCACATAATCTCTATTGAACCTATGAGAGATTTCCCTCTTCAACAAACCAGTTCAAACGAATGATGAACTTTATTATATGGTTGATTTCCAGGCATGAGACTTCAGTAAATCCATTTGAGAAGGGATGGCCCAGAATTGCCAATCTTCTTTTTTTATTGCCGGATATTCGCAGAAGAAGTGCTGGACATTTTCTATCTCTTCATCACATTTGCAGCTTCTGCAAAAATCATTCGAGTTAAGTCCTAATCGAAGAGCATGTGTTCCGATTAGACAGTGACCCGTGAGAATTCTTACTTTTTTTGAAAGGTTTACCCTGCTTAATTCAAGTAGTGAGCTAGTGCGTTTTAAGTCGTAGCGAGGCCACGTTAGCTTAGCTACCCTACATGTGACAAGATGCTCCCAGAGTACTTGTGCAAGACTCAAGGATTTGTTCCTGCACTGGAGTTTATAGGTGGACACGGATATACCAATAAAGTTCGCATTTAAGAGGGTGTTCGAGGTAGGAACAGCTTTACTATCTGACAAAATGTAAATATTCTTTCTCCTAAGTTCTTTTTCACCTAGAATCTTAGCGGTTTCATATATAGCCATCATCTCCGCTTGGTAGACACAACAATAGTTTAGGAGTCTAAAGGAAGCTTCTATTTCCAGATTTTGGGAGTAAATTCCTCCCCCAACCTGTTTTTGAAGTTTCGATCCGTCTGTAAAAATTTTAATGCCGGTAATTTTAAGGGGGGTTTTGTTAGCCCAGTCTAGCCGTGAAGGGATGATAGCTTCATAGTTCTTTTCAATACTTAAACAAGGTACACAGTAATCTTTTTTGTCGGGGACAGAATTTCTGTGTAACTGCAGCTGTTACCTATCCAATTTCCAAATTTTCTTAGTTTGAGGGCTGCTGAGTAAGTACAATCTCTGAAGATGAAGCATTATATTCAGAGCACTAGTTGGGGTTGAAGATAATGCATCAGTAATACAGAGACTTGCACTTTGAACCTTTGCAAATTTCTGAAGTGCAGTTGTCTTATCAAGGGCCCACCACCATACCAGTGAACCATATATAAGTATGGGACGGACAATTGCCGTATAAATCCAGCGTACTATTTTTTACCTATAGATTTTTTACAGGCAAATATCACAAGCATACACTCTGTTTACAACATGTTGTGATTGCTGAACGTAGCCATTCTGTTTATTGAACGATTCCTCTACTGTGAAAAGTTTTTCGTCAGTAAACACAATTTGCCTGTGGGCATTATCCATCTGTGGGTGCTTGACAAGTAATGCTTTCGATTTTCGCTTACGTTGTTTCTTTAAGAATACGAGAGATCGATTGCGCCGAGGTTTTCATCTCCCGTGATAAGATTTTTTGCTTTCGCAGAGGTTTTCGCTTGATTCGAGACTTTACCGCCTTGATGACTTGTAGTGTTCTTACAACACGCGGACGGCCGGATTTTGGACGGTCGTTTATTCTACCAGTATCCTCCAATAACTTCACAGATCGATACACTAAACTACGAGTGACTCCGAGTGATCGCAAGATCCGAAAGATATCGCCTCTTTCCATGTCACATTTATTTAGACCAACTACAACAACACGATTTTCGAGCGAGCCTCATTTCATGATTATAAACAACTGTTGCCAAAAAATTTTTTCGCAAAAAAGGAGTATAAATGTTGAATATCAAATAGGCGTCAAAACGAAGCGAGTGCGTTCAGTAGTTCACTCACAGTGAGCACGTTCAGTCGTGTACCAAAACATATGAGAGTACCAAGTACACCAAAGCTGAAAGCCAACGAAACTTTATGAAACTGTGGCATTTCCAATTATGGATATGCTCATATATTTATATGGGCTCGCTTTCATTTTGACAAATCTGTGTGCTAGCATGTGGCTATAACAGTCAGGCTTACAGTCTCAACACAGCTGTTGCAAATACTTGGAAGTTGGGCTGTTTTATAGCTAAACAAAAAAAAAAAAAGAAAAAAAAAAAACGCAAATCGAGTTCCGCGGTGAAATATTACTCGGTATTTGCTTCGAATCGAAAAAATCGAATACGAAAACGAATAAGCACCCATAAATATTTGACAACGCTGCAACATTCACTTGCATTCCAAATGTTTCGTTTTATACAGCCTACATAAGGTTTTCTAGTTATTTAAAGTGCATTTGCAGTAAGTTTGATATCTTTTCCGTTATCATCGGAAATTCGACCACCCTGACTCGGCCAACCGGAAAATCAGAAACTTTTTTAAAGCGAAAAATCATTTTCCAGGGTCATAATGATATATTCCTTGAAAGATTCTAATAAAAAAAAAAACAATTGAAACAATTCAAACAAAATTCGAAACAAAAAACAAATTGCATCGGCCGAAAGTGGATTCAAATGCTAAGAAAATTTGAGCTTTAGGCCAAGTATGTTGACAACAAGACATCATGAAGGGCAACAACCAACAATAACAACAACGGCTCTGTATAGAGCAAATCACATAGCAGACTAGACAGACTGTATCGTTGGCCGCTACACCAACTCATCTGCAGTCTTGCATGACTTATCACTCTGATCCACTCAAGCTATTTAGGTCCTACTTATACTACCAATATGCGGACAGTTACCCGGAAGTTTATTGTTTGCAAATAATGAAAGGCCACTCTAAAATTTATGCTAAGAAATTTTTTTTTTCAAACTATGAATTTTCAAACTGTTCACTGATAATTTTGGAATACATCTCTAGATATATGGGTCAATTGCAAAAAAAAACGTACACAAAGAGGTTTTCATGTTTTGTTTTTAAAGTTTTTTAAATTTTCCCGATAGAGTAGTCAAATTAAGTGAAAAATAATGGAGAATTCGAAGTTCTTTTTAGGCCCTGCAAAAAATAATTTTTTTTTTTTATGGTTTTTATACGATTTTTGTATTGAACGTCACACAGCAGATATTCGGAAAAAATCACTAAAAATTTGAAAAATGTTGTAAATTAAAGTTTGCTGTGAAGTTCGTTAAGTTATTTAATCAGTTAAATCAGCTTTTGCAAAAATCGCCACTTCAGTTACAGAAATAATAATTTTTTACCAAAAATGCCGACATATTTTAAAATTTTAACGGGAAAAAATTACAATTTTTCTCCAAGAAGACATCAACATAGAGGTTATTTTCAAAGTAGTAGACTTGCAGCAATAAATAATAAAACACTGTTAAATAATAAGCAAATTCAGAAAAAACAACAGAGTGACGTTCAATACATTTTGTGACGTTCAATACATTTTGTTGCGCTTAACCAAATAATTTAAATCAAATTGGGAGTTTAACGTTTATTCTTTCACAAAAAAAAAAAAAAAAGTAAATATAAAGTATATAATTCAGCTATATATAAAATTTTCATCCAAATTTTTTTTTTCTTACATAAAAATAAAAAAGTCAATAGCTAGCTGAATTTGTATTGAAACTTTATAAAGACTTCACGTTTTACATTATAACTTCTAAACCCTTTAAAACCACATCTTCATTTTATATCATTGGAAAGGTATAATCTAACGTAAAAACGTAAAAAAATGAAAATTATAAAAAAGAAAAAAACTATAGCGCGTGTTTCTGGCATGGTATTGAACTTAAACAAATTAAGAATGAGACAACTTATTGCAATATTTTCAAAAATTTTGTACTTTTCCTCAAAATAGATGAAATAACTTTTCCAATGATACTATATTAATGGAAATCGGTCTTAAGTTGATTAGCTACGTTGTCTCAAAATAGACCCTATTTTAGACGCGAAAAATTATTCTAAAAATTTATAACTTCGAATATGGTTTTCAAATCAATAAACCAATGCAAGAAAAATATTTGAGAGAAATCGGAGATGGTCAGTGCAACTGATCACTTCAATGTGAAATGGGCGATATCAGTCAGTAAAAACAAAAAGCAAAAATCAGGTCAAAGTCATACATAGGTACCATTCTTTTTGCTTTCGCTTATATTCTTCATTTTCCTAGCTTTATTTTTTCCCGATATCTTCGTGCTCTTTCAGCAGGCGTTAACTTTGCTATTTTACTCTTAAATATACAAAAACGAAATACAAAATTAATACTTCAGCCGGTGGTGTGACATATCTTAAAAGTGACGTTCAATACATTTGCCACTTTTTAGTTTTTTTTTATTAGGAATTTTATTTTGCAATTATACGAAAACAAAGAAATTAATCAAAACCTATGAAACAATGATTTTAAACTTGGATTTTTTTGATTTACTATTTTTGCTTCAATAAAACTCCGCGTGACGTTCAATACATTTTTGCACGTACTTATGATGATGAACTAAGAAAACACAAAAACATTTACTTTAATATTATTTAATCGTCTTAATTTTTAGAATTTCGTGAGAACTAATCTCTGCACTTTCTTAATATAACATTCTTGTCATCTATACCACACCTAAATTAAAACTAACGAAGCGTAAAAAAAAGTGACGTTCAATACAATGCGCGGGGACTTAATGTAAATCGAAAGCCAAACTCGCGATGACAATGTTTTGAGAATAACAACAAAATAAAACATAAGAAATAAATGCTATCATTACAAAACAGTTATTATTTGTTATATCAACTCATAACCGCCAAAATATCTTAAGCGACATAATATCCGATTTATGTTTTTTGATGAAAATCGATAATTTGCGATGGTTTACATCGTCTGTCAAAATTTCATAGGTGTACGAAATTAGATTATGAATTTAAACCAAAAGCAATTTTAGCTTAAGTACACACTACATGTTTGTTTACATTTTTCATGACAGCAAAGTGTCGCTTAAGATGAAATTCTCTAAAAGAAATTAATCAATATAAGAGATAAAATTATTAAAATAAAATTAATAGCAAAGAGATAAGAGATAAAAGATAAAATTAATAGCAAAGATAATTAAAAAAAACCTTCTCCTGTAAAATTTTCTTTTTGGCGCTTAAGATATTTTGGCGGTTATGAGTCGATATGTTTGCATTGTTTTCAACTTGTTTTTCACGCGTTTCACCAAAAAGCGTTTCACCAAAAAGTGTTAGTGAAGCGAGTACGAGATATCAATATAACATTCTTCAAAACAAATATGCAAACAATTTTAGGATTCTGAAAAATATATTTTGTCAATAAATATTCTTCAGTGATTACTATCTCATGTTTTATTTGTTTTTTTTTTTCTTTTTGTTTTTACCTAAAAACAGAGTTAAAATAGCGGGGACAAAAAAGAAGCATTTTGTATGCAATTGACCCATATATAAAATTCTTCTGTACATGGCTTTGTCTCCGAACTCCTCCTAAACGGCTGGACCGATTTTGATGAAATTTGGTGTGTGTGTGTGTGTGCCGCTTGGTCTTTAGATGGTTTAGGTCTAAAGTTTCAGTCACCTGGTAGGTGTCGCTGTTGTTACTATGGCAGTGTTTAAAGGGGAATTCGAGAGTATAACTCAGAAACTAATTGCGAATTTGTCCTGATTCTTTCACTACACCATTACTTTTTATGCAAAGAAAATTACACACATACAAAATGAATAAAAATAAACAAAAAAAAAATTCTTATCAAATAAATATCAAAATTTTATATTTTTTCGCCCGAGTAAAACCGGGTATATCATATCTAATATGATATAAAAATCTTATTTTTATTTCTGTTTATAAGGCTTAATTTAAGGTATATATCCAAATCGAAAAAGCCAAAAACAACACCCAATAAGCTTAAGCTACCAACTAGCGTTTTTGTCGCTGCTCAGGGTTGCCTGACAGCATGACAGACTCTAGCTTATTACAAAGCGGTTTTCGACACCCAACACTACTCTCATGCACAAAAGCAAACAGTCGTTACACACACACTCACAGATTGCGTAATTTTCTGCATCATTTAATTAAGCCAACTCAACGCTTCCTAATACGATTGTTGTTGTTGTTGTTGTACTGTGTGTTTTGCTGTAAGTGTATGCTACCAAAGTTGTCAGCCGAACGTCAAATTAGAAAAGTATTTCCGGTGGATTATGTATTTTTTTTTGTCAGCAGGTGTAGTTGTGGGTGGCTTATTAAATTTACTGTTATTTTGCTAAATTTTTCACATAACGGATTAACGAAAAACTAATACGTATTAAAAATACACACACACAACATGATGTGTTTTTGCGAGAGTTAGTTACGGAAAATTTTCGGAATTTGCTTGTGTGTCTAACGCTGCCTTGTTTTGGTGGTTTTGCCTCATCCTTCAAGACTTGCATCCATCTTCCTACATCGCACAGTATCGGATTTTTTCATTTGAGTGCTTAAAACTATAAAATGCAAAATTTAAATTTCTTATTTTTTTTTTATTTTATTCTAACAGAAAATATAAGCTTTACATTTCTGATTTTCCTATATCTATGATACTTCATGAGTTTTAGGGGTCAAACGTTGAAACTTTTTCTTATTCTCTTCGCAAATGTTTTATCTTTGGCATTATTTTTGAAGTTTTAAATGGTCCTGTGAAGCAACGGTTAAAGATTTTAAGTTGCGGTTTTATTTTTTAAGACTTAAATTATTAGATGTTTTGTTTTTTGATCACAGAATTAATAATAATAACCTGTCCATTTCAGCCCTTGAAAGGACTTTGACCGAACTTCTTATGATCAAAAATTGTGCTGTGCATATTATTAAATATTTGAACACAATTGATCGATAACTGGACCTACTAGTTTTATGCCGACTCCGAACGGCTAATGTTCATGTTCTCAAGAAGCTTTACATGTCATTATTTACTCTCTATGGTTTGCCTCTCTATGGTATGGAATAGAAAAATGAATTCAATTGAAAAATCTTTCTGTGTCAGATAGAATTGAACCAGGGTTCTTTGGCGTATGGGTCACGCACTCTACCCACTGCACCACGGCCGCCACTTTGATCACAAAGTCCAAAGAAAATACACCGTCATTTGTCGTGATTTTTTTTTTATGCTCAGCATGCAACGCTAATGAATTTTGAAAAACTGCCTTTTCAACTTTTTTGGAAACCTGTGCGGTAAAACGTAAAGTCAACAAGAAAAAAAAAAAACAAAATAACGTGGAAAATATGTAACTTATATGTGCAAAGGTGTGTTTTTTTTCGCTCCACCAGCATTTTCTAATAGAATGAGGATAAAAAATAAGATCTGCATCAAAAGACGGGTATCGTTAGTAGAAAATAGCCAGCCGGTTTCCATTTAAAGCACCTAAAGAACTATATCATCATGAACGGAATTTATTGAGGTATAAGAAATTTATTACTTCTCATTATTTTTTTGCGTTCCACCCATGAACTGACGTCTTAAAGGCAAACAAATGATTTTTATTTTTGCTTCATTCAATGGAAATCTTTCAAATTTAAACAAAGTACTTATTTTACTCACCTAAATCATTGATCCCTAAATCATTGGCACCTAAGTAATGATCCATTTATTTGTTGTAAGAGCCGTTGAGCTTTGTTTCAATTCAATTTAACTCATACACCTCGTTGATAAAAAAGTTATATATTTTGTTTTTTTATTTTGGATTTTAATTGGGTGGGTTCGTTGGGCCTCAATTCTTTGCCAAAATACCAAACAAAATTAAATTGATAATACACCTCGTATAAATTACGTGTTAATTCTAAAACTCTAAGGAAGGATACAACAATTGTGTGACCCTCAATGAAGTCAAATCCGTACCCCAGCAGCGACAGAAAATTATTTCAATTAAAATAATTTCTCTATACGGTCGCCACCTCTCTGCAGATAATGGCAAATCTCAGAGAGAAATCAAAATGCCATGTAAAGCTTCTTGAGAACAAGAACCTTCCGTTCATCGCCGTTCGGAGTCGGCGTTAAACCTGTAGGCCCGGCTCTCGATCAATTGTGTACAAACTTAATAACACGCACAACACAATTGATCTTAAGAAGCTAGGTCAAAGTCCTTTCAAGGGCTGAAATGGCCAGTTATTTATTATTTATTTAATAGGAATAACAAGGCTATAATAAATTTAAGTTTTTGTACAGCTTATTTGCAAATATTTTTCTTTTTCCGAAGCTACATCGATTTTCAACACAAAAAAACACCCGAAATAAAATATCTCAATCCGTTTAAAAAAAGTTATAGAGCTCTTGTTACCAGGGTAGAGAAATCAGATTTTTTTTTAGAGTTTGGGGCAACCATACTAAGCTACCCTTCTTCTATAGTATTAGTATTAGTATTTTCCTTCTATAAAAAAAAAAAAAATAAAAAAAAACCGAATTCAAATATATCAACCCGTTCAAAAGTTACAGAATTTTGATCGCCCGGGAATCGAATCCAGACACTGTGCATCGTTTACAAGTACCTTGCTTCATTTCCATTGGTGTTAAACTTTAGTTTATATTATTAATAGTTAATAAAGTTGGCAACATGCAACATGCACACATGTATCAAACACATGGTTGCCTTTTGGGTGTTGAAAATTAACATGTGCTGGGCTTAGAACAGCACATAATCGCATTATATGAGATTAAGTTGTTTTATTTGCAGAAAAGATAGTAAAATATAAAAAAGATTATTGCTTGTAAGCTTGAATTCTTACAGCCCTAGTCAAAACTATTTACACATCGCTAATATTTTTAAATGTTTTAAAGAAAGATCTCACTTTATTATTTGAAAGATCTCACTTTATTATTTGAAAGATCTCACTTTATTAAATTAACACATAAGACTTATACGTGTATTTATGACTACTAGTATCGCCTTTGTCGAAATTCGACCATTTAAAAATTGATTTTTTTTTTGTATTTTTATTGAAAACATTTTTTTCTTTCTTCACTCATGTGCAAACGTAACCGAACTT
Organism: Pherbina coryleti; assembly: GCA_943735915.1. Taxonomy (NCBI): domain Eukaryota; kingdom Metazoa; phylum Arthropoda; class Insecta; order Diptera; family Sciomyzidae; genus Pherbina; species Pherbina coryleti. The sequence continues at coordinate 45,638,980 of OX030949.1, forward strand.
ATACCGCATCATACACACCACCAGCAGGAAATCCCAAAATAGTAACTCCATTCTGAGTTTTCATGTTCTTTGACTTTTATTTACAAAGCTATTCGATATCAAAAATTTGGCATATATCTATATGCGGAGCATTATTTGGCTTATATAATACAAATGGGTATTGTCCAATGCCCGTCCCATATTCTACTTTCTAGTAGAAGGATATCACCAAGTGGGAGCTCCATGTTGAATTTCATTGTTATACGGCATTTACTTCCAAAGTTATTCGATAAAACTTTGAATTGTAAGGGTGGTGCCACGCCCCCTTGTCTAATGCTCGTTCAATTTTTCCAGTCGAAAAACACGACTAAATAGGAAGTTCCTACCGAGTTTCATTGATTTGTGACTTATAATAGTTCGAAAGTTATACTGAAAATTTGGGCTGCTGAAAAGTGCCACTCCTCTCTTAAAACGCCCATAAAATGTAAACAGTGGAATGATACGTATGATTTGAGGTCGAATACCGATTTCCGAGGCCGTGCCATAGCTCTAAAGTCATTCGATATCGCAAATTTCGGTTGAGAAACACGGGAGAAAATGGTTCTTAACTGTCTACGTCATTTATATATAGATGTTGTTGGCCTTATTTGAAAGCTTACTAAGTCTTAAAACATAATTTCGACAAATAATAATGGGCTCCACAACTGACTTCAAAAATCGCAATCTATAAGCCCAATTTTCGACCACTTTTTGAAATAGCAGAGACCGCGTTCTTACATTGTTAAGAATTGTTGGAACAGCGGCGATACTTCGAGTGAGAAATATATGTTTTCTGATTCGACTGGCTACAAAAGGCACTTTAAGGATCATGTTATGTTATCAAAATATGTTGTTTTTTTAATTTTTTGCACAATATAGGTCAAGACTATGCTTAATGCACCTATGAAAAAATATGATAAGATTTTGAATTTTTGGAATTTTGGGAATTTTTTTTTAAATACCCAAACTCGACCTGTTCAAAAAGTTGCACTTCTAACAAAAAATTTAACAATGGCCAAGTTCTTTAACATAATCGCATCACTTCTTGTATCAATATTAGTTATGGTTTCGGAAAATATTTCCATTGCATTCGTTTGAAATACTGTCATATTTGACGTCTTGCGATTTTTTTTTAAAGCAACAAAAATTGTTTTTTTTTTTTTTTTATTCGAAAAGTGAAAATCACAAATCTGTTTGCTATTAATTTGATGAAAAACTAATTGAAAAAAGAAAAGCATTCCATTTTTTTGCAAATTAACTCCTTAAAAAAATGTTCTGTTGATGATAAAACATCTCTCCGCTGTACGACAGAAGATCACTTATGATCTTACTGCACTAATTCAAATTTGAAACAAATATATTAAATAATGACCTAATTGCCTAAAAAAGTTATTGGGTTTTTTGAAAAAAATATCACTTCTTTCCCATATAAATTTCTTTCCCTTACACCAACAAAAGCTTGTTGCGTCATCTCTAAATCTTCTTCTATCGAACTCATATCTGAAATTCATGACTTTTTCGAGAAACGATAAGTTTTAGGGAGTGTCCCGAATCATATTGGCATTTTCATGAATAAGAACCATTTTATTCAAAGTAGTAATAGCAACATGATAATTTATGTATTAAAGTAAAGGAACAATAGAGCTACTTTCGGCAAATCTGGGTGTGAGTAAAAAAGATTTTTTCCGAAGTTTTTTTTTTGACGGAATTATGGGTATTGTCAAAATTGTAGAAAAGAAAATACAAAAAATTAAGGGTACTTTCAAAGTTTCTCCCTATCTGACCTACCTTGTTACTGTATCATGCTCTTTGCTGTCTCTAGCTCTTTATTTCTTTTTTGTTTTCTTAAAAATATTTATATTTTTACACATTCTTTCTTAAGTTTATTTATGTAATTTGGCTATCTTAGCAGTACTGGTTTTCCAGTCATAACCCATATCCAGTTATCCAGTTGTTTGGAAAGTGCCACATCGACTTGTCTAATCAAGCATAATGTTTTTTTTTATAAGTTTTAAAAATAACCTTTAAAAAATATCACAAAAGGTATTTATGATGTATTGGCAACGTGCTCACTTGTTCAAAATTCTTTAAAAACTTTTTTTTTTGTCTTACAAAAAAGTTTTAAAGGATTTATTTTCAAGTTTGACGATTTATTTGTTTTACAAATTCATTTTTCAAAGTATTCTCCACCGCAAACCACTACTTTTCCCCCATCTTTCTGGCAATTTTCGGATTCCATGTGCCTTTTGATACGATCCACGAATCGATCCAATTTTGGAGTCGATTTTGGCCCGTATGATTTTTTGCGTTTGGGGTTATCGTAATGAACCCATTCTTCATCACCAGTCACAATACGATGTAAAAATGCCTTTCTTTTTTGCTGTTGGAGCAGCTGTTCACAAGAGAAAAAAAGGTGTTTGACGTCTTTCAGCTTCAATTCATACGGCACCCAATATCCTTTGAACTATTCCCATGGCTTTTAAGCGAACCGATATGGCTTGTTGAGTCACTCCCAATGCTTTTGCGAGTTTTTCTTGCGTTTGGCACGAGTCTTCATCTAATGTAGCCTCCAATTCAGAATCCTCAAATTTTTCTGGCCGTCCTTCGCGCTCTTTGTCATCGGTATTAAAATCACCACTTCTAAAACGTCTATCCAAAACTCACATGTGGAAATCGATGAAGCATGTTCCCCGTAAGGTTCTTGCATCACTCGATGGCCTTCAGCTGCATTTTGCATCAAATGAAAGCAGAAAAGTAGTTTTTCTCGCAAATTGTGTTTTGTTGGCACAAAAGTTGACATATTCGGAGCACACAAAGACTATGTAGTTTACACTTCAGCGAAACGAGGTAATGAAAAAGAAAGCCTAATGATAAGACTTCAAAATGAAGTTGGTTGCAACTATGGTAGAATAAAGAAAGTAGATGCAAGGGAGAGAGCGTGAACTCAGAACTGTCAAATCGAAATTATTTCAATATGAATAATTTTTTTTGTGTCTTGCTTTCTTTCGGCGTTTTGACATTTATGGACAAAAAGAGAGCACAACCAGTTCTGCATCTATCTTGTTTATTCTACCATGGGTGCAGCATTATCCGACTCGATTTAATACTAGTGATGCCTTCTCAAAAAAATCCTTTAAAACTTTTTTGTACACTTTATTTTTTTCTTATATTAACAACAAAATAATTTTACTACTCTAACTTATACTAAGCGATCCACGTTGTGCGTTGTCCTGGCGTAAGTCCAATTTATGATAAAATGCCAAATCAAATTAAGCACTATTCAGCTTTTTACTGTCTAATGCCCTAGACAGACATATGGTTTCCGTACTACAATGTGTACTACAATGAAAGCTCAAGAAACCATGTACTAGTATATAGGCTTGGGCATTTTAGTTCACTTAAAAGATCGCTCTTTTTAGTTCAGTTGAGTTTAATGAACTAGTTCGTTCATATAGTTCTTTTAGTTCATTTAGTTCGTTTGCACTTTTAGTTCGTTTCGTGCACTCGTTCATGTTATTAGTTCGTTAGGTCTTTTAGTTCATATAGTTCGTTTGCACTTTTATTAGTTCGTTTCGTGCACTCGTTCATGTTATTAGTTCGTTAGGTCTTTTAGTTCATTAGGTCTTTTTGTTCGTTTGGTGTATTTGCTCGGTATATCTTTTCGTTCATTAGGTCTTTTAGTTCGGTTTGTTTACTTATTCATGACCAGGTTTATAAAATGAAAGGACTTATACGAATCAATTATTAACTGTGGACAAAGAAGGAATTTATATAGGGATACTAATATACAAAGATAAAATTAAAACGTAGTTATTTTTGCTGATAGTTAAAAAGTGAGATTTTTTATTTAATTTAATTAATGTTTAAGGTATAAATTTTTAACTTCATACTTCTGGTATAATTCAACTTTTAAATGAATGTCTTATATTTGCTTTTTAATACTTTTTTAAATAATATTAAATTTTCTAATATAATATATTATATATATTAAATTTAATCCATTAATTTTCCATTAAATTCCATTAATAAATAAAGCCAAATCAAATTCCATTAATAAAATATTAAATATAGCTTTTGTAATTTTTAAAATTGAAGTGAAATAAACTTTTTATTAAAGTTTTAGTAATATTTTAAAAGAATAAAATTACAGTAATTGCATTTTATTTATATCAAATTTTAATTTTAAGCTCAATGTTGTTATATTAAATTTTATGACTGTTTTATGATTGTAATTATTTCAAAATAAAAAGGGTTAAATAAATAAATATATAAAAAAAGTAAAATCAAAATGTTGAATTCATGTGTTTGTTGTTTTGAAATTTAAATTAAGGTTATATATTAAATTCAGTGTTTAGCAATTTTTAATAATTTTTTAGTAATTTAAATAATCGAAATGAAATATTTGAAATTCAGACTACTATAAATTCATATTTAAAATGCAACATTATTGTTTTAAATCTTATAACTATAAACATATTTACAGCAAACGTTTTTCATTCAGAATTATATACATCTTCACATATTACTATGTAAAAAAACTAAACTAGAAACTTTTTCTGGATTTAATAAAGTTCTTCTTTCGTTTATTATTTGCCCAGCAGCTGAAAATACGCGCTCACATGGTACAGAAGTAGCGACAATGCAGAATCTTTTTAGAACGTAGCTATATACACGAGGATACAAACATCTTCTCTCTTCCCACCAAATCAAAGGATCTTTCTTGCGTTCCAAATACTCTTCATTTAGATATTTATCTAATTCACGAATTCCTGCTGCAGTTCTATTTTCTGGTCTTGTGATATTTTTTAGTTCTTGATCGTAGTCATTCCAAATGCTGCTGGCAATGTTTGAAGTACTAGGTTCCGTACAAACTTCCGTTTCAAAATTGCTATCATGATTAGGTAACATAACATCACCAATTTTGGTCCGGAGGCATTGTAGAGCACTTTCATATGCTGTTTGGTTTTTGAAACCTTTCTGCTTAAACCGGGGATCCAATATTGTGCATTCAGCGTACAGCACGTTTCGCTCTAAATCTCGGAACCGATTCACCAATCCATCCCTCAAAACTAACAGTAATGAAATAACTTTATAATTTTTTGGACAGAATTTGGAAAGAAAGCCTTGTAACAAATTTGAAAAGACAATAACCTTTGACAAAGAAACATTTTTTTCTGCACAGATTTCATTTGTCACTTCATAAAACGGTTTAAGAATAGGTAAAACCTCCTCTATGATGACCCAGTCTTCGCAATCTAATGCTAGATCACTACGCAAAAGCGCAATCGTAGCAATTATTGCGTCTTTTGTTGCTACAATTCGTTCCAGCATATCAAACGTAGAATTCCATCGTGTCACAACATCTTGCTTCAATTTTAGCTCTGGAATATTCATTTGCCTTTGCGTTTCTTTCAGTTTTTTTGATCCTTGTGTACTTCTGTGAAAGTATTCAACAATGCCCTTAACTTTGAAAATTGTTTCAGAGATCTCTTTAGTGGCTTTCTGTACAATTAAATTCAACAAATGAGCAAAACATCCCACAGAACGCCACTGACCTAATCGTACAGCTGCAATAATATTGGCAGTATTATCGCTGACAACAGCAGTTATTTTGTGGGAAATATGCCAATCAGACATAATTTCTTTTAAAAAGTTGCATAAATTTTCGCTGGTATGTCTGCTGCTATATTCATGGCACGCAATTAATGCAGAGCAAAATTTCGTTGCAGAATCAATGAAATGAGCTGTAACTGCAATATAACTCTCGTTATTACGTGAGGTCCACCCATCTGTTGTGATACACACTGCCGGAGCAGCACGTACTTTTTCTTTAACTTCTGCAACGAGTTCATTAAAAATATTTGGCAAAATATTATTAGAAATTGTCTTTCTTGTTGGCAATTGATAACCAGGACAGTGAGACACTACTTCAATCAATTTTCTAAATGCAGGTTCTTCCACAATTCTTAAAGCATGATGTCCTTTTGCGATCATATTGACAACTTGCTTATCAATTTGTTACACTTTTCGAACAGGTGGTGGTCTTCGAATAAATTGAGTTATGTATGGTTGCGACGACAAAAAGGAAATAGATATATTTGATGCAGGAACAGTATTTGATGCAGAAACAGTAGAACTGCTGGCTCCTGTAGATTGATGTGGTTCCAATTAAGCATTCATTGGCTGTCGTTCGATTTCCATAGGAGTCGTAGGATGCTTCACTTTCATATGGCGCCTGAGATTGCCCATCGATCCTCCAGCAATACTCAATGCTGTTGCACAATATTTGCATTTGGCCTTTTTTTCGCTGTCCTCATTAAAATGATTCCAAATTGCACTATGTTTTCTTTTGGATGACATTTAAAAATTCTTTATTTAACTTTAAAACACTTTACAAAATTCAATTAAATTAGTTTTAAAAAAGCCGGTGCCACACAATAACAATTATTGTTAGATGAGTTTCTTTCTCGTTCATTTCGATATTACTCGCTGCAAAATTGATTGAACCAAAAGAACGAGAACTAAAGAACTAAAAGATAGATGAGTTTCTTTCTCGTTCATTTCGATATTACTCGCTGCAAAATTGAATGAACCAAAAGAACGAGAACTAAAGAACTAAAAGAACTAAAAGAACGAGAATCAACGAACTAGTTCACATAGTTCATGAGAGCGAATAGTTCAATTGAACTAGTTCGTTCATGAACTACCCAAGCCTACTAGTATAGTGACAGACATGTGGTAATCTACTATAGGGGTGGGCAAAGTTACACGTATGGGCATTTTGCCCGGGACATGCACAAATATAATGAGATAGAGCGTAAGAAGAGCGTAATATAGATTATTATATAGAATTGTACTCATTGCGCTCAGAGCAGTTTATAATCAATGTTGCATGCCATTTATATAAAAAGGGCGTTTTATAATTTTACTATTGAATATTTTGAATTTAATCATGTTTATATCTCGATAACGTTTTGTGTCAGCACTTGCTTTTAAATAGTTACGCGCAAAACAAAAGTATAAATTTATTATGGTGATTCAGTTCTAAAAAAATATTAGTTAAAAATATGTTCGGAGATAGATGTAGAATTTTAATGGTTGCATGCTCTTGCGAAACCCTTATAAATATGCCAAGAAGTTGTTTTTGAAAAAAAAAAACGATTTTATAGCTGCTGGTAGTAATTTAAAAAAAATCCCTTTTTATAAGCAATCCTCTTAATATGCTAGATATGCAACACTTACTTTTCATAACAGCATGCTCTCGCTCTTACGGTTTCTATAAAGCACACTGAAAACAAATTAGTGCTAAGGTGGTTTTTTGCAGAAATCTTATAGATATTAGAGATTTTTTTCTTTACTATTATTTATACTGCGAAATGAAATAAATGTGTAGTGGACGGATTATAAAACTTAAACACACTGACAGATGGATAAAGTGAAATACAGATAAGCAAACGGACATGTAAAAAGCTGAAAACAATCCATTTAAAATTTTGGTTTCTCGGCTAAAAGTGCACAAAATTTAATAATGAGACGGCGATGGGTTCATGGGAAAATGATAAATGAAAATAAAAAAAAAAACAAAAACTATCACACAATCTTAGATTTAATTTTTTGAAACAAAGAAATTGTTATAGATCTTGAATGATTTTAACAAAAAATAAAAAAAAAAAATTAAGTCTGACTTAAGGGTCGATGATTTATAAATAGTCGTATTTTGAAAACAAATTTATAAACAAAAAACCACTGCAATAAAAAAATTATACAGTTTGATGCAAAAGCATCAAACATTTTGCATGCATGAAATTTTGAACAGTGTACAATTTTTCGTCATCTATTCAAGGAACAGGCCAGCGCAGATATTGCCTACTTGACGTTCGCTTGAACACTGAAGCTTTGATCGTTCCAATGTTGCCAGATAGGTTGAGCTTCTTTCCCCTAAATCTGAAAAAATTTGCTGAATTTTCCCCTAAAAATAAAAAAAAACCCATAAAATTTTTTTGTGTTCATTTATTGAATACTTTGTTTAATTGATGTAAATAAATACAATATCAAAATAAATTTTTGGACTTCAAAAAAAGAACATTAGTTTTTTTGTACATAGTAATTCATTGAGGAACTTAAAAACACAAACTCAAGTAATAAAGAAACTACGTATTTTGAATTTCATTAAGATCGCTTCAATATAAGAGCTATAACCGCCATAACAGACGGACAGACAGACAATCGGACAGACGGAAACATGGCAATACGCAAGAGAAAACAAAAATATATCTTACTGATTTTAAGTACCTTTGTTAATTAACACAAACACATCTTTCACAAACATCTTTTAGTTTAACAGAATTTGTCTTGAAAATTAGTGCGTTTTGAGGAAAACTTGTTTATTAAGCGTTTTTTAAATTAAGTGTTTTATCTTATGCGCAACTTTGCGCAGCCAATTTTTTAAGAAACATAATGCAGATATACTATATTTTATGAAAGTATTATTTTTCGATTGTAACCAGGTTGAACTTTTTAGATTTTTTCTACTAAATTTTAGTAAAATAAAAACTGCTTAATAAATTAAGAGACATACTTCCACGTTTTTTATAAGTTTTGTTTTTTAAAATTTTTTCCTTTTTTTTTTGTTGGTTACAAATTCAATGGTATTTAAGTCATTAAAAAATACAAAAAAAAAAATTAAAACAAATTTAAATATATGCTTTCTCTTCGTCAGAATTTAAAACAGCCTCTCATATCACACATATTCTGGTGCTATTTCGCTCATTCGACAAACAATCAGCTACGAAGCAGTATTGTTTCCATGGTACGCAATTGTTTTGACTCACTTTAACAAAATAAACCTTGTAAGAGCTAAAACAAAATGAAAAAGAGAACACAAAAGGGTGCATCAAATGCAAAAAAAATACAGTTCAGAGTTGATGTTGCCACTTCTTTTAGAAACCACTAAAAATTCTCAAAAAATACTAACAGAAAAATAAAATCCCCTAAAGTTTTCCCCTAAACATTTTTGACCTCTAAATTTTCTACTAAACCGAAAAAAATCCTAATCTGGGAACACTGGATCGTTCTGTACGTGAGATAAATACATATTTTTCTGCACTAACGCAATCTCAAGTCCGCTCGTGATTGCATATTGTGAGAGGATTACAGAGAGGATTTTCCATTCCGCAATCCGATTCACCCCCAAATTCATCATGAAATTGATTTTGCACGCTGCTTGCTCGCTGCTTACACGCAGTCGCAGCACGGGCAAGAATTGTGCCCACCCCTAATCTACTACATTGTAAACTTATCAGCTGATGCAGAAGTTTGTCGATATAAAACAAGAAAATGGATGCAGCCAAAGTTATAATTGCTTATAACTTAAAAATATTGGATTACCGGAGGAAAAAAAGAAAATATTTTATACTAGCTTCAAGGGCATGAAAAAGAAGCAAACAATATAAGACGCTTGCGTTAAAAAAAGGGATTTTGAGAAGATGCCGAACTTGCTGTACAATGGCCAGTGTACAGCAGCTAATTTTTTTATGCTGCAAGAAATCGAAAACATATGATTTTGACAGAAGAGCTTAAAGCTTTGGCTGTGTTCAGTGCGATCCATCGTAGTACATTTCAGAACACCACTTTGTTTCAATGGTACATTGTATGCTATCGTAGTACGGAACTCCATTTGCTTTAGAACAAAAACAAGGAATACTGATAACACACATATAGTTTCCATATCATACTACAATTGGTACTACATGTCTGTCTAGGGTATAAGACCCTGTTGCTGCAAAACTTGTTGACAATTTAAAAACCAAATCTCATCTCGGAAAACCCAAAAAAATACTGGATTTTCGATATTCAAATAAAGTCTTGGAACTATTATTTAACACTTTTTCTTCCTTTAATAAAATTATTCATAAATATATTCTAAGAAATAAAATGATGATGTAATGCTATATTGTAAACTTATTATAAGCAGTCTTGATTTTGAGCCAACCAAAAAATTTATTCACATTTTCACAACCGGTTTACACAGCTCAGAGCGAGAGATGTTTTTTGACACGCCCATCAACTTCAAAGCATGCAATCACTTCGTCATCTAAATTATCCATTAACTTTACTTCGACTTTGATGGGAACTTCCGGTTCATTTTCACTCAATGACATCATTAAATGGTAAGTAACATCCTCTCTATTGTACAGTGGGCAATAAGCACCAAACATAAGATTTCGGCATATATCGCTGCGTTCTTCCAGAAGTTCAAAAGGCATCTTAACGCCAAGTATGGTTATTTTCAGAACAGCGCGCATTTTCAACAATGTATCTTTAGCTATACGGATAAAAACGAAGGAAAAAAAAATTGTCAATGAATAAGCAACCAAAGAGCACAAGAATATTTGTTGAACTTACTAGCCACGAATTGTATCGCCATATGCGTTATATTATTCTTGAAGAAATCACATGGCAACTCTGTACAATCATTGACTTGCACCATCAACGGCAGTGGCTTGTTGTTAACGCCTGTAAAAATTCAAATAAGTTTAAAATTATAGTTAACTGTTAAGTAAATAATGATTTACACCAAAACGTACATTTTCTTATAGGCGTTTCGGCCTGTGTTAATGCTAAAATACATGTCAGCCCGAAGTAGCTGTAGATAAAAATTCTTAATAAGCTGCACATTTATTTGTTTTGTTTTTTTTAAAGATTTTTCCCAAAATTATTAATACTTTCTCGTACTTGTCCCAGTACTCAATGTTTTCTGAATGCCAATTTCTTGACTATTTATAGTTGTCCCGAAATCGATTTGACACAATAAATGTTGCACCCAAATAGAGATTAGCTTTTATTATTTACTCATTTCATTAATCTAATCTTATATCACTGCGTACTACGTGATTAACGCATTCAATTATCAAATTGTTGTCACAGGTAAGTTTCGGGTTGAATTATTGAAAGTTAAAATTTGAGAGACAGTTATTGAAAGTATGAAATCAACCATTTTCTTTTCATTTAAAAAATAGTTGCTCCACTTACAATTAATATGGTGGAGATTTGCTGCGTTGGAGTGTAGCTTCAGAACTTTTGTTTTTTCGCACTCATTTCTTTCGCATTCCTTGTTCCAAACTTTGACCTAAATCTCTTTCTTGAGGGTCCAAATCCTTGAGCTATTCCTTGTCCATTTCTTTTCATTATCTTTTTTCTAATCTTCTCCTATATTTCGTTTTAGGTGTGTCTAAATCACATATCACAAGTATATGTGTCCTTATACTCCCCCCTAAATTCTCGTTCCAATATTTGTCCAATTCCTTATCCTTATCCTTATCCTTATCCTTATCCTTATCCTTATCGTTATCCTTATCCTTATCCTTATCCTTATCCTTATCATTATCCTTATCCTCATCCTTATCCTTATCCTTATCCTTATCCTTATCCTTATCCTTATCCTTATCCTTATCCTTATCCTTATCCTTATCCTTATCCTTATCCTTATCCTTATCCTTATCCTTATCCTTATCCTTATCCTTATCCTTATCCTTATCCTTATCCTTATCCTTATCCTTATCCTTATCCTTATCCTTATCCTTATCCTTATCCTTATCCTTATCCTTATCCTTATCCTTATCCTTATCCTTATCCTTATCCTTATCCTTATCCTTATCCTTATCCTTATCCTTATCCTTATCCTTATCCTTATCCTTATCCTTATCCTTATCCTTATCCTTATCCTTATCCTTATCCTTATCCTTATCCTTATCCTTATCCTTATCCTTATCCTTATCCTTATCCTTATCCTTATCCTTATCCTTATCCTTATCCTTATCCTTATCCTTATCCTTATCCTTATCCTTATTTTTATACCTCTAGGTTTAAAAACCGTAAAAGGTATATATTCATTTTGTCACTCCGTTTGTAACGCCCATAAGGAGGCATAGAAGGAGGTATAGAAAAGTATATATATTATTGATCAGGATCACCACCCGAGTCGATTTAGCCATGTCAGGCTGTCTGTGATCACTATTACAGCCGTAATTTTAAAGCTATCATCACGAAATTCAATTTAAGCTTGTTCTAAAAAATAAAGATTAAGTTCGAAAATGAGCCAAATTGGATGAAACCACGCCTCCCTCCCATACAAAGTGGCTTTATTAAAACGGTAAAATCTCTTACAATTCCACAAAAATTAATATATGGACTTGAAATTTTTCAAATAAGCTTTAATATGCACTCTGAGTATAAAATTCAACGAAATCGAGTGAAAACCACACCTACCTCCTATACCAAGTGACTATAAAAAAACAGAAGCGAATATTCTAAATTATTCTATATTCGAAAATTATGACGAAAATGTTTTAACAAACAAACATTTTATTGACTACTTAAGACTTTGAATATACTTTAGTTCGGCCGGGGGGTATTTTAACTTTAGCCCAGTTGAAAATCATATCTTACCAGTTGTTTTACAAGTTGCCACCTACGCGACCTGATGACGTCATAATTGTTTTGTTATTTTTTTCGTAAGGTCAAGTATTAAACCTTCATTTATGTTTTATAACCTTTGCAGCGGTGCATATACTCGCGGACTTATAATTCTTATAACTCTACTAACGGGTCCGCCATCTAACGTTTTTTTTCAACTAGTGCTTATTTCGTGAATGGTAACACTTAGCACATGTCTGATTTGACAGATAATTAGTTTTATCCTTCCGCTGAACGAATATGGTTGTGTATACGCTTGAACAACGCTGGGAAGTGGGCTGCGATCGACTTACAGAAGATGCCAATTTTGCCAAAAAAATCATATTTTCATATGAAGCTTCATTTTGATCTTGGCGGGTATGTAAACAAGCAAAATTGTCGCATTTGGGGCACAGAAAACCCGCATGCATACATTGAAAAGCCGATGCACCCAAAACGAGTCACTGTTTGGTGCGGATTTTGGTCCAGAGGCATAATTCGAAAATGAGCAAGGAGTGGCCGTTACAGTCAATGGCCATCGTTATCGGGCCATGTTGAAGAGGAGGATATTGGCAACATTTGGTTTCAACAGGACGGCGCTACGTGCCACACAGCCGAAGCTACACTCGATGTTTTGCGCCCTGTTTTTTAAAAAAAAAAGTTATTTGGCGGATCCTTTATATAAAAGCAACGCCGTTGCATGATTGATGCCGTCATAAATTCTATGTTTGCTTTTTCATGAGGGCTAAGAGCCGGCTTTTAATGGAGTGTAATATTATTAACCGTAGCACTTACACATAGCGGGGAATAGTTCCATGTAACGAATTTCAAGTTTCGTTGCTTAGGCAGCTCTCTCCGCATCCCGATGACGTCTTTAATTTTTGCCATAAAATCAAAGAGTTAACCTTTATTGCTGTATCATTACTTTTATCATAACACCTTTACTCATTGATAAACAATTGCATGCAACGCCGATGCAATTTTGAAAAAATACTTTTTCAACTTTTTTGGAAACTTGTTCGGTATAGTAGAAGGTTACTACTATACGTTTTCAAAAATAAAGATTTAATGTTCGTTCTATTACTTAATGCCACCCATTGAAAATTTAGTAATAAATATATAAAAATGTTGAATAACTCGACTCGAAAAAACCGGAACCAGAAAATCTTTAAATTGATTAAAAACGGTTACCCAATAATCCGAGATCATGCTTGACAACTCTACTCTGAATAGTACATTACTTATCAATATAAAATTTTTCTATAAATAAAAACCAAAACAAACGTCAACGGTCAGATAAGTACACATGAACTCAGGGCAGACGCACTCGCCAAAAACATTTATTCTGATAAGAATCTTTATATTATTGACGTGACGAAGTTACGTTGTACTGCTCTAGTTTCCAAAAAAGTTGAAAAATGAATTTTTTAAAAATTCATCTGCGTTTCATTGAATTGTTACTCGTTGGGTATAAGAGCTATGATTAAAAAGATAGTATGACCATAAAGGTTAATTCTTTGACTATATTAAAAAAACAAAAAAAAAAAATTTAATACGGCATAGGGACGTAGTAGGAGCTGCGTAAGCAACGCAACTGAAAATTTGTTACATGGAATTATTACTCGCTGAGTATTAGTGCTAGGATTAAAAATACGATACGCCAATAAAGGCCTACTGGAAGCCCTCACAACAAAATTAGACAAACAATTTCTGACATCATGGGGACGCTGAAAGAGCCGCTCAAAGATCGATAACGCAACATTCATGCAGCGGCGTTGCATTGAATTTTTACTCAATGAGTATATAACCTACGATAAAAGTTTAAAAAGGAAAATAAAGTTTTTATACATGGCTTTACGACAAAAATAAAAAAAAATTCCGGCGTCGCCAGGTCGTGAATATAGCAGCTTATGTAACAGAAATGTAATATCGTTGCATGGAATTATTACTCACTCAGGAGGAGCGCTACGGTAAATTTTGTTTTACGACAGCATGGATGTGTTATTACGCTTTACAACTAAATTACAAAAAAAATCTTGTTGTCATGATTTCAGGGATGCAATCACATAATGCAGTAAAAATGCTACAGCCATGAAAAAACGTTGCATGGATTTTTTAATCTGTGACTACTAGTGCAACGGTAAATTTTAAGGAACGAAAACGAAGGTGAGGTCTTCGGGCATATGACAAAAATAAAAAAAAAATTGACGGCGTGTCAAAGACCCTCAGGGAACCGCCTAATGTGACGCATATGCATCACTTTTGCTGGATTAATTGAAATGAGAGCACAACCCATGCGGAAGCAAAAAAAAAACTAAAAGCAAAGCACCAACTCCAAATCCAACAACAACTCCAACTCCAACACCAACACCAACACCAACACCAACAGCAACACCAACACCAACACCAACACCAACACCAACACCAACACCAACATCAACACCAACACCAACACCAACATCAACACCAACACCAACACCAACACCAACACCAACACCAACACCAACACCAACACCAACACCAACACCAACACCAACACCAACACCAACACCAACACCAACACCAACACCAACACCAACACCAACACCAACACCAACATCAACACCAACACCAACACCAACATCAACATCAACATCAACATCAACATCAACATCAACATCAACATCAACATCAACATCAAAATCAACATCAACATCAACAACAAGAAACTTCGTCACGTCAAAACCTACGGGTGTGTCTTTTTTTTTGATAAGGTTTTCCTTGTGGGAATCGCTGAGGGAGAACGCCTACACATTTTAATATAGTTGAGGTGCCCAAACAAAGGAAATGTCATGTAGATTAAATGTCTCGAACCAAGGTAGATTTATCTGAATAGGTGTACCAACTAAAATCTTTGATTTAGTCTTGAAAATATCTTACATGGAGAGTTTTCGTTAATTACGTAGTCATATACAGGGGTTATGGAAGGGGACGGGGGTAAAATTTTTTGGGACAACCAAATAAAATGACATAAAAAAAGCTTTAGAAAGCAGACATAGCAAAACTGTAGTATATCTTTAAAGAAGACATAAAAGGATATCTCTTAATTTATCTTTTTAAGAACTTTTACTAAAATACCTTTTCATTATTCTGATTATAAAAAAGAATAGTCGATTTCGACGGAGAATGCTCTAATACTATTTATAAGCAAGGCTCAGAATTTGGCTTTGATGCAGAAAAGTTAAGAAATGATTTGTATTAACATCATTGCATATATTTTAGAGCGTTTAAAAGTCATTTACTTATCTAATTCATCGAGCTGATAAAATGGGTAAACCTTACAATTTAAGTGTAGGAAAAAAAAATATTCAAGGATTCCAATATTAACTGCAATTTATATGCATAGCCAATCTACTGAAGTTTTATAGAATTTCTTATGCCACTTGACTTTGCTACAATAACAACAACAAGAATCAATTTGAAGACGCATGTTAACAACACGTTCAACATCAACAACATGGCAAGGGTTCCGTTTCCGCACTTTTAGTTGATGCGTTCATTTCGCCCTACGTCCGTTTATTCCATGCAACCCCCTGCAATCGCATTACAAGTGGGTGCAAAGTGTATCTCTTAAAAATATTTTCCGAAAATATACGCTCTAAAATTCAACTGTTTTATATGCAAATGAGTTATTTATATTTTTTCGTGTGTCAAGACTTGAAGCATTATTTTGACATGATGAATATTTTAAAGCCTAAATTGATTTATTGGCCTTGCAATTTGCATTATTAATGCGAAAATGATGTGAAATGATTTGAACATTATGGCTCTGAGTGCAGAGTTTGGTGCTGGTAGTCCAAACAGGGAGTGAAAATTTTCAACTGTAATTATTTTGTTGTAATTAATTTCTGACAATTAATTTCAAAAAGTTACGCAAAGCATTTTTCGAATTACGTAAAGCTACGTTAAGAGTCTTGTTTTTGCTAAAGTAATTTTGTGGGAGTGACGTGTAGAATCATGATGACTTAATTTTTTTATTTTCAATATTAAATTGTACACTTTTGATATCAACTCGTTACAGCACTTTTGACAAATAAAAAAATTCAATACGTACGTAGAATTGAAGTTCGGTAAATATGCAAACAAGGCTATTTTATAGAACATCAAAATTTTTTTAAAGGTCCTCTGATACGAAAGCACATAAATTTTTCAATATTTTCCATGCCCAAAAAATCGTTGGAGTTTAATAAAAGTGATGATTAAAAGTACGGAGAATCCTCAAATGAACGATGCTATGGAAACCTGGCAACAGAATTCTTTTAGGTTCTCGAACTTATACTTGAATTTTAATACTTCATACTTTAATATTTACATTTTTAACTATAACGAATTTGAACTCAAAAGAAACTAGTTTTTAAATGAAAACTTACGAATATTATGTAAATGGTATGTATGTGTGTTTGAATTAGTATTAGATTAACTATAAATATACTTTTACTTTGATTTGAACGATTTCTGATATTTTTTGTTTTTTTTAATATTTAAGGTGAAAAGTTTTAATGGCGTTTTTTGGCAAAAGGGCAGGTTTAGGGTGTATAATAACTATTCGACATGAAAAAAACCGGTTTCGAATGGCACTATTTTTACAAAACCGGTTTTCGAATTATTCGACCAGGAAAAAACCGAGAAAACCGGTTTTTTTTTTAAAATTAAATAAATTTTTTAATTTTTTTACCACATATATCTATGTAGTTTTTATTAAACAAAAATAGCAACTATTTTTAATAAAGTAAAGAAAGGTACTTATGCAGTACTACCCACTGAACCATAAGCGAAGGTTTTGCGTAAGGTGAGAGTTTTGCAAAAGTGTTTGGGCCTGGGCAGAATTTTTTTTTTTAATTTTTGATTTTTTATTTTGTTTCTTAAAAGAACTTGCTATAGATGATTAAATTCGTGAACATTTTGCCCGTAAATGAAACTGAACTTCTTTTTCGAAATTTATTAAAAACTTATTTAGAGTCGAAAAAGACAAATTTTTTATCATTTTAGTAGGTAAAAATGCCTCGAAAATTAACCATTTTTGTTCATAAATGAGTTCAGAAATGAATAATAAATGTTTCTTTTTTTGGATTCTTAAATGAGTTCTATCATAATAATTTCTTTGAATACAAATCATCGATATGTAATTACAAATAATATTAAGCAATAATAAAATTTATAATTCTGAAATGTTAATTTCTTAGCTCATTTCTGAACAACAAAAGGTTTGTTTTCTAAAAGCAGTTCAGTACGGCTTCATTGTTTCAAAAAGGGTTCATTTCCGAGTGCCGAAAAATAACGTTTCTATGGTTCTTTTTTTAAGTAATTTCCAAACAAAAAAGTAAAATTTATGGTTATTTTTTAACTCATTTCCGAACAAAAAAGGGTTAATTTTTGAGAGGCATTTTAGTCCGAAGAATGATACAAAAAAGGTTCATTTATGAGTGCCGAAATTGAACGTTTCTACCCGAAATGGCTCATAAATGAATTCGAAAACAGTAGTTTTGATTCACTGGGTAGAAGTATGTTTCGAGTTTTTTTTTCAGCCTTTTTAGCACATGTTTTATGTCTTTTAATGATTGTCTCTATATTTGTTCTTAATGCTTTCAGATTTTTTTTGGGCATTTTGTGCAAGAAGTCTTGTTGAATTTCCCCTTTTTTTAAATATTTTCAGACTTTGGAGTTCATGTCAAGCTGTTGATAATTCAATATATTTTTTAAAAAAGAATGCATAATAAACTAAAAATCATGTTTAACTTAAATACGCCAGCCGATTTCTAAGCTGTTTTAACAAAAGAAAGCAAAAAGAAAAGACCAAAGCATATATTTAAACGAGCTCACATGAAACAAAATTAAATAGAAGCCAGAGATAAGAAATGTTACAAACGTTAGTGAAATGTAAAAACGTAAGAAAAAAAAGGGTCGCTCAAATGAAATAAAAGAAGTGGTTTGAAGAAATTTTCAATTTTAAATGGAAGATTTATATATTTCTTAACTATTCGAGCAGTCGAATAATTCGAGCAAAAAAAAAACCGGTTTTCGAATTATTCGAAAATTGCGATTTTTAAAAAAACCGGTTCGCATAGTAAAAAAAAAAACCGAAACGCCGAATAATTCGAACCGGTTTTGCATACCCTAGGCAGGTTTTAATGCATTATGATGTACTGCGAAGTTATAGATAAGATGATGAAAATTTTGTTTGTAGAAGCTATGAAAATGATATCGCCCAGAGGTTCCGAGATAAACTACTTTTTTTAATTTAGGAGGGTTTTTTACCCACCTAACACATGGTCTAATAAGTCCAGAGACTAACTACTAGATAGCACCTCTATCGAAATATCGATATATTATTTCGATAGTTCCAACCTTCAAGCAATACGTGTAAAAATTTCATGACAATCCAACGTTTAGTTCAAAAGTTGCAGTGATTTAAGCGACGCTACTGTAGATATTTTCCAAATAATGGATTCAAAGCAATTCCGTGTGTTGATTTATCACTGTTTTTTTTTATGGGAAAACATATCGTCCAAGCTGAGCAATGGCTTCGGAAGTGTTATTCGGACTCTGCTGCGTCAAAAGCACCCATTTGCCGATGGTATGCTGAGTTTAAACTTGGTCATACAGACACAAATGATGCTGAACGTTCAGGACGCCCAAATAAGGCAGTTGTTCCACAAAACATGAAAAAAGTACACAAAATGGTATTGGCCGACCGTAAAGTGAAGGTGCGCGAGCTAGCTGAGGCTCTGAAGATATCGAAAGACAGTGTGGGAACAATATTACAGGAACATTTGTCGATGAGAAAGCTGCTTTCCAAATGGGTGCCGCGTTTTCTCACACCGGACCAAAAACAACAACGTGTTGATGATTCGGAGAGCTATTTGGCGCTGTTTACAAAGAATAAGCATGACTTTTTGCATCGGTATGTGACAATAGATGAAACATGGATCCACCATTACACACCGGAGTCAAAACGGTCGTCAGCTGAGTGTAGAGCAACCGATGAAAGCAGACCAAAGCGACCAAAAACATAACAGTCGGCTGGAAAGGTTTTTGGGATGCGCGCGGAATTTTGTTCATCGACTATCGTGAAAAGGGAAAAACAATCAACAGCGATTATTATATAGCGTTGTTGGAGTGTTCGAAGGATGAAATCGCTAAAAATCGGCCCCATTTAAAGAAGAAAAAAATTATTTTTCACCAAGACAATGCATCGTGTCACAAATCGATGAAAACGATGGCGAAAATCCACGAATTGGGCTTCGAATTGTTTCCTCATCCACCGTATTCGCCAGATTTGGCCCTCAGCGACTACTGGCTCTTTACTGACCTCAAAAAATGTTTGCCGGCAAGACATTTGGCTCCAATGAAGAGGTGATCGCTGAAACTCAAGCGTATTTTGAGGCGAAGCAGAAATCGTTCTACAAAACTGGTATTGAAAAATTAGAAAAGCGGTGGAATGAATGTATTGCTCTTGAATAAAGAATATTTGCAAAAAAAAGTTTTTTATTACTAAGTCTCGGAACTTATTGGACCATGTATTATGTGAATATTATTGCCAATAATGTTTCCCAATTTGCAAGAATTTTATTGCAGGTCTTAAATGAACATTTTACTTAGTTTAGGAATTAAAGAAAATTAACTACGGCTCCATAGTAAAAAATGTGACCTTGATAAAATCGGTTATTTGAGCTAATCCAGAAAAATTCCCAGAGCGATATATTCTAGGACAAAAAGCTATCAGAAACCATTGGAGTTTTTTCATTTATTTTTTTGCGTCCCACAGTACTATTTAGTTTTAAATATCCTTAAAGATTTCTATTGAATTTCTTAAGAAAAGAGTGAAGAAATGATCTTCGATTGGGCCGAAGTAAAAATTTCCCCACGGCCCAAGTTAAAATATCCCCATTTCTGTAAAAACATTTTCGTCATAGTTTGAACGGAAAATATTCGCTTTTGTTTTTTGATAAAGTCACTTTGTATGGGAGGTAGGAGTAGTTTTAACCCGATTTCGATGAATACTCAGAGATATACTTAGAATGCATATTAAATATCAAAGTTCATTTGCAAAATTACAAGTCCATATATTAATTTTTGGGGACTTCTAAAACATTTTCCGTTTTGATAAAGTCACTTTGTATGGGAGGTAGGCGTGGTTTTAATCCCAAATCAGATCTCTTTCGACCTTCATCTTTATTTTTAAGATACAAACTTAAATATCGAATTTCGTGATGATAGCTTGAAAAATCATTTGTTTGTCAGAAGACTTCGGAGAATTGAGGAAAACCAACCCACCGAAGAAAGATCATCTTCCATTACTACAATGCGAGTTCCTATGACTTCTCCTTGTTCTATCAAATTGAACCGTAATAGGGCTAAAAATTGCGTGGCGAGCGTTTTTCAACGACTGAACAGGCCGTTGCACAGTTGCAAGCGTAGGGTAATTTAATTCAAAATTTTTTTTTTATTTTTTTTGGTCAACTTTTTTTTAAACATGCAAGAATATAGTCCATTTTAAAAGTAAATCCAATTTTTTACAAAAAAATTGCCTAAATATAACCATAGCGGGACAAGAAAAGTCATTAAAAGCAGAACATGAAAAAAATAACTGTGTTCGTAACAAAGATTCAGTATGTTTAAAGCTCAGTAGTTTTTTAAAAACACGCTGTAATAAATAAATTATTTTGTAAAATTATTTATTAAAGTGTGCTAAAAAGTGATTTATATAAAAAAAATCCTTAAAGTCTTTCTAAATCCTTTTTTGGAGCTAAATACATTTATACCTTTTTGGTATGTACCAAATTTAATTTTTTTCGCTTTCGTAGACAAAATCTTTCTTATATGGTAAAATATAGAGCACTAAATATACTTATTTTTTTAATTGATCAATGTAATAACAGAAACCATCAACAAATCTTGCGGCTAGCTGCGGAACCTATACAAGTTTGTTCAATTCCAACATGACTTCCAATATTTCAAGAGTAGAACTTTTTGTTTGTGGCTTTCGACATCGAAATATGAAAAAGTTGATAAAATTATAAATTTTCTTTGTGGACATATTTGTTTAGGATCTAATGATAAATTTGATTTCGACAAATTAAAATCATTCGGCGTAGTCTTGCCCAACAATTCAGCCTAAGATGGACAAAAGCTTCCCAAAAAAGGGAGCGCTTTGTTGTAGCAAATAAAGATTAGCTCTCATTTGAAATTGACCTAACTCAATTTATTTCTTATAAATTTGGTGGACCAAAGATCTCACTTTCTGTTGGTAGGCTAATAAAAAATTTTGAAGGTTGTTGCCAAAAATTAAAAATGAGGAAGGCTTATGAACTTGCAAAAACCAACGAGCAAGGTGTACTTTTTCTGGCTACTGAATTGAAAATGAGATCGGCTGGAAAACTAAATTCAGCAGCGCTAATGAACGAACTCCTATTAGAAGGCAAGATTAACTGTTGATACTCCTAAAAGCATTTATCCTGAACAAGCTTTCGCTCTGACGTAACAAAGGTGACGTGGATTGTCAAAAATTAATAATATTCATTCAAAATTATTAAATACAGCATTTATTTAATATATTTCAATAAATCTTGAACTAAATTGCTATGTTTGTGTTGTCTGCATTAAAAAAGGTAATAAAAAAAGAGTAAAGATTCTTAGGTTATAGGGTAAGTAGGCGTGGTCTTGTTCTGATTTCGCCCATTTTATTGTCAGATGTAAGCTATAATTTAAAAATTATTTATGCAAAATTTCATCTCTCTATATTTATTCGTTCACAAATTATTAATTAAATTACCCTACTAGAGCATATTAGACCACTGTGCGATGAGGACTTAAAAAAAATGGTTTCGGAGGATCCAACTTCAAAGTAGGAAAACTGTTTCGAAAATTGGTTCAAACTAATGCAAAAGTCTTGGAGAATCATCTTGGAGAATACTTTGAAGAACAATAAAAGCATTGTCACTGATTAACCACTATTTTTTCATTGTTAGTTTCACTTCAAGGCAACCCTTCTAAAACCTTTCGCAGATACCGATTGATATATTCCAAGTCTATCTACCCTAGATTCTTATGATATATTCCAATTCTATCTACCCTAGATTCTTCCGGCTAATACAGACAGAGGACTACTTGTAGCGGTTTTAGTTCACTTCCGTTTCATTTCACAAATCTATTGTATTGGAAAAAGAGTTGAAAAGAAATATTTACATTTATCGACCCTTCTATACCGCTATTTTGGTTTTGTTTCGAACCAGCTACCTCAACTTTTAGCTTCTTCCCTTTAAAATACGCAAAATAAACTTGCGCAAAAAACTAAAAAAAAAAAATATTTTCATTTAATTCCAACAAAGCATGTTATAACTTAATTACACTGAATATAAATGCATCAATAAAAACAACAACTATTGTACTACATCAAAGTCCTTTATTCAAATAATACAGGTTAATAGAAACAACTGCAACAAGAAGTTTAAAAACATTTTACACTTGAAAAAATTTGTTTATGCAAATTTGGTAAAAAATTCCGCACAAATACAAACGCATTTACGAGAACGTGGGCCTGGAGGGCAAAACGGTCAAAATTACTTTGCACCAACGCAGCATGCCATCGCACAGAAGAATAGCTGGACACACTAATTATGCGTACCTACTCGTTGAACATGTACCAGCGAACATGGATATTGCATTCATTTAATTGTTGTTGGCAAATTAATTAATATATGTTGACCAAAAACAAGCTGTTGGAGCGCAATGGCGGCTAGTAGGTTGCTGGTGCTGAATTGTTGGGCGCCATATTTTTAATTTTGACATTTTCGCATGACAAGATATGCAAATTACGTCAAATTGAAGTGTTCACATTTTTATGCTTGAAAGGTAAAAAAACGTATCGCACTCACACAAACACACACATGAAAGAACTTTGCATGCAGTAGCACGAGAGCCGAAATACTGAGTTAAGTTAATTTGCACAAGGAAAATCAAGGATATTCCGAAAGCACACACTTTTTACGGTTTACGAACTAGCAGCGCAAACTCTTCAAGGCCGCTGGTCAAGCGAACCACAAGAAAGAACAACACATTGTTAAAAGACCATCACTTGGACGCACAAATGTGCGCCAGAGCGTTATTTTATTTGATTATTTTAATTGTTATTTTCTAAGTTTTTGTGTATAGTGTGAAATGTGAAGTCAAAGGATGTCATTCTAACAAAAGGACGCAGGGACAGTTTTTATGCTTGGATGAGTTGATTGTGTTCATTTTTTGCATATTTATTTGTGTTAAATATCGTAAAATTATTCGAGTCATATTTATTTGCATGAAAAATATTCCTACAGGTGTAGTAGAAAAAAAAGACCTTAGAGGTGATGGCCTAACACTGTATAGCGTATTTTCGGGCCGGGAGAAAAATTGCACTTATGTATAATATTAAGAAATAGCTCAGGTGTCAGGTGTCAGAAAGAAGATTTAGAAATACCCAGACCTTTTGTATTTAGGTGACTTAGGCGTCGACTGATAGAAACGAGAGTGTAATATTTGCCCATAGAGTCATTCTTGATATCATCAGTGAGAGCCAACCCATCTTCAATGAGATCCTCAGGATTCTTAACTCATCTCGATCCTGTACATTAGACAAATGATTTTAACTTAATATTTTTTACTAATTTCTTAACTTATGTGTTTCTGAAATGGTGTTTCATGAAAAATATGTTTCTTTCAAAGATCCATTCTTTCCAGTGAATTACCTTCAAAGTTTGCCTTAACTAGAAAAACACAAGAGATAAATTAAAATTCAATTAAGAACGGAAATCAACGTTTGCATTCAATATCAATTAATTTGTCAAATTAAAGTGAGAGTCATTTGTCAAACAAGCCATAGACGACAACGACAAACGGTAGAACAACAACCTTAACAAAAATATTTCAAAAATGACATGAAATGTCCTTGCTGTTAATACAGATATCCTCTTTTTTGTTTGTATGTCATCGGGGGTAGGAGGTTGACTTGATATTCATACCGCTGTTCAAAACTGTCGACTGTCAGATTGTAACTAAACGCATGTCCTGACAATTAACAGCAAACAATTTCATTTTCCATAGTCAACAAAGCAACCAGCTTGCCAAGGGTCAATTAATGCCGGAATCTGGTTAGCTATGCGTTTAATGAATGTTACGCACACATTTTACTGCCGTTCATAGAATGTAAATACAAACGTTTATGCACCATGAGTTTTTATTGAAACTCTGAGTTGTTGGCAACCCTTAAATTTCAAAATTCATTTCAATGGAAGTAATGCGCATCAACAGGTGTGTGTGTGTGTGTGTGTGGGTGAGTGAGTGAGTGAGTGAACAAGTGAGTGTCGATGTTACCATTACAAGTTAATTACTCGCTACTACGCCGGAAAATAGGCGACGCGGTTATTTAACGCTTGCTTTAACCCTTACTTCCGCGAAGAGACGTACTTGACACACTGGGGTGGATTGCACCCCAAATTAACTATTTAATAATACTTGCTTATTTTTCATAACTTCCTAAGATCAGACTTTCTTTTTGTATATTTGGATGTTTATTGAAACTTTAATTATGATAAAAAAATCAAACTGCGTACTTAAATTTTGAACTAAAAATTAAGGAAATATGTCCAACTATTCACAATTTGATCAGATATAGCCCAGATTTGTTAGCATCGTATGTAATTGATGCACTCTAAACTTAATAACTCAGAAAGAATACGAGTAAAAGTATTTAAAATACTTAACTTTAAAAAATCTGGGTAGAACCAACTATTTCGAACAGTAGTAATTCGCAAACTTTTTCTGTCGTGAAACTATAAAGGTGTTTTATATATTTCCAACAGTTATTTAAGACATCATTTTTAAAGTGGCTTTAGTTGACGTTCCTGACAGCACAAACATTCCATGTCCAAAAAGTCTAATAACCATTAACAATAACACACAAATAACCGCACTTGAGATACTTTTCTCACATTTTCCATAAGATAAGATGATGACCCTTTTCTTTCCCCCCAAATAATAACTAAAGTAAATTTTCTACTTTTGAAAATTCATCACTCTTGGCTACCTCAAACTTGAAAAAAAATTCAGAATATAAATCCAAAGGATATCTGCAGCCACTAAGCCTACAAAGCAAAGCCAAATTAAAAAAAAAAAAAAAATTGGGAAGCACAAACCTTAGGGGAAAAAGCTCTGTAAGAAGAGCAAGAAGATGAAAATGTAGAAGAAGAAGCTACAGAAAATGTCCAGACATTTTCAAAAATTCTTTTGTCATGAAACATAAAAAATAATATTTTACCAAAAAAACACACACGTTCAACAGCGTGTTATTGTAGTGGTTGGGTTTGGCACATCGACCGATTGGTGACATCAGTAATTTGTCAACAGTTGCTCACCTGACACATGTGCTTTAGGACTGTTTGTATGTCTGTTCACATGAATGTCTGCGTGGCACCGCATTGTGACGTGATTACGTTAGGCCAGAGATGAAGAAGCAGGAGCAGAAGTAGAAGTAGAAATAAGAATGGACTGAAGCGGATTAGTTAAATTCCATTAAGTAGGTCTTCGTCGCTTTTGCCTGTGTCACCCCAGTCAACATTACATTTGTCACTTAGTTCGAGGAAAAGCTTTAATTTTATCAATGAACCACAATTTCACATGATTTTTGTTTTTTCATTGAAGTTTGCGTCACATGAGGCGTAAAATCGGAGTTTGCAATTTTTTTTTTTTATTTAATGTTGCTCGATATTGATGCCTGATATTTGATATTCGTTTAAATACAATTACACACTGCTGCTTAGAGCTGTAAACGCGTTATCAGTGGTTGTATATATGTGTGCCATTGATGTGTGTCATTGATGAGTATATTTGCGTCGCTTCAAATCTCTTAATATCTACCCAGTAGGAAAACGCATCTTTCTATAATGCATTAAGCCCTACTTGCTTTTCATCCGCGGGGCATGCAAACGTCCTTTACGAATCCCCATTACTTTTACAAAGGCTTGGTCGCCTCTCATACATATGCATCATACGTACTTACGTATTCCTTAACTAAAATAAAGTGCATATAATGTACTCCCGACGTGGCGTCCGTGGCGTAGTTGGTTAAAGTGCGTGGCCGCTATGTCAAAAGAACTTTGGAGACCCAGGTTCGAACCCCAGCAACGACAGAAAATTATTTGAATTAAAATAATTTTTCTGTACGGCCGCCACCTCTCTGCAGACAATGGCAAACCTCAGAGAGTAATAAAATGCCATGTAAAGCTTCTTGAGATCGAGAACATTCCGTTCATCGCCGTTCGGAGTCGGCGTTAAGCATGTAGGTCCGGTTCTCGGTCAATTGTGTACAAACTTAATAACACGCACAACACAATTGATCATAAGAAGCTAGGTCAAAGTCCTTTCAAGGGCTGAAATGGCCAGTTATTTATTTTTTTTTTTTTTAATGTACTCCCGACAGTCGGAATCGTTCGGATTTTAATGCTAATGCACTTTAATTGATAAGCTGGATGTATGAAGGAAAAAGTGAGGTAAAAGTAAGGTGCATTATGTATAACGAGCACATAATCCATTTCAACCATGGATTTCAGCATTGCTTACGTTTTCACTTAAAAAATAAGGTGAGCGTAAGGGGACAGATCGCTCTTGCTTTTATTCGCTTTCCTTTCATTTTGTTTTTTATTTTTAATTGATTTTTTGTTTATCAGTTACGTATGTACGCTATAAATATGGATTGCAGAAAATAGCTAAATTAAAGTGAAAAAAAAAAATAAAAAAAAACAATATAAAACATTTCGTGTTGCCGACTAACATTTTCACCTAGAAAAAAATCAAAATGTTATTTTAAAATCATAATATTTGTATGCAACTCACAATTTAATGTAATTGCACCGATCCACAGTGGAATATCCAGAACAATTTAGTTGGACAAAATTATTTTATAATTTCAAACTATAGAGAATGCAAAAACAAGCAAAAAATGTACGGCAAGTGGGGGTCTATATTGACCCCCTGGGCAGCTATTGGTTAATTTGTAGGTTATAGGAGGTTGTTTCACTAAAAATAATCTATCAATGAAAGTTTTTGATGCAGAACATTCTTCAAAGACATTTTAGAAAAATATTTTCATGGACTTTCCAACGATATACATTACTAGTAGAAATTTTAGTGAAAAATGTATATTTTTGTAGTCAAATCAGGAAATTTTGAAAAAATTCACAATTTTTGACTTTAAAGTCATTTTTGTCAAAAAATTACTGTCTGAGACCATATTTTTTATTTAAAATTATAATTCCTGTTAAAACTTTCCAATAAAAATTATCATTACAACAATTATTATTATTGAAAAAAGTGTTTAATGGTTGATTGTATACACAAATTAAATAAAAATCGATTTAGAAATAAAACAATAGAAATGAATTAAAAAACAATTCTGCTTTAATGAATCAAGCCGGAAAAAGATCATCAGAAAATGATTCGTCTTCCTCAGATGACT
This sequence comes from Pherbina coryleti, assembly GCA_943735915.1. Lineage (NCBI taxonomy): Eukaryota > Metazoa > Arthropoda > Insecta > Diptera > Sciomyzidae > Pherbina > Pherbina coryleti. The sequence continues at coordinate 45,666,974 of OX030949.1, forward strand.
CACTTTCAATTTCGATAGTATATGAAATTGAAAGCGGGCTTCGCGGGCAAAAGCATTTCCAAAGTTTCCTTAAGAAATGGTTTTGTTTTCTTCCTCGGCATGGTCCTTATTCTCATGGACAATTTCTCCTGTTTTATGTAGGGTACTTGCATTAAACAACAACAACATATATAATGGCAAAACATAAATAATGAAAACTAGCAAAACAATTGGGTAAGTAAACAAGAAAAAAATACGACTATAAAATATTGTTTTTCTAATTTTGGGCTTATACAGTTTGTAGAGAAATAGAAGCACAAATCGGATCACGTCATTTATATGGGAGGTAAGAGTGGTTTTTGTCAGATTTTGATAGTTTTTCACATTGACTTTAAAGAAAAAAATGTAAGCGTCAAGTTTCAAGTCGATATCCTAAAAACTATGGGATTTATAAATGTTTTACCATGTTGATTACGTCACTTTATATGGGAGGTAGGCGCAGTTCTTATCAGATTTTTAAACCTGACATTAAAATACAAGAGATAAACTTATGTACCAAGTTTCATGGTGGTATCATGAAAACTTTGGGATTTATGAAGGTTTTACCAGTTTTTTTGGGTTTAAACGGTTTTTAAAAAAATTCAGCACTTTTCGGAACGAAAAGGGCAATGAGTTCATATTTTTTAAGATGTAAACACATGTAGTGTTAAGTTTATGAAGAAAAATATACAGCCACCATTAAAAAAAAAAAATCCTCAAAAACCACCAATTTGTAAAATACAATTACTAATTTTAAATAAATACAATACAATACAATATAATTATATATATATATATATATATATATATATATAATACTATATAATAATATATACAATATAATACAATAAATGATTCAGTACAATCCATCTTATATATTAATACGCAAACATCGAATGTTGTCGTACACTTTTTCAATATTTATTTTAGAATAAGGACAATGAAACGTATATCATTCGAAAGGTACTGCACCATAGATGTGCCGAATTATGTTAGATTTTAAATTGATGACCTTTGACCCGAAATATTAACGTTGAAAGTTTATATTAATTTTAGTTAGGGATCTCAGAACTGGGAAGAGGTAGAATGAAGAATGAGGTATCGGATGAGAGGTCTGGCTGCACAATATGATTGAATAAAAGATTGGTGACCTCTGACCTCAAATATGAGCGGAAAAAGAGCATTTATTAAATAAAATCTAAACTATAAGAGATGGCAAAACATGATATAAGAGAGAAATTTAGACATTCATAAGATGTGCAAAAAAAATGAAATATTTTTCACCATCGTTTACGGTTACCCTACAATAAGCACTTTTTCATGTAACAAGTGTCAATATATATTGTGATGGTAAAATTGCTTACAAATAGTAAATTTTGAAAAATTTCCGTTATTTTGACATCAAAATTATTGTGATATCTCGAAAACTTTAGATGTTTTCAGTACAACGTTTTTTGTATGAAAATTCGTTGGTTGAGAAAAATAACGGTATACGAAAACTTTTTTCCACGAATAGTATGTTAAAAAAATTTCCCGTTATTATGACATCAAAAGTATTGCGATATTTCGAAACCTGTAGATTTTTTCCATGCAATGCATTTCTTAAAGCAATGTCATTGCCTCAGAATGAGAAAAAACAATTGATATTTCAAATTTTGATTTTGCATGCAAATATCTCAGCCATTTTTCAATAGATTTTTCCTAAATTTTCTTTGTCTGAAAGTTTAATTAAATAAATTTTGAGAAATAAGAAAAGATTTACCGTTATTTCACCAATTCAATTTCTTATGTTGTTTTCAAAAAAACTCAAAAATATTAAATTTTTGCTCAAAAATTAGACCAGACAATCTTTTTTTTGAAATTTTATTTTTGTTTTTCTCTTTTCTTCTCTCACACTCTTTCATATACCATATCATTTATTTGCAAAAATTGCTTCATTTGACACATAATTTAATTAAGTGTTTCTATCATCGAAAATCATGAGCTACCCCCCTATGATTTTTTTGATGAAAATTACATTTTTAAAAATGTTGTTTTTGTATTTTTTACGAAGTTCTACAGCTAAAAAAATAATTTCTGTGAAAAAATTTTTCAAATATTTCAAACCACTCCAAAGTTATATACACAAATTTATGTTTTAAGCCATTTCCTTATCTACTTTATATATATTATTATTATATCTATATATAAATAGGCGTAGGCAGAACAATGAAGAACCATTTTCTACCGTGTCAACTGAATTTGATAATTTTTTTTTAATCAATAAGAGTAGGGAGAAGGAGTGCACCGAATATCTAGTGGACGTGGTACATCCCATTCAACCCAAATTTGGCATATCGAATAGCTTTAGGTATATCGAACAGATCACACAGCCTTAAAAATCGGTATTCGGCCTCAAATCACACGTACGTAGGGGCGTAGCACTTTTCAGCAGCCCAAATTTTCGGTAAAACTTTCGAACTATAAGTAAAAAATCAATGAAACAAGGTAGGAAATTTCTATTTAGTCGTGTTCTTTGACTGAAAAATTTGATCGAGCTTTAGACAAAGGGGCGTGGCGCCACCCATACAATTCTGAGTTTTTACATCGAATAGCTTTGGAAGTAAATGCCGTAAAACAATGAAACTCAATATGGAGTTCCCACTTGCTGATATCCTTCTACTTAAAAGTAGAATATGGGAAGTACGGTACTGGGACGGGCATTGGAAAAAGGAGTGTGGCATCGCATATATAAGTCAAATTTTTGATATTGAATAGCTTGAAATTAAAAGTCACAGAACATAGAAACTCAGAGTGAAGTATTTTGTGAATTCCTGCTGTTTGAATTCCTGTTTGAAAAAATGTTTTCAATAAAAATAAAAAAAAATCCATTTTTTAATGGTCGAATTTCGACCAAAGGCAATACTAGTTCATATTAACTTCTTAGAGAAATTGGGAAAAAATATGAATTTTTAAGTATGCACTCCTCTAAACAGCTAGCAACCCAAAGAAAGTTCAACTCAAAGTGACAGAGTTCAGAGAGCTAAAAAAAATGTTTGAGCAAGGCACGGTAAAAAATACTCATAGTCCGTTATTCTTGCACTATTTTAAATTGAATATTGACCAGCTAAATCGAGGAACTACTCCATAATGCGGTGATTAGCAGACGTTTGTTTTTTAGTTGTTTTTTCGTTTGTTTTTTTTTTTTGCTACATTTTTGCTTCATCTATATGAAACAGTCGCTAAAAATCGTTATGTTGTCATACCGCTGCACTTTACGAAACTTTACGAAATAAAGTACATATGGTAATGATCACACGAATAGACGTTCGGCTTAAACGAGCATTCTTTTTGCATTTGAAATCATAAGTAAAGACCTAAGGTGCCTAACAAACAACATACTTACTTTAACATGATTCTTTTTCCACCTTCATTAGCTAAAGGAAAACATATATTATTTAGTAAGAAGATGTTTCCCACTGGGTATGTTTCCGGATCTATTTGTGTATGTTTGTGTGTGGGCTTGTGTAAGAATTATCTCCTGCCCTTTTCAAACTTTGATTTTTTTTTCTTCTCAAATTCTATTATTATAATACTGAATTCGCGTGCTTTCACACAAATGCGTGGATACAAACATACATACATCCGTTTTCCTGTCACATGTATGGCAGCAATTCCCATGTGTGCCCGTAGATGATGATATGATAACCATTTGTAGTCAGCGCCGAGTTTTCATTGAACTGTTCACTTGTATCGCTCTTTACAAATCAATAATCCATCAAAGGTTACATTTTTTAAGGAAAAAGGATTTTTTTTTATTTCTTCTATGAAGGCTTCTATGAAGTTTTCGTGTATGTTTTCTGCTACGCCATTTTATACAAATGATTCGTCATAGAGCATTTTAAATTGGTAAACAAGTTGCAATTGAAATAATGTATTTTTAACAAAAAAATGTAAAAATTAAAAAAATATATATACTTTATATTCTAAAAGTCTCTAACAACCACGCCCACTATCAAAACGCAAAGAGTTAAAACTCTGTTTAAAGATTTCTTCGCATAGAACCGATACACAATCCATTCCATACAAAAGAGTGTCAACAATAGAAGAAGTACTCGAATCATTATAGAATCACAATCGAATTATACCTTATGTTCAAATCCATTGACATGAACCACTGACTGTGCGAATGAAACAACAACAGTCGGCCAATTATGAAAGGGCAACTCATGGTTTTTGCACCACGATAATGCACCACCTCACACATCGCGCATTGTACGCGGCGATTCTTTGACCAAAACCAATGTCAATAACGTTCAACAAGTACAATATTCTCCTATTCGTGACTTTTTCCTATCCCCCAAACTCAAATTATCGCTTCGAGGAAAACATTTTGAGACGATTGAATGCATCAAAGAGAATTCGAAGAAGGAAAAATTCTTTCAAGAATGGAAAAAACGTTGGCAGTGTTTCCAATTGGCGCCAGAACGCACAAAACAGAAATGGCTGGCGCAAATTCTTAGACGAGACCAAAACCGATGAACCGTTATAAGCTCCACAGAATATATACTATATATCGTCGGTTTAAAAGAACAATGACGTAAATGCAAATTTGGTCATGTACAGTATGTTGGGTAAATGATATCCCCAATTGAAATCCAAAATACTTGGGGCAAAACTATAAGTTAGAGCTATACCAATATCCATCATGCAATCATTCCCGGTCATTTACTTTTTTTCATTTAAAGTTTTATGTCATTAAAATTCCTTTTTTTTTGTCTCTCCTGCACAATTATGATTTTTGCAGTTACGTCATTGTTCTTCTCAACCGACGATATATGCTTAACCATGATACAATTATAAGGTAGGCTCATAAGTATTGGAGAGCAGCGTGCGCTAGTTGTCAAAATCAGCTGGTAATTTTTAGTTTTTCTATTTCTTGTTGTTGCTTTTGTCGTTTGACGTTTGTAGCTCCTACAGCTTTGTTGTTGCAAAATTTCTCAATTGAGCAGCCATCTTAAAATGAGCTTACCTTTTAATTGTATCATGGGCTTAACCAAAATAGACATAACGAGATGTAACGAGTAAGGTGGAGCAAATGGAAGCCAATCTTAATAACCAAAATGCACATACGTAACTGATCGAAAGATTGCTACGAGACGTTTTGATCCATTAGAACCGAACTTTTAACGTCTGCCCTCGTTACAACAGCTATTATTTCTTCATAATCTAAATATTTTATGTAAATTTCTGTTCCTTCAGTCAGGTTCATTGAGTTTTTTGCTATTCCACTCGTTATCAACCAACTTTAAGTGCAGAGTGTTTTGTTTTGATATTTTAATTTTACAAAACAGCTGATCAGCTCCTTGCGTTTGACAACGTTCCATTTTGGGTTAAATGTCAAAACAGCTGTAACGAGTGCAGACGTTTGTCAAGTTGTTATCGTCTCGTCTCGTCTATTTGGTTAAGCCTTCTGGCACAATTATGTATGTGAATTAAGTTGAATATAAAGTAAAGTGTCTAAATAAAGTGGCGTCCGTGGCGTAGTTGGTTAAAGTGCGTGGCCGCTATGTCAAAGAACTTGGAGACCCAGGTTCGAACCCCAGCAGCGACAGAAAATTATTTGAATTAAAATAATTTTTCTGTACGGCCGCCACCTCTCTGCAGACAATGGCAAACCTCAGAGAGTAATAAAAATGCCATGTAAAGCTTCTTAAAAATAAGAACATTCCGTTCATCGCCGTTCGGAGTCGGCGTTAAGCCTGGAGGTCCATTTCTCGGTCAATTGTGTAGAAACTTAATAACACGCACAACACAATTGATCATAAGAAGCTAGGTCAAAGTCCTTTCAAGGGCTGAAATGGCCAGTTATGTATTTATTTATTGTCTAAATAACGACAAAAGATTCATTCGTAACTTTTTCGAAAGATCCAAGTCAAAATTGGTTTGACAAAATTATTTTATTCAAAAATCATAACCTTCTTTCAGGCACCTACTTCTTAAAATAAAGTTTAAAAAAACACACTAAAAATTCAGATTTCGATAAAATTTTTATTCGTTAAAAGGTTTGGACTTTCTCATTATAGTGGAATACAATATCTTTCAAATGGTCTCCATGGGAATTTTTGCAGGACTCAATCCCTTTGATTTACCGTAGAATTAAGCCGACAAGGCAGGTGTCTACGCTAACTTCAAGAGAAGGCCTCGGTAGTCGGTTAGGTAGCAGACTTGACTGCCACCCAGGTGGTCCTGGTTTCGAATCCAGGCTAAGCTATGGTCATTTAACTTTCCTAAATTTATTTTCTTATTTTCAATCAGCTGAAATTGAAAATTCATAAATATTAACAATTTGAAAGTTGTACAAGTTCTTGGTGGTAGAGAAGTTTTAGAAGGAATTGCTTTACAACTAGAATTTATTGATGTAAAGGTAGAACACATGTCTCATGTTCTAATTCACATGTTTCTACGACTGCCCGTCACGCTAAGAATATTCTCATATATTCCTCTTGATTGTCCCTTCTTCCCATTTCTCTATCATCCCCCATTTCAAACCAAGGCAGACTTGACTGAATAGGTGTTACTTGGTGTTACTCGTATAACTCCTTGGAAATACTGATTTAAACGCTATAAAAAAAACTGTCTGAAGTATTCGTTAACAAAAATACCCTTTACATTTCAATCTGAGCTTTGCTTCTTAAAAACTGGAAGAAGTTACTTGTAGCAAATCGGTTTAAACATTGAGCAGATATAATAAAAATATAGTATCATAATGTTATGAAACTTTTGTTCCACGCTTCTTTAAATTTACCTTGTAATGATTCGATTCAAAATGCTCTGGTTGGATTTACTTCTCTTAACTTATAATTTTTAACTGATTTTTTTAAACATATTTTTTATAGTATCAGAAAATTACAAATCTAAGCTTAATTAATAAATGTTCGTACGTGTTTTTATTCGAAAGAATATTGCACCAAACAAAATAGAATTTAAAAAGAACAATAATAATTGACCAAGTCACATTTTGATTCGGGCACTACTTTTTTGTAATAAGCGTAGGGTACTAAATCTATGATAGCTGTCAACAGGAAGTATGGAGGCTTAGTCATGGAGAATTCACGGTTTAGCAAAACGTACATATTGTGAAAATTCACTTCAAAACTATTGAAAACTTTGTGGAGACGGTTCGCAAAACTCGCACACTTCTTCAAGAGAAGTGCATCCACAACGGTGCACTGTTTGGTGTGGATTTTGTGCTGGCGGTGTCCTCGGGCCATTCTTCTTCAAAAATGCTCATAGCACCTTAGTTACTGTGAATGGAGCCCTATATTGCGACATGCTGACCAATTATGTCAGAATATCATGGAAAATTTTATGAAAAGGGCTCGTGAGTTCAAGGAAGGTCAAGGCGGCCATTTGAGTTCATATTATATTTGATATTATAACCTTCATGTGTCTTCTTTATAATTCAATAAAAACTCGCAGATATTTAAACAAAACAATGCATTTTCTTAAAAAATTAAAATGTCAGTGACTTTTGGGACACCATATATTTGTATATTTTTAGCAAAACTCTTGCATAGCCGTCATAAACTACAGTTAAAAAACAAGAATGATATAAAAATTATAAAATAAAAGAGTGAGTCATATTTTAATAAATGCTCTTTTAAAATATTTAAGCCGATTTCCTTAATGTACTCGTATCTACGGCTGACGTATTTTTGATCCTTTGTTGGTATTTGGGTGTGGGTAATGGTTTGCAAATCGTAATTCCAAAACTTTTCTTCGGTTTATATTTTTGTCATTTTACTGCACCTTCTAGTTGAATAGCAACGAAATTGTCAGCAAATGCCATGAATTCGCCACACTTAGTATTCCCAAAACATTTGCATTTTTCATGAGCTCTAAAAGCCTTACTTGTGTTGGTATTATTGTTGGTAAGCCTGCGCATGTATTGTTTCTTTCTTTTTTCTTGTTTCTTTTTGTTGTTTTATATTCTTCTGGCATTTAATTTTGATAATGAAAGGAATTTATTGAATGCTCTATCGACAAGTGTGCGATATGCAATCAAATTCGCTGCATTATTTGGCAAAAGAACTTAAGCAAAATGTTGTATATTTTTAGGCAGCCAAAAAATAAATTAAAGCCTTTTGATGCATTCACAAAGATAGTTTAGTTTGAGTTTTCAGTACAAAGTTGAGTTTTGGCATTGAACCCAAACTAAACTCTTGAGTTAGTTAAACCCAGTACAATTATGCAGGAGGAAAATCAACTAAACTCAATTTGTTTTCTGAGTTTATCAAAACACAATTCGAGAAATGCCTAAAAGTACGCTAATGTTCAGATGAAAAGACACGTATAGATGCAACTTATTAGATGACAACATATGTACGTTCAGAGTATTGAACGCATGTGTACGTATAGATGTCTGCAGCCTTGTTCTGGAGTGGAATCGATGTTACGATGGTGGAGGTTTAAAAAATATCACAACACACAAGTAAGCAAACAAATTTTACACTAAACTCAATTCTGCCGACGCATCTCTTTGTGACCAGTTTTGTACTGGAAACTCAAACTAAATTCTCTGTGTGGACGTATCATAAGATGGGTAAAATAAATTCGTGAAAAATAAATTTTCGAAGTTGTTCAAATCAGTTTATTTTATTTTTGGTATAGCTTCAAGTTATTGCAGATACCGAGCTTGTAGGCAAAGAATGTCAACTATTCCAAATTGGGTATCGCACCTTTTTTCACTTTAATATCTACAGTAAAACAAGTGGCGGTGATATTGCTCTCATCGATCAGCGATACTTCAACTTTAACCCCGATTTCGGGATAAGTGGTTTCAATGTAGAAATTAAAAAGGTATACAACATCCTCGGTGGAGTATATAGGACAACGGGCGCCAAACATTAAGTTTTGGCAGACATTGGCCACATTTTCGGGCAGTTCATAAGGCACGGTTATACCCAAAGTGGTGGCTCGCACTTTAGCAAGGAGGCGCTCAGCGATTGTATTTTCTGAAAGTTGGTAGAAGAAATGTTTTCTTAACTAAAATTAGAAACTTATGAAATCGATCTACTTACTGCCTACGAAGTGCACATACATCACGAGTGTCGTGCCTTTGATGACGTCACAAGGTGGCTGCTCACAACCTATAACGTTGACATCCAGTGGTATTGGGAAACCATTTTTACCTACAAGTTATTGAAAGAAAAATAAAAATTTTAATATAATCACCAAATTTCCATCTTCAATGCAGGCAATAGTTTTGACTTATATTTTATGTTTAAGGAGTTATATGCAGTCAGGAGGTCAACAAAAATCGATTTGTTTTGTTTTCACAATGTTTTATTTTCATATTTATCCGACGAATATTGTCGAAGTTACACGCACATTTTTATACGAATAAGACTATCAGTTTCAAATTATTAAACAAGTTTTTTAAATATGTATATTTTTAGTAATCGATCGAAAGTTTTCCTCACCGATGGATATTTTCCATTTAATTTCGAATTTATGGCCTAAACTTATGTTGAAAATAAATACTAAAAAAATAAAAACTAAATAATATCTAATGTTGAAGAATTTTCTTTTGTTTTTTTTCATTTCAGATGATCCAATCGAGAGATATCTACTTTCAAGTGCTGAAATGGCCAATTTATTTTTACTAGTATCGCCTGTGGCCAAAATTCGACCAACATTAAAAAAGGTATTGTAATTGAATTTTATACAAATTTTAAATTGTTACCTTGACACTATTAGGAAAACGTGAGGTAGAGCAAGAAGAAAGAGGGAGTTAATGACAAAAATTAAATCAAAATTTGAAATTCGTTTTAAATCATTAATTAAAATTTTTCCGATAAAATAATTAGCTTAAAACAAAAAAGTATGGTTCTGTTTAAAAAAAATTAATAGTTATGAGGTGGGTTCAATGATTAAAAACTTCCATATAAACTATATTCTTTGTGAGTACTCTCTCATAATTCGCCAAATGACCTTGTTCCCTATGTTCAGAAACATAAAACTTTAAGCTATCAAGAGATCTAACTCTACTTGTTGCGACGTATAATTGACCATGTGTAAAAACTGGCTGTCTTAATAAGACCCCAACTTTTTCGAATGTTTGCCCCAGAAAATGGCTTAAAACCATTTTCTGTATATAACTTTGGAGTGGTTTGAAGTATTTGAAAAAATTTTTTTACTGAAATAATTTTTTAAGCTGTAGAACTTTGTAAAAATACAAAAACAACATTTTGAAAAATGTGATTTTCATCAAAAAAATCATAGGGGGGGCGGGGGTCGGGGTAAGCTCATGATTTTCGATGATAGAAACACTTAATTAAATTATGTGTTAAAATAAAGCAATTTTTGCGAATAAATGATATGAAAAAGTGTGAGAGAAGAAAATAGAAAAAAAAAAAATAAAAAAATAAAAAAAAGGATAAATAAAAAAAAGATACAGTAGTTTCGACTATGTCGTAACACAAGACGTAGAATTAGTCAATTCGCTTTTGATGACTTCTTTTTTAAAAACTATTTAGCAAAATATTTATTCCATACACCTGAGCATATGACATTTAAAAGAGTGCCGCAGAGGGTTAATATGTATGACCGACCCCCATTACTTTTGCAAAAGGAACATTTTTGCGTTTGACACCTATTCCCTCCGATCACTCCTTAGGGGGGCTTCCTTACAAATATTATGGTTTTTGTATATTTATTCCATACACCTGAGCATATGACCTTTAAGAGAGTGCCGGAAAGGGTTCATAGGTAGGACTGGCCCCCATTATTTTTGCAAAAGGAACATTTTTGCCTTGGACACCTATTCTCTCCGACCACTCCTTAGGGGGGCTCCCATACAAATTTTATGGTTTTTGTGCCGGAAAGGGTTAATATGTATCACTGACCCCCATTACTTTTGCAAAAGGAGCATTTTTTCCTTTGACACCTATAGCCTCCGACCACTCCTTAGGGGGCCCCATACAAATTTTACGGTTTTTGTTTATTTATTCCATACACCTGAGCATATAACCTTTCAAAGAGTGCCGGAAAGGGTTAATATGTATCACCGACCCCCATTATTTTTGCAAAAGGAACATTTTTGCCTTTGACACCTATTCCCTCCGACCACTCCTTAGGGGGGCTCCCATATAAATTTTATTGTGTTTGTGCCGGAAAGGGTTAAGATGTATCACCGACCCCCATTACTTTTGCAAAAGGAACATTTTTGCCCTTAACACCTATTTCCTCCGACCACTCCTTAGGGGGGCTCCCATACAAATTTTATGGTTTTTGTTTATTTATTCCATACACCTGAGCATATGACCTTTAAGAGAGTGCCGGAGAGGGTTAATATGTATGACTGACCCCCATTACTTTTGCAAAAGGAACATTTTTGCCTTTGACACCTATTCCCTCAGACCACTCCTTAGGGGTGCTCCCATACAAATTTTATGGTTTTGTCGATAAAACCGGAAACTGTCGATAAATAGGTAGCAAGTTTAAGCAAACAAAAACATCAAATGTTGGCTTTATATTTCATGTAATTGTGTAAAATTTATATAAGTTAGAGAGTTCTAACATGAATTTTTGTCGCATTGAGGATCAAACAGACCAACAAGTGCTAACATCAACATTGTACGATCAGTACTTTAGGCCCACCAAAGGCTCAAAAAGTAATGTAAATACCGACACCTGATCACTATCAACCACCCTACTTACCTCCGAGAATGACGTATTCTACGTCAAAACATAAATAACTGGCCATTTCAGCCCTTGAAAGGACTTTGACCTAGCTTCTTATGATCAATTGTGTTGTGCGTGTTATTAAGTTTGTACACAATTGACCGAGAACCGGACCTACAGGTTTAACGCCGACTCCGAACAGAGATGAACGGAATGTTCTTGTTCCCAAGAGCTTTACATGGCATTTTGATTACTCTCTGAGGTTTGCCATTGTCTGCAGAGAGGTGGCGGCCGCACAGAAAAATTATTTTAATTCAAATAATTTTCTGTCGCTGCTGGGGTTCGAACCCGGGTCTCCAGGTTCTTTGACATAGAGGCCACGCACTTTAACCAACTACGCCATGGACGCCACAATAAACGAATGTCTGGTATAATTTTTGAGCTAAAATTGAATACTTCAGTTTTTTTGAAAACAACATAAGAAATTGAATTGGTGAGATAATGGTAAATTTTTTCTTATTTCCCCAAAGTAATTTAATTAAACTTTCAGACAAAGAAAATTTAAGGAAAATTGATTGAAAAATGGCTGAGATATTTGCATACAAAATCAAAATTTGAAATATCATTTGTTTTTTTCTCATACAGGTTTCGAAATATCGCAATATTTTTGGTGTCATAATAACGGGAAATTTTTTTAACATACTATTCGTGGAAAATATTAGCAAAAAAGTTTTCGTATACCGTTATTTTTCTCAACCAACGAATTTTCATACAAAAAACGTTGTACTGAAAACATCTATAGTTTTCGAGATATCACAATAATTTTTATGTCAAAATAACGGAAATTTTTCAAAATTTTCTATTTGTAAGCAACTTTACCATCACAATATACATATATTGACACTTGTTACATGAAAAATTGCTTATTGTAGGGTAACCGTAAACGATGGTGAAAAATAACAAAGTATTTTCTGCACATCTTATGACACTCTAAATTTCACTCTTATATCATGTTTTTCCATCTTTAACAGTTTAGCTTTTATTTAATAAATGCTCTTTTTCCGCTCATATTTGAGGTCAAAGGCCACCAATCTAATATTCAATCATATTGTGCAGCCAGACCTTTCATCCGGTACCTTATTCTTCATTCTACCTCTTCCCAGTTCTGAGATCCTAACTAAAATAAATATAAACTTTCACCGTTAATATTTCGGGTCAAAGGTCATCAATTTAAAATCTAACATAATTCGGCACATCTATGGTGCAGTACCTTTCGAATGATATACGTTTCATTGTCTTTATTCTAAAATAAATATTGAAAAAGTGTACGACAACATTCGATGTTTGCGTATTAATATATAAGATATATTTTTTGGGATACTAGAAGCCCGAATTGAGATAGTTTAAGTTCTCGACATAAGTCGTTTATATAAGTTTAGCTTAGCTTATCATTTGGATTTTGGCATTTTGTTGGGACGTTTACAGAGAATTGGTCATACCTATACCAGAAGTTCATTTAAATTTCTTCAACATTGTATGGAAACGGTCTCGGTCATGCGAGAAAACTGGATTTCCAAATTTATACCGCACTTTTCTAAGGATTGTCCTTGCGACTTATTGATGGCAGCGGTAAATGCAAGGCGAATAGGGAATTGAAGACGCTTAAATTTAAATGGCACATCAGGTGGAATCATTGGGGTGCGAGGAATCAACGTCTTCGTCTTTGAATTTTTCATTAAAAATTGTTGCTTCTATCATATTTCTCAAATTCTTTTGTCGGCTAGCCTGGTGCCATTACAAAGTTTTGGTTGATCTTGCAAAGCATTATAATTAGCGTTCAAATTTTTAGCTGCACTCTGAATAATTCTGTGGGATAATTCACCACCTCATTCTGATTCATGATTATATCCTCTGATTTGAATGTGAATAATGGAACTGGTATTTTTTTTTAAATAGCCTCGTTAAGATCATCGACATCTTTATTATTCGTGATATTTATTCTTCGAGACCAGTATTGCTCGCTCACTTAACCAATCATGATTTTTGTTCTGTTGTGCTATGTTTGGGAACACGCTATGAATCAGTTCTTCTTTTGATTGAGTGAAACGGCAAGAATCGATAACAATTGGTAGTGTTATCATTCCTGTATTCTTGTCGACTTGCATTGTACCATTCCCAATGTACAATGTTGATGGATCGTTTTGCAATTGAACGCGTACGTTTATTTTTTGTGTGAGTGTTCTTACATTTGTCCAACGAATTGAATATTTCAAGCATGCGTTTATTTCATTGGCAGCAGTAGATTTACGAATGACTGGTAACTTTTGTCTAAAGCCTCCAACTAAGAGTATCAAAGCACCGCCAAACAAATCTTGATTTTCTATAGATCTTTCATTGTTCTATTCAATGCTTCAAATAATTTCCATTAGCCATTGGACATTTATCCAAAACTAATATAGATTTATTTATTTAATTTCTTTTTCGCATTTTTTTTTAAATATTTATAAAAGATTTTAAATTGTTTCCTATTAACTTCGTATCCATCGTAAAAAACCGATGTCGCCAATACAACAAATTATCAATGAACGTCACAAAGGCTCTTCAAATTCTTCATTAAAACCTTTACACATGTTTTACATGAAAAAATTAACTTATGCAAGTAAAATGAACTTGTGTAATTTTTTCTTCGCATGAAATTAGTATGTTCATACGAGGGGTACTATTTATAATTCGGGAATTGACAACACTAATGTCAATAGCTAAAATCTGGCATCACCATAATAAAGTTTGACATTTGTCAGTATAAATGTACTCACAACGTTTTGATGTACAAGTAGTATTTGTTTTGTTTACAGTGAGTTAAGAAAATCAATTCGTTCAAAAAAGGGAAAATTTCAAGAGAAGGTTTTCGTTGGATTATTTTTCACAACTTTCGACGTGGATTATCTCAACAATAATGTGTCGATGAACTCAGTTCTTTGTATGACGATCAAGAATGATAGAAACAACATTACGCGTTCAGCAGTCCCGTTATCGAATGCTCTTTTTCTCAACTGAGTGCATGACGTCACACAGTACTTTTGCTTGACAAAAACGTATGCAAATGTGATCTCTTAGGCAAATTGACGAAATTGAAAATAAATTCTTTCGAAAAAATAAAGTAAAAATATCTACTTTTCTGGATAAAAATATGAATATTTTAGTATACGAAAAATATGAATTTTTTTAAACTTTCAAGATTTTTATCTCGTAAACTATTCAAGACTGACAAAATTTTATTGTACCAATGGGTTGAGGAGGTCCATATACATATTATAAAAACAAGAAAAAAAAATATTTAGGCGTGGGTGTGGGAGTAAAATTATTCCAAAGTCAATACAATATCGCTTGTAACGTCATGCTCTCTCTCTCTCTCATTTGCGGAACGCGTAATCTGGTTTCTATCATTCTTGTATGACGATAAAGCACCATCAAAAACCACAGTATATCACTGGTGTAGTGAATTCAATCGTGGTCGGAGTTCGGTCGCCGACGAATTCCGTAAGGTCGTCCAAAATCGGTTGTTGTGCCACAAAGCATCGATGCAGTACGTGAACTAATAATGCAAGATCGTCATGCGACATATCGTGAGATAACGACACCCTTGCACATTAGTTCCACTTCAATATATTCGATTTTGCATGAACACTTATCCGTAAAAAAATTTGCCCTCGTTGGATACCCATAATGTATCAATCGCTCAAAAATATATGCGTATGAGCCGAAAACAAAACAGCAATCGACCGTATTCTAAGACGAGGCAAAACCAACAAAAGTTGTTCGCGCACGAATCACCATCAGCAAATGGTCGCCAGTTTTTTCCACCGAATGGGTCATGTGGCCATTGTTCCGCTTGAGCAACGTAGGACCGCCATTTGTTTGCCTGAAGTCTTCGGAGAAATTTGCAAAACCAATCTCCAAAGACGAATCATTCTCCATCATAACAATGCGAGCTCTCACACATCTCCTCAAACATGAGCATTTTTGAGCAGTCAAAACGTCGAATTAATGACTCATCCTCCATACAGTCCTGATTTGGCACCCAATGACTTCTTCTTGTTCCCGAATATCAAAGGTAAACTCAAGAGGAATGGAAAAACTTCTGTGACAAATGGTTTGAACGAATGCAAAAGTGTATTGATCATCAAGGGGAATATTTTGAAAAACAATAAAGCCATTTTCATTTAAAAATGTTTGTCATTGTTTGATTTTCTCGAAATATCGCAAATCGAGATCGTATGTCTTAAATCAAATTTCATCAACAATTTTTTTTTATTATTGCACCTTTTGACTCCTCCATTATGATTTACTCCAACTAGTAAAAAATCTTTATAAAATTGCTCATGTACTGCAAAAATCAAAGAATATGAAGGTGTACTGAAGAGATAAGAAAAAACTTTATTTTCGTAAATTCCATTCATTAAAATTATGTACATAGCTAAACAACTCATAGATTACACAAATAATTCGTCAAATGTGAATTTAAAGTAAGTCTAAAATTCATTTTAGAAATTTTTTAAAAATTTGCGAGTTTTTCTTAGATTTATTTTACCCACATTGCTTTACAGGTGTAGCGCCAACAACGGCTATGAAGAGAGCAACTGCAAAAATTTCAAAACGCATTATCATAAAATATTCAATTTATTTAACACTAGTAGAAATAAATAAAATTAGAAGAATTTCGGCACTTTAGACACCACGGTAGGAATGGAACTGAGTATTGAATAAATAATCTTTGAGAATATAACTTATCGCCACGGTAAGCGAGTTTTGCTAAATGCGAGGTCAATTTCATTTAATCCATTTATGTTTAGTTTTAGTACCTCTTAACAAGTAACAGGTGTCTCTACGTTGGATTTAAATACAGGTGTTCAGGTAAGATTGTTTATCTACTATTGGCACTGATAACAAACTAACTTTTTTCTCAATAATTTACTAAATAATTCGATTTAAAAAATAGTATTCATATTAAGATAAGCACTGTAGCGCTTGCAAAGAAGTGGGTCATTGGGAATTTTCAGTTATGCTACAGTTATCCAACTAACATTTTTACAAAAAAACTTTCTTCACCAAAAATGTTCTTAAATAATAAAAGCTTAGGTTAGGTTAGGTTGAAGTGGCTGAGCCGATAGACGACTCGTACACCTAGGCCAGTACAGGCCCGTTGTGACACCACATAATCCCTTTTTAACTAGAGATTCCCCTCCTCTATAAACCAATTGGAACGGAGTATGAACTTTAAAATATGCCTAATTTCCAGGCATGAGACTTCGGTAAGTCCACTTAGGAAGGGATGGCCCAAAGTTGCCATTCTCCTTCTAGCTAGTGCCGGACATTCGCAGAGGAAGTGCTGAGTGTTTTCTTCTTCCTCTTCGCACATGCAGCTTCTGCAAAAGTCATTAGATATAGCTCCTAAGCGAAGAGCATGCGTTCCGATTAAACAATGACCCGTGAGGATTCCTATTATTTTAGACAGGTTTACCCTGTTAAGTTCAAGCAGCGAGTTGGTGCGTTTTAAGTCGTAGGAAGGCCACGTTAGCTTAGCTATCCTACATGTGTCAAGTTGTTCCCAGCGTTCTTGTGCAAGGCTTAAAGTTTTGCTCCTGTACCGGAGTTTGTAGGAGGAAATGGGTATACCAATAAAGTCCTCGTTTAAGAGGGTGTTAGAGGTCGTACCCTTCCTTGCCAGTTCGTCAGCCAGTTCATTGCCCTCGATATCCCTGTGTCCGGGTACCCATACGAGGTGGATCCTGAATAACCTGGCCATCTCGTTGAGAGATCTGCGACATTCAGTGAGAATTTTGGAGTTGTCAATATGTGAGTTTAGCGCCTTGAGCGCAGCTTGACTGTCTGAAAAGATGTGGATACTTTTTCCATTGAGGTCTTTTTGACCTAGAATCTTAGCGGTTTCGTGAATGGCCATCATCTCCGCCTGGTAGACACTGCAGTAATTTGGGAGTCTGAAGGAAGCTTCAATTCCAAGATCCTGGGAGAAGATACCACCCCCTACTTGTTCTTGAAGCTTAGAACCGTCAGTAAAGATTTTAATGCCGGTGGTTTTAAGGGGGGTTTTGTTAACCCAGTCTAGCCGCGAAGGGATGAGAACCTCATAGTTCTTTTCAAGGTTTAAGCAGGGCACACAGTAATCTGTTCTGTCAGGGACAGATGAGTCTAGAATTAATGTGTGACCGCAATTATTACCTATCCAATTTCCAGATTCTCTTAGTCTGAGAGCTGCTATGTTAGCACATTCTCTGGCAAAGATATCTAGAGGAGGAAGGTGAAGCATGACATTTAGAGCACTAGTTGGGGTTGAGCATAATGCCCCGGTAATACATAGACTTGCACTTCTTTGAACCTT
The DNA here is from genome assembly GCA_943735915.1 of Pherbina coryleti. Taxonomy (NCBI): domain Eukaryota; kingdom Metazoa; phylum Arthropoda; class Insecta; order Diptera; family Sciomyzidae; genus Pherbina; species Pherbina coryleti. The sequence goes on from OX030949.1 coordinate 45,685,059, forward strand.
AGCAAATTTCTGAAGTATAGTTTTCTTATTCAGGGCCCTCCACCATACCAGTGAGCCATATATAAGTATGGGGCGGACAATTGCCGTGTAGATCCAGCGTACTATTTTAGGGGAAAAACCCCATTTTTTCCCAATCGATTTTTTACAGGCAAACAGAGCTATGTTTGCTTTTCTAACACGTTCATTTATGTTGTCATTCCAGATAAGTTTCTTATCCAGAATAACTCCTAGGTATTTCGTGCTGTCACTAAAGAGCAACCTCTTGCCGTTCAGACGCGGAGGTTCTAAGTTAGGGATTTTGTATTTCCTGGTGAAAAGGATGAGATCTGTTTTCTCCGGGTTTACATTCAAACCACAAGAGGCAGCCCATCTTGAGAGGGTTGCGAGTGCTCTCTCCATGAGTTGACAGAGAGTTTGAGGAAATTTTCCGTTAAAGACAAGAGCAATGTCATCAGCATATGCAATAACTTTGTAGCCTTCCTCCTCCATGATACGCAACAGTTGGTCAACCGTCACGGACCACAGAAGCGGAGACAAAACACCCCCCTGTGGAGTCCCCCTGCTTACAAATCTACGGATAGAGGATTCCCCCAGTTCTGAGTTTACCACCCTGCCCAAGAGCATCTGGTGGATGAGACTCACGAGAAAATCCTCCACCCCCAGTTCTGACAAGGCAGAGGTGACCGCACAGGGGAGGACGTTATTGAATGCACCTGCTATGTCTAGAAAGGCAGCAAGCGTGTATTCTTTGTTCTCAAGTGATTTTTCAATTGTAGACACAAGAGAGTGGAGAGCTGTTTCTGTTGATCTGCCTTTTATATAAGCGTGCTGAGATTTAAGGAGCCGGTCGAGTTTCGGCTTAAGAAGAAGCCCAATAAGCCTCTCCAGTGTTTTAAGCAGAAAGGAGGAGAGGCTTATGGGTCTAAAGTCGTTCGGTTTAGTGTGAGAGGATTTACCCGCTTTCGGTATGAATATGACTTTCGTCTCTCTCCAAGCTAATGGAATGTAGTTAAGGAGCAGGCAACCATGGTAGATCGCCTGAAGCCAGGGTACTATTGCGTTGAAGCTATAGTGGAGTTGAGCTGGTATAATGCTATCGGGACCCAGAGATTTATAAGGTTGGAACGAGTAAACCGCCCATCTTAAATTCTCCTTGCTGGTTAGCTGCCCAATCTGCTGAGGTGTAAGCTCGGAGGAAGATGTTTGAAAGCTGGAGTTGTTAGTGTGACCACTTCCAGGAAAATGTACGTCCATGAGTGTATCTAAGGTTTCGATACATGAGTCTGTCCAGGTACCATCTTCTTTTTGAAGAAAGCTTGGTGCTGTTGGGAATTTTGCAAGTATTTTCCTAAGCCTTGAGGCCTCAGAAGTACTTTCTATATCTGTGCAGAAGGAAAGCCAAGATGTTCTTTTTGCTTTCCTAATTGCTGTTTTGTAACTACCTAGTTTGGACTTATATGTTTTCCATGCGTTCTCGCTATTGCTACGCCTTGCGTAGTTAAAGTCTCTACGACAGTCCTTTCTGAGGATTTCAATTTCCCGAGACCACCATACTGGTTTACGGGATTTCTTTTGTAGTTTTTCCGGACATGCTCTGTTAAGGGCATCCGAACACTTTTTGGTAAAGTTTTGTACAAGGGCGTCTAAACCTTCCTTGTTTGTCACGTGGAGAGAACTATCTGAGGTCAAGGACCTCTTGATTATTTTATTATACCATCTCCAATTTGTCTTACGGAGATTTCTTATTTTTTGAGGCAGGGATTGATTAGTTTCCTTCCAGCCAAATTCTATGTACCTATGGTCTGAGAACGAATGTTCTTTTAAGACCTTCCATGAATAAATTTCGTCCGAGAAGTTTCCAGATGCTAGGGTGACATCCAGGACTTCCTCTCGGTTTTTAATTATAAATGTTGGCTCATTGCCCTTATTTAATATATTTAGGTTTGTATTAAGTAGGTAGTTAAAGAGTGACTCACCTCGATCGTTGTTGTTTGTGCTGCCCCATTGCGAATGGTGTGCGTTGGCATCTCCACCCAGTATTATGTGCGCGGCAGGGTTGGTTTCCTTTACCAGTTTCCGAAATGACTGTGTGGGTATATCCTCGTCATACGGGAAGTAATAGGAGGCCACCCTGAGTTTTTTGTGGCTCAACTCCAGGCTGACCACCGTGAGGTCTCCATGACTAAGCTAATAAAAGCTTAAAAAAACTTGCATATTTAAAGACTTAAAAACTTGCAAATAAAAGCTTAAAAAAACTTGCATATTTAAAGGCTTTACTGGTTTTTCAGTTTTTATAAATTGCTAAATATGAATTCAGAAGTTATAATTATATTATTATTCAGCTTATCAGAAGCTCAAAATTTCGCCACTTTTCGATAACTATTAAACCTCTGCACCTATTAAACCTCTGAGCGTATCCAAGTCATTTAATGATAACAAACGAACACTGCAGAGCACTCGTCAGCTTCAAATCAAACCATGTTCGCTGTTTGCTTTAACAGAACAATTACTAACAGCGAAAAATGCATCAATCACACCTAACACAACAGAACCTTTTTTATTTTTACGAATTCGGTGCTGGGGCGAACACTTTTAAAAATGGGTCGCTGAATCCGAATCCGTTGTCAGAATTTCAAAATTATGAAATTTTCAGCAATAGAGTTGCCACCTCATTATAATTTTGATATTCTGACAACGGATTCGGATTCAGCGACCCATTTTTACCTAGTGTTCGCCCCAGCATCGAATTCGTAAAAATAAAAAAAATTAGGTGGCAACCCTATCTGCCATTTTAAATTTTAAAATTCTAACATCAGATTCGAAATCAGCGACCCGCTAAAACTGTTAGATAATGTTTAAAACTTAAAAAAAATTATTAGGTGGCAACCCTATTGTTAAAATATCATACTTTTGAACATTTGATATCGGATTCGGATTCAGCGACCAATTTTTACCTAGTGTTCACCCCAGCACCGAATTTTTTAAACTAAAAAAAATTTAGGTGGCAACCCTATCCACCATCTTTAATTTTAAAATTCTGAAATCAGATTCGAAATCAGCTACCCCAAAAACGGCTAAACACGAAATCTACAGAACCCTAAATGGTCTTAATACTCTTAAGTTTTTCCTACACTTCATTGAATTATTTGGATACTTGAATTATTTGGATCGGAGCCACACCCATTTGTCAAATGCCCATCTTAGTACTCTACTTCCCATATTCTACTTTCTAGTAGAAGGATATCACTAAGTAAGAACTCCATACATATTGAGTTTCATTGTTATACGGCATTTACTTCCAAAGCTATTCAAAGACACAGCATAACTCCAAGCGTTCTGCTGTTGTTTACATAACTTTCTAGGCAGTGCACACTTCTTTTTCGAATCGTGCCTAACATTGCTTTGTTTTTAGTTTGTTCTTGTTCTGCTCAAGCGACGAGTGCTCTCTGTAGTGTTAGGCTTGATTTCATTGATGAGAGCAAAACATAGCAAAAGCTTGCACTACAAACGAGTGCTTTGAAACGCATTTCAAGTGCACTCGTGCAGAGGTTTAATAACTATGCACATAAGTCATAACGGGTTTTTCACGATAGGTGTCAGTATTTGACAGTATAGACATTTTTTTCAAAAATTATATTTTGAATTTTAATTGATCTCTGATATTCTATATGATCTGATATTAAAATGTAATTTCTTTGCGTCAATCATTTTGTTTTTTTTTTGTTTTGATATTTCAGATATTCAGAATTTCAATTGATGTTTTCATTATCTAAAATGGAATGTCTGGATTATATTTGATCTTACAATTTTGTATATTTCTGTAATACAAATTGAAATTTTTTATTTATTTTTTAGCTTTGAACCAAGAATTTCAGGTGTAATACCTATTCAGTCAAGTCTGCGTTAGTTCAAAAATGGGGCGATAGATTAGTGGTAATGAAGGGGTAATCAAGTGAAACATGTGTAGGATGTTCTAACCGTGATGGAAAGCCATAGAAACATGTTGATTTGAGCCTGAGGTAAGTTTTATGCCTTGCCTCAGTAAATTCATATTAGCGATACTTACCACAAACTTCTCTGCCATCAACTACAACTTCGACTAACGACTACAACATCTAGTCGTTAATATTGATGAGTTTTAAATTTCAGTTGAATAGAAAAAAGGATAAAAAAATGCAGAAAGGATAAAGCGTAGGACCATGGCCTGGCTGGGATTCAAGCCGGGACCTCTGGGGATGGAACTAAGGCCGCCATTTTGTGTATTTTGGCTAATATCTCTATTACCAAATGAGGATTTAAATAAATGAATTCAAATAACAATTTGTTGAAATTTTGAACATGTAACTGCATCATAAATAAAATAAAATAAAAATAAAATTAAAATTCCACCGAAAGAAACATCTGATTTATAAGGTTATTCACGACTGGAAACAGGACCTGTTTGATTAAAACAAAAAACTCTATCAGAATTATTAGGACTAAATGTATGTGGAAGTATCTATTCTTTTGTTAGAAGAGTCAGTTAGTGCTAATGAACTCAATGCGATTTCCCATTCGTACTATGGAATACTATAACATATACAAGGACGAGTTCGCAGACATATCTAGGCTCATGCCGTTGAAATTGTTGCTTTTACGTAAACACTGTTAAGCGCATTTATGAAGGGAATTATCTGATTTACATTTTTCTTCAAAGCATATTTTCTGTCCGACAAAGAGGGGTCGAAATATTCGTAACTTACTGGTTTCGGTGAACTTTGAACCTGAATAACACCTGTATAGTATGCAGGTTGTGCCTTAGTTAAAAGTTTGCATCAAAAAAATTAGATCTTAATTGTTTCAATTTCAGATTTTAAAAAATAAAAATGTCGTAGAAAAAATAAAGATGCAGAAAAAATTTTTTTCGATGAGGACTATTCAAAATTTAATGAAACCCTTGAAGATTTTTTTGCTTCATCTGTAGTATTCTGAAATGACCACTCTCGTTCTCGAAAGAAACGAGCAACAATGTTTTTTTTTTCATAAAAAAAATGTATTGTTTATTGCAGGGATCTTATTTATTACAAGCGATATCCAAAAACTCAAAGTTTAATTATTTTTCCGACGAGTTGAAGTGAGCGACCTTTTTTAACATTTTGTTTTAATCACATGCAATAGTCAAACTTAAAATCGCCATCGCTTATTTCTATATAAATGTTATCAAAACAAATAATTATGTGATTATTCTGTAAAAAACTTGTGGTTCCTGTCGTTTTATAGAAGAGCAATGCTAAAAAAATATTGATCCAGCTTAAACATTTCATTAGCTTTTTAAGCGGGATTTGAATGCTCTTCTTCTTATTGAATTTTGCACATTTACAATGTGAGTCATTGTGAATATGATAATTTCGATAAGAAGCGCATTCAGTCAAATCCCGCTACAACGAAATTGCAATTGAATTAAAAGAAACTGCAAGTCGATTTAAAGTTTATAGTTTTGCTGGCCGCTAATAAAATATAGTCAATTATAACGTAAAATGTATTTACATACATTCATACATGCTGATGCAATGTTTGAAATGGAGCAAACTAAGAAGGTAAGTTTGTGATTGGATTTTATAAAAGTAACAAATTTATTTAAAATATTTTACTTCTAGAAAATCAAGCTAGAGTGCAACCATCGTGCTGCTGATATGCATCGCAGACAAAATTAAGGCGAAGTTTAAAAATCTTGGTTCGAGAAATCTTGCTTCAAATTTTCCAATCGCCTTATAAGTTATATGAAAGGATGCTTCGTTTTTGGGCCATGACTTTGGCTGCGGTCATGCTAGAAGCTCCAGATTTTGTGTGGTTATAGTACTATATGCTTAAAACATAGTTACATCAATAACTAGTCTATTTTCTAGTTTAGCACCATATATTTTAAGCTTATTAATAAAAAGACAAGTTTCACCAGCTACAACTTTTTTCATAGAATTTTGTTTTTTTTTTTTAATTTTTACACGAAATAGCTAAAGTCCAAGTCGGAACAAAACAATCTGCACTTCAACTGGAAATTACTTCCAAGAGCTTTGGCCATTGAACACTGGATCATTCTCAATCATATGACAAATATAGTCGAATGTATTCCAATTCATTCGCACGATTTATCGAAATCGCTGCCAATAAGATTGGGTGTTATAACATCCATAGAATGTCCATGCTTTTAACTGCGAATCCCAAGTTAAAAGATATTGCATATCGGAATGCCTCTATTGCGATGAAGGAAGTGCAAAACTCATCCACAACATCATCAACTCCATCTACGGAATTGTCAAAATAAAAGAAATTAATAAATTAAGCTTTTCATCAGACAACTTACCAGTATCTTCCAGGAGTATTACATCTTGTATGGTCTTTTTCAAAATAAACTAATGTAATTTAGTTTTGATACTTTTTTCCGCATTATTTTTTCAATTAATAGACAGAAAACACAAATTTTTTAACAAAATATGAATAAAATTGTATGTTTTGCTAACAAGCACACCAACGAAATAAATCTATGGCGATTTTAAGTTTGACAGGTGCATGTGAAAAAACAAAACATTACAAACGGTCGCTCACTTCAACTCGTCGGAAATTTCTGATTTCTAAAATTTCAACAGTGAAGTGAATACCTTAAAAATAACAACAATTGTACTGAAGTTTTCGTAAATTTCAGCAATTCGGAAATTTCAGCATTGAAGTGAAAACCCTTATTATTTTTAGGTTTTTATTTTATTGCTCAACAATAAAAATTATCTTACGATTTTTATTGGTTTGATAAAAAATAAAAGTAATTTTTGATTTTTATTTTTCTGTTCAAGAATAAGAGTTATTTTTTAATTTTTATTTTTTCGCTCAAGAATAAAAATTGTATCTCAATTTTTTTGCTCAGAAATAAAACTTCTTAACGTATAAGAAAAAATACTTAATTTTAAAGGACGCTTATAAATTATATTTTGCTTGTAAGCCAATTCTAAACTCCTAAACCAAACCCTTCATATGAATAAGAGTTTTCGGGTACGGTGAATCCCATGGTGCCATTTATTTCGATCAAAAATAAAAATTTGACTTTCCGTTAAAAGGTGTAAAAACATAAAAAAAGTATAAATTTCCCATCATTCTTGTTTAATAAGTACTTCAAAAGTAATAGGTCTGTTCCCGTGCTTGCAAATTTGTAAAAACTTTCGAAAACTTGCACAAGTTTTTACTAAATTGTGTTCCCTTACACCAAAAACTTGTAAAAGAGAGCGACAATGAGAGAGTAAAACATTTCCCCTCCTTGCGATAAGTTGCAAGTTTCTGCTACACAAATTTCGTGTAGTAAAAACTTGCAAGTTGTCATGTGTTGACAGAAATGTCAAAATTTGCGCTAGAATAAAAAAAAACAGGCCGACAAGTGCATCAAGTAAAAATTTGCGCTAAAAATGGAAAATAAAAAGACAAATATTCAAGTTTATCGTTCGCCAGGCACATATAGCATATATATTAAATCAATTAGTGAAGCTAATTTATCAGACATGGTCGAAATTCTTCAAAAATATTTTTTCGTTTCATTAGCCATATGTTTGTCCAACATATGTTTGATCAAAAGTCGCAAGTTTTTACTAAAAAGCGTTCCCGTACTTTTAAGCATTTTTATTGCTCTGAGACAAATTTTCTGCTTATACTACGTTTACATTGAGCCAAATGACTCATTTCAGCTCATTCAGCCAAATGAGAACCGAAATCATCTCATTTCTCATACGAATTCTCATTTGCAAATCATCTCATTTGAAATAAATGAATGAGATTGGATACGTTCTTAAAACTAATTACAAACTTTTTCGAACGCATTCAATGCAGAATGGACAAAAATACACCGAACGCACTAAAAAGAAAGGAAAATGTCAAACATATTGTGAAGTGAATTCGAAAACAAAGAACAAGCTGTCAAACTAAATGCGATACGTTTGCAAAAAAATCAGTGTAAACACATTTGAATGACTCATTTGAAATGGCTCATTTGCTCTAATGTAAACGTAGTATTACTCTCTTGAATTTTGCAACTTGCAAGTTTTTGCTACAAAAGTACGGGAACAGACCTAATAAAAAGGCACCTTCACAAAAAAGTCGTACCCTCAAAATAAAAACTACCCTTTTTAGCACGAAAGTACGTTCCATGCAAATCTGGTCATTAGCCTCTATGTAAAAGTGTCTTCATCTGGCAACACTGAATGAAATCTAAGAAATATGAAAACAGCTGTTAGCGTAGCCCCTAAATATTTTGAAAATTAAATTAAGATTATAAGTCATAACTCCTTCAAAATGTCCATAGATGAAGCGGTGGAAAAAATTCTCATGGACTATCCTGCAATAATGCTAGAGATCATGCCGAAGACAAAAACAAAACGCTTCTGGGGCAATGTACGAGTTCAGGTATGTTGTATCAACACACTGTAGAACATCTAAGGACAAATAAATTTTTCTCAGGGCAGCTGGTACCGTATAGCTATAAGTTGTCCTCAATTTCCTAGTCTGTTGGATATGCAGCTGCGCTTACAACAGAGTCTGTGCGTGGCTGATTTTACTGCAATAACAGCGGGAGTGCAGCCGGATTGGACGTTGGATACTTTAATTGAGCATATTCCAAAAATTATGCCGTCACCCATAACGGAAATCCAGCCAATTCCACTAGCCGATAACTCCATAAATCTCTACGCAGAAATAGCTAAACTAAAGTCTAACGCCTATACGATATACATCAACACGTCCTGCACTCACATACGTTTTTTAAAATTCACACAGTTTCCCGAGCACTATCTTGAGCTGAAGTTGCCAACGCTAGAACTGCTTGGTCACAGTTTGCCAGATTGCGAAGGCATAGCTTGGAACGAGTTGTTATGCAAGTGCGCTACACTGACATCGCTCCTGCAACAGTTTCTCAAACAGCTTGAAGAGTTGCGTGAATTCTATTCACAATTCGCAGATATTGATGAGTTGTGCTACGTTGTACAGCCAGCTGAGCCAAGCACCAAGCATAATTGGCGTTTGTTTTTGCTACGCGAGCGTGTATTTCTAAAACTTATTATTGCTGACCCTTTTGCACCGACCTCTTCAATGACGCTGCATATTATTGGACCCACACTTGACGTGGAGCAGTTGAGACGTTGTTACAGCGAAGGCCTTAAGAATTGGGATGCGGAGCTGGATATTCACAAGAACTTGTTGCGAATTTTCGACTTATGCTTCTTTCCCATGCCACCGGGCACTGGAGCTGTGGGCGTGCAACAGGTGTGTGCATCGCACATCTGTAACATTTGCTACTGCCACCAGCTGGATGGACAAGTGCCGATCGTATCATGCGACAATCCTAGCTGCAGTTTAATTTTTCACGCAGCCTGCCTACGCGAGTGGTTCAACACACTGTCCGATGGCAAGATTTTTTTGGACGTGTCCTTTGGAGCGTGTCCCTTTTGCAAAGCTGTGAGTTGTTTTAAATAATATCAAAACTCCTTAATTTTTTTATTTTTATTTCAGAAACTGTCGACATCATTCGCCGAATTACTAACAAATTAAGAGACAAATATTTATATTTTCAATAATTTAATTTAACTACATTTAGATGATTAATAATATTAATAAATTAATGCATACTTCAAAAAGTTATTTTTAGCTTTAAAATAATATGTTTGAAATTTCATATGAATTTTTTAAAAAGTGAATTCAATTCACTCAAATCAATAGCGGGTGCTGTTAATGATGTATCCGAAATACTTAAAAAATCACTTTAATTATAAAGAAAAAAAACTACATTATTGATCCATATATGTGAGTACTTATTTTATAATATTTGTTTTTGTTTCTTTCGTTCAATATAAAACAACGATTTCTTACACAAGTTACATTCAAAATTTACGTACACTATTAAATAGTTTTTTTTTATTTTTTGATAACACAGATTTTCATAAATATATCGTTATTTTATGTTTTACAAAAAATATTTCCAGAGTCGGCTAGATCAGCAGAACGATTTTGCTGCATCTCTATTTTTCATATTTTTTCTTCTTTTCTTCTTCTTCTTCTACACAAGATCAACGTGAAACGACGATTCCCGCGTGCAACCAATGCAACCACAACAAAAGCAGCGACCGTAATGACAGCAAAAACGTTTAGCCGTTCGCCACATTCATTGAACTTCACGGCGTGCTAAACGCATGAAATTACGAAAGATTTCTTCGCGAGGATTTGTTGGAGCCCCAGTAGAGTCACTTACGCGCACACTAGAGCTAGAAATACCAAAAAAGGCTTTGGGCACTAGATTGGGTTCCATAGCTTTGAATTCCCAACCAATATGGCGTGTGCACACCTTACAGACAATGATGTGCCATTTGTAGCTAAGGATAATGTAGGAAAAACAATGTACATTCAAGAAGGCATTAAGTATGACTTGAAAAATCTTACCCGGGAAACCAGCTGAACTCACTGGAAGGTGCACCACTGTAGGAGACAGCATCGCGCAGCAGCTGATAGACGGTGTTGGTTTCGTGTATGTAGCCAGCTGTAGGAATGAGCGAGAACTGTAAATGTAGTTTATCAAAATCAAACTAAGTTTAATACAACTGACCTGAATTGCAGTACTGCGTCTGCACGCCATGCTTGGACATGGCAAATAGTTCACTACAATTAGCTATGCGGTTGCCACAAATACGACAGACAAAAATAGATTTCTGCAAAATTTATAGAAAATACCAAACATTTTTTAAATGGTGCTATTAACGGTCTATACTTCTTGATAAGCATAAATGTAAGCCGATGTACTATCATGTGTCCAGATTAAAAGATAAATTCTAATGCTTGTTATGAGGTGGTATTTTTTTAAAGTAAAGTAAGTTCTACCACTAATTTTTTTAGAAATTCTGAAATTGTGCTGTGATATGCTCGGGTTGTGTTATAACGTATTATAATATCATGCATTTGATATGTTTTGAATTATTTTTTTTTTTTGCATTAGTGTCATATCGGGCCAATACGTGTTCGCCCGTAAAGACACTTACAACCCTTTTAGCCTATATTTACTTCGTTTTCGAGATATGACATTTTATAATTTCTTTATTTTTTGTCTATATTGCTTAGTTTTCGAGATATGGAGGTTTCTAATCTGTTCAAGGTTATGATGTCATATTGATTGATCCCCTCCTATTGGTGCGCCCCTTAAGAAAACTGAAAACAATCGTAGCAAATTTGTCGATACTAATTCATGGGTGCAATCGGTGAGCCCATTATGATTTCCCGTTGCTTTTACTTCATTATCGCTCTTTGTTTCGATATTTCACTTTATAATACAACGGAAGCACTATTTTTCCGTTTGTTTCGCTTCATAAAAATATTTTTTATTCGGTATCAAGGCTAGTTATAGGTAGAAGATTTTGCACACTTTATTAGGTACTCTCTTTCAGTTAACTTTTGGAATACAACTGATATTATTGTTGAGGGTATCGAATGCTTTCACAAAATCCACAAAGTACGGAGAAAAGAGGTGGGTGGTAGCCATTAGAAGGACTTCTCTACTGTCTCTTTTAAGCATTTAATATGATTTATATATAATTAATGCAGCCCATGTCTGCTTGCTCGTTTCTGCGGTATAATAACGTCGACAACTACTGACCATTATATTATGTTCCATATGATCTCTTTAACCATGCTTAGTAATGATATTCTGCATCAATCTTCAGAGAGGTCTGCTTCATTGGGTATTTATATAACATCTAGATTGAGTTCGTTTGAATATTGGTTTGGGCACTCAGTTGTACGTTCGTCTATAGTAGATTAGACGCGATGCCGTCAAAGCTGGAGCCTATTTTGTTTTTAAGCCGTTTCATTATACGAGTGATCCATTATCCCCTGCCCTGTGATCTCACGACTTTATAGCTAAAACCAGCCAGCTCTTAAATTAAGCGCATATTGACATTGGCATATTGACATTGAGATAGGCAACACAGCATAATAAACAAATTTTCGAAAAAAATTAATGAAGAAGCTAAATTCACTTCATTTAAAAGCATCGCTTTATAAAAATTAAGCTATAGCTACAATGCCTTTTTTAACGCACATGATAGCACCATCGGCCACAGCTACCTTAATACACATTAATACTATACTTACGTCTTTAAATGTGCTGTCGATCAGCTTCATACGTAGATTAACTGTGTCGTTCATAAAGATGTTTTTCATAAGCTCCTCGGATAGGTGAAGATTGCGTGCTAGCCAGAATGACAGTTGTATGGGATCAGTTGGCATTGTGTCGATTTCATGCTGGGCTAAAGACTTTCTTGCCTTCTCTACAATTGCCGTTATATTGTAGTAGTCATAGACATGTGGCGGCCAGCTGGTTGTAGCTGCCTGAAACCGCTTAAACTGCTGCTCCATTGAAGCAATGTCGCGGAAACGATTCATGCTGCCCATGTTGATGCACTTCAAAGGTTCACGCATATATATTTCGGGTAATATGCGCACATGTCCATGTTTTAAACGTGGATTGTCGTTGATGAATTCCAAGTGCCTGTAGAGCAAAATATAAATTGTAAAATTTTTAGTTTAAGCCTTTAGGCAGAAAGAAAAATCGCAAAAAAAAACCCACTCAGTCTGTGTATCCCTTGTGGTGACAAAACGCTGCAATGCACGTGACTTTATCAGCGTATGCCCACGCACATCGGTGCCTTTTTCGTAAATCTGACATGTGACGCCATAGATGGAGTGTTCGATTTTCTTATAACGCATAAAGGGAAAACATATACCAATCAACATTCCATTAGTAGAATCTATGTCTGCATCAATGATGGAGCCGGATATCATAAATGGCAGCACTTCGCCTGGATAAACAATGTGTTGATGCAGAAAGAGCATCATGTTGTATTCGCCTCCCACATCGAGATATTCAACACCCGATACTCGATTCATATTAGTGCCTAGATACGTGTGCTCCGCCGCCAAGTTAGTGTCAAAACGTATGGCATTCTCTGGTTCTATCGCATCTTCAACAGCTGGTTGTGGCTCATCCTCTGATTGATCACCCATTTGATCATCTTCTACACTTATGGCTAGAGGCGGACCATCGCCACCTTCGTCTGCAATACCACCAGCTGCATCAGCGGCGTTTAGCTGTCGTTGATTACCTCTGAGTCGACGAGTGCTATCAATAACGAGAAGAGCACGACGTATTTGCAGAAGCTGTTGACTGCGTAGCGGATAATGAAAACGTTCGCGATTTCCCACAGCATCTGATCTGAGTGCATTTATCTGACTATGCAGCCTTTCGTTGACACGACGCTCCACTGCTCCGGCTTCAGCTTCTGTAATATTGAATTAAATTTTGTTTTTTATAAGAACTGAGACAACGAACAGCATTCGTACCCCTGTGAATCATATTGAAGACCATATCAACAGCAAACTCTTGCATCTGGTCTTCTTCCTGGTCTTCCTCTTCCTGTTCTATTTCTACATCCTGTTCATCCTCTTCATCGTCTTCTACATCGCTACTTATAAGTGGATCATGCTCAACAGTTTCGTCGTCATCAACAGCGTTCATATCAGCAGCATCTCTATCCATGACAAGCATTTCAATAGCTTCTACATCTGGATCCGAACCGTTGTTGCTTCCTGTTGCGGCTATAGGTTCCGATGCGTTGTTTCTTCCTGTTTCGGTTATTTGTTCAGAGTCAGCGGTATTTGATGGCGAAGACATTACTTGATCAGATTCTTCACTAGACCGCAGTGATTCAGGGTTTTCTACCACGCTTGCATCTACCGTTACTGCAGCATTATCAACTGTTATTGACTCAGTACCACTGTTGTGAGACCTATCTACTTCTTCCACAATTGGTAATACAACTGCAGACGGCTCATCTTGCATATCACCCGCACTCGCTACTTATGGAAAAATTTATAATTTTTTAAATAAATTTCGAAATTGATATAAAAAGTGTTGATTTCTTAATGCTTACCTGAGTGTTCCTCAACCTCCATGTGTTATTATTAAAGAAATTAAGGGGCTTGTAAGGATATTTGAAGATGTTCCTAGTTAATTGGTAGATTTTTCATAAGTTTTCCTACTCCAAATATTATTTTTCTTGTTTTGTTTTTTGCTGTCGTTCTATATGTTGCTAGACGTTTTGAAGATTTTCAGGGATGCGAATTGCATATCAATGGCCAAAAATACACTGTAGTGCTCAGTCTGCGTGAGCAGTCCAATCATTCAAAAACGCACTGTACTGGTCAGTCTGTGTGAAACCAGTTTTATTTCTTATACATGTTCTGTGTTTGATTGTATTAGTGTGGTAAATTTTGCGAACCCCTAAATAAAATATGACGACATGGGTTATGTGTGCGTGTCAGTCGATCGTCACTCTTTTAAGTAAAGTGCGTTCAATTTCACGCACTTCACGTTGGCTGTCTCACCACTCTTGCCTAAAAGGGCATGAACCAAGAAATAAAGATCATGCAAAGAAAAGAGCCGCCATATTGTAAACAAAACAAAGCTGGTAGGTCTGACGTCATCGGTCACAAATTGTTTTGTTTACGTGTAGCGACTATGTGTGAAAAATTATTTCTTGAAGTTTTAAAGAATTAGTAGTGTTTATAATTCAGTAATTTTTTGTGTTTTTATAAAAATGAAGTGTTCTGTAGCGACGTGCAATAATTGCAACAGCAAAAAAAATTACTTGAAATTTCGTTACTGCATGAAAATATAAACAAACAAAGTATTCAAAGTATTTTCGAGAATTAAACTTGTTAAGTTTATAATTTTCCACTTTTATTTAAGTTTTCACATGTTTTGCATGAAAAACGTATGCAATATAGCATTTTTTGTGACCATTGACGTAGCACGAAAAAAATACTTTTTTCTCGCACTGCAGATTGCTTGATCTTGTCTTTTTGGATCATGCTAAAAGGGCTTATAGTACGTTCACACCTAAGCTAATTTGCTCATTTCTGACAAAAAACAAATGAGATGCGTAATTAGCTCATTTCCCATACAAATATTAATTTGAATATCCAACTCATTTCAACTCATTTCAACGAAATGAGTAGCAAATGAGATAATTTCACGTGAAACACAGCTCTGAGCATATTAAACTGCTTTGTGAACATACCTTTCAAAGCAAAATGTAAGAAAAATTTGTACACAGAAAAGTTTTATCAAACCAAAATATGAAAATACAACAAAAACAACCGTCAAACAAAATGAGATTTATAAGTGTGAACACTTTGTAATGAGATATTCAAATTTGCTCATTTGGCTTAGGTGTGAACGTAATATTACACATCGACGAATCTGTTCGTCACACAGCGGCCATGTTCACACCAGTTCGCTAGTTAAGAAGCGATGTTCGACAGTTTGTCACACGGTTCGCCGTGTTTACAAAAATTTTTGATTATCTCTGTCGAACAAGGGATGCCGCAAAGGTCGATAACAAAATTATGACAAAAAACAACAAAAAACCAATGGCTTGTTCGTTCAGGTTCATTAAATTTGAACGCTAGCTTTTTGACACACGTTCGCTCCGCCATATTGTTCGACGAACAGTTTCGCCGATGTGTAAGACCCCTTTTACATTGGTCAAGACTTCAAATCAAGTTTTTTTGACGTTCTCTTTTAGACTTGACGAAACCTTTTACATTGGTCAAGAATTCAATTCTGGTGCAAAAGAGATGCGTTCTTTATTGCTTTAATATGTTTGCTCTGCTCATACACATGCACTATGTTCGCAGCCTTACAATTTTCAGCTAAAAAACACCAAACACACGAAAGACCCCTTTTACATTGGTCAAGACTTGAATTCAAGTCTGTGAGTTTGTATGCAATTCGCCGCACATCGGAAGCGACGAAAGGGTAAGAGAACATTGACGCTGTACCGTCAATTTTTTGGCAATTTTTTTACTTCCTTTTGTGCTTTTCGCTGTTTTGTCGAAGTGCTTCACATTATTTTTCGTTTGCTTGCGTGCGTATTGTGTGTTACACAAGAAACGAGACATAATCTCAAGCTGTTCATGTGAGTCCTTTGCATGCATTTTTTGTTGGAAAGGCAAGTTAAAAATTTGGGGAACGTAGTAGCAAAGATAACAAGATGGGAAACTTCTGTGGGGAATCTAAAAATTGCAAAAAGTAAACACACATACGAGAGAAACCATTTCACCACAAATAGTGAGGTGAATATGTCAGTTTCGGGTTATGTTCCTTAACCCTTCCAACACGTTTATTATTGATTGGCTTTATAACGAATACAAAAATATCTAAAGTTCTCTAAATATTCTTATATATGCTAAAAATATTTATTTTTGTGCTTTAGCTTCATGTTCAATAAGATTTTATACATAAAAAACCATATTATTTCCTTAAGAATAGCAAAAAATTTGTGCATGTAACGTAAAGGTTAATAATATCAGCTGGGTGAATTTATGAATGAAATGTTTTTTTTCCATTAGTGTGTTAGAAGTAGTGTTGCCAATTTATCTTTTTTAGGATAGCTTTAAATTTTTCCTTTTTATTAGGTTTTTAATTATTATATCTGTTTTAAGATAGCTATGCGTAAATTTCTCTTAAAAATCTACAACGATGATCATAGGAAATCAATTGGGTCTACGGAAGTCAAAATATATAAGTTTGTAAACTTAATTGATTCATAATTTCAATATTCAAATATTGCTCATAATTTCTTATTGCTATATGAGTTAAAATTAAGTGTTCGGAATATTTCCATAAATGTAGCAGGTATTCCCGTAAAATTCAGAAAGTATAAGTAATGATAGAAATTGGAGTTAAAAGTTTGCGGACTGAGCAGCCGTAGGAACACAAATGGAAGAAATAATATATATGGCAAATAATGGGGTAATATGTGACAAATGGAAAAATAAACGCCAATAAAATTGATTGCGTTACTGATTTTTTTGGGTGTTCGGTTCCCCTGCAGGCCTATGTTACCCAAAAATTATGTAATGAAATACTTTAAAGAATTCATACAATAATAATAACCTCTTGAGGCTTAAAACATATTTTATTGACTTTGAACTCCAATGAATCAAATCAAATGTATATATAAGTTTATATAAGTGACAATGACTTATAAGTGTCAGTAAGTCAGTAAGTAAGTAAGTAAAACACATACAAATTTATTTTTAAAATTTGGCTCAGATACATCCCGATTGAAAAATTTTAGTATAAAATATGATCTAATTCTAATGAAAAGACCAACAAGTATATCACTATTGCAGTTGATGCAGCAAGATTATGGTGCAATTCCCTTAATTTCTTGGAACAAATATTCACTGAAGCCTACTCTGTGGCAAACACCGTCAAATAGTTAAACGAACTTTTTATCTAACATCATCATGACTTTCAACTTAATATATTACGCAAATACATAATCAAAGCAATTTTACAAATTTTATAGATAAAACAAATGCTAGTTCGCCAAAGCAATATTAATTATAACCAAGCAAATTTTCAAAGAAAACAATGATAGTTGACAACCCTCATGGGATGAAAAATAACAGAACTTTTACAAAACGACCGTGGTGAAAATAATAAGCCATTTACAAATACAACAAGTGGCAAAATTTGCAAACTTTGTTAGGCGATTAAGATTAAAATAAGAAAATGCATGTAATTATTTGAGTGTTAAACAGATTCCTGTAACATAACTTAAAGATTTAAATATTCAAACACTCAATCCATACATTATTTTTGTTGTTTGTAAACGAAGTTTCAGCAGAAAAATGCAGAAGAAGAACAAGAGCGTTCCTTTTTTAAATTTCACCTCGAATAGCGGGGGTTTGTGTAGAATAGCGGGGGTTTGTGTAAAATTAAAATTTTTCAAAAATGTTGACAAATACAACAACTGAAGAAATTGGCAAACTTTAAACGCATGTATGAACTAAAATAAAGGGACTTAGTAATCAGTTTTGGTTGCAAACAGTTTATTGCAACTCAACTTAAATATTTATATCATAATAAATAGATAATATGCATTATTTTCAGGGGTTGCAAAGTGACTTCTTCGAGAGTTTGCGGCCGATGAAGAACAAGAGTAAAATTCAGGGTTGATTTTTCATCGCACTAATACATGCAAACTTTTTTTGAGGTTATGTTTTTTAAGTTTCCCATCTTGTTATCTTTGCGTAGTAGTTATCGTTGCTTTTTGTAAGTGGTTTTGTTTTTACAAAAGTGCAAATAGATAAGTGTATAAGTTAGGCCAACTGGGTCAATTGTGCCTCTGGTTCCTCTTGTCTGTTATAAATCAAACATTAACAAAGTAAACTAATTTCATGGTCATGCCTTGATT
The DNA here is from genome assembly GCA_943735915.1 of Pherbina coryleti. Lineage (NCBI taxonomy): Eukaryota > Metazoa > Arthropoda > Insecta > Diptera > Sciomyzidae > Pherbina > Pherbina coryleti. The sequence continues at coordinate 45,703,379 of OX030949.1, forward strand.
AAAGATTCCTTTATTAAAAAAGTTTATTATTCATTACCAAATTATAAGATGTCACATAAAAGTTAACATACGACATATCAACCCAATAAGAAATTAAAGTAGTGACTATGCATATTTGCTCACATACTTACTTTAAAAGTTCATCTTCTTTTTTATGTGTGATTAAGAGGGGCACTCACGATTCAGTGATTGTTTTTAAAGATTTCACGAGAAGAGAATGAAAATATATCGGCAGAAGAAAGGACTTTATTAACTTCTCTAATACATCGGGATAGGGGTTGTTTAAGTCCATAAGTGGTTCTATGGTATGTTTCGTGGAAACGGAACTGACTACGGAGGAATCTTGCAGGTATATGGAAATCGAGCATTCCTAGTAATTCGGGGCATTTAATATTATTTTGGACAAGATCCCTAACGAATATGATTGATGCTGCAATTCTTCCACATTGAAGGGTACTCAAGTCAATAAAGGCACATCTAGTTTTATATGGTGGGGACTGAGGTAAGTTCTAATTTAGTTATTATACCATATACCTAGTGAATTTTCTATCTACTCTTTCAATTCTTTGTGAGTGTAAGAATGATGAGGGGTTCCATATTATAGAGAAATATTCAAGGTGAGGCCTAACGAGTGAAGTATAGAGTGTTTTCAGCGTATAAGGATCATTAAATTCCTTGCTATTTCTAATTACAACGATAAAATCAATATGATCTCTAAAATTGAGTTGGGGATCCAGAATGATTCCGAAATCTTTTTTAGAAAAAAATTCTATCAAGTGCTAAGGAGTAGAGATTCTTTCAAGGAATTCTATCAAGTGTAGGTACCAACTATTAGATTCATAGATCGGCTGAAAATGAGATATTGACACTAAGAGATGTTAAGTGACAAGAAATTTGCACTGCACCAAGTTGAAATTTCGTTTAAATCGTCTTGAAGAGCTTGGCAATCAATCTGGGATCTTATTGGACGAAACAGTTTAAGATCGATCCCTTTTTAAAAACGCTTGATATTTTTAAAATTTTTATTTAATTCAAACTATAAATAAAAATGTCATCTAAACAAAGTCATCTTGTACTGCACCAGCTGTGACAGAAATTCATAAAAACTTAGAAGCACTTTATTGAAGATTAGTACAAAGGAAAAATTTTCAAGTTGTTTTCTATTAAATATATCATCAAATAGATGGACAAAATATTAAATTGATAAATTTTACATCAAAAAAATACAATTTTAAGTATAAAATTGAATTGCAGTTTTATTTTACCGGAACTCACCCCATTTCTTGAGAAATTGTAAAAGAGAGCGATAGTGAAAAGTAAATCGTTTTCTCTCAACAACAAAAGTAAGAGTCGTACTTGAGATATTTTTCAGAGTAAAAAGTGGTAAGAAAAGGAATATTTGCAACTTCAAATCACTATGAATTGTTTTGTACGATGGTGTGATTTAAATATTTTAAATATTTGAATTGCTTTCACATAGTTAATGAAAAATGAAAGCAAATCGAAAAAAATTCCTCCTATTTTGACACTCAAATTTCATTGGATACTTTGAAATGAATGTATCAATAAATTATTGGAAGAGTATGGTAACAGACAATGTTGATTAGAGCTGTAAGAACGTATTCAAAATAAATGCTTCGAGTTAAAAAAGAAAAGGCATAGTAAAATTTAATTTAATCCCAAATGTAACCATCTTACCCTATGATATGTTGAATATTTTTATATAAATCCACCTTGGCAGTGGTGACTTTAAGTTCAGACACAGCTGATTTTTGTGAAAACTCTTAGAAAAATTTGTTTGATTTTAAATCAAAAACTTATGGAATTTCTCCGACTTTTCCTCTGATTAAACGATAAAAAACGAAAATCAATTAAAAAGATAAACAATTTCTACCTTCACATAGAGCAAAAAATCTTGTCTGCTATAATGGGTAGAATTAATTGGAAGTTGCGTGAAAGTTTGCAAATAGTGCCGTGAGTATCAAAACATTTTGGAATTTCCCAGAATGAATATTCTTGTAACCATTAGAAACAGGCTGCAAAGTCGCTGGAACTACATGAAAATGTGTGTATGGTCACTCGTCTACAACAATCACATGAATCCCGTCTATGCTGCCGATGTCTGCCTAGAGCCAATGATTAAATTTGTCGATAACTACACGTTTATGTTGGGACCGGTGAGTGGATTGAACTAAACAACTTTGCCAAATTGTTCTATTTAAAGATTCAGTTCTTTGTTGTTGGCGTTGCGTTCCTTACCGTTGCTATTGTTGTCGTAGCTTACTGGATTGGTCTGCCCTTTTGGTGGCAGAAAAGTCAATGGGCAACCGCTGTGCTGTTTATCATCGGTAACTGGCTGCTGATAAACGTGGTTTTCCATTATATCATGGCTGTGCGTACGCCAGCAGGCTATCCACCTGAGGTAGTTACAATGATTGATATAAACTAGTAAATTTTATTGATTTTTTTACCTATCTTCAGGGTGTCTCGGTGGAAGCCGTCAGTATATGCAAGAAGTGTATTTCACCGAAGCCGCAGCGTACCCACCATTGTTCAGTTTGCAACAAATGCATACTCAAAATGGATCATCACTGCCGTAAGTTTGTTTCCATAGAAAAGTTGTTAAACGATTTTTTTTTTTTATCAAGTTGAGCAACTACACGTTGAACACATTCTTTATTCAAGGCATTTCAAAACATTCGTAATTGTTATGCATACACAGCTCAATGTAACCCACCCAAAATAAATATGTTACATCGACCATTTTTAAGTAAACCTTTCTTGTGTAAATATTGGTTTAATAACTTCACCTCTAAAGTAAGAACATTTCAATGACAGCTGAATTAAAAACAGCTAAATAAACACTTTTCCACACATCTTTAAGACGCCTTAAAAAAAGTAAACAAAATTAAATATAAAATAAAACAAACAATTTACAATGCAGTTGTAAGCAGAAATAGGTAATTTTTTTTACAGCATGGCTCAACAATTGCGTTGGCTACGCAAATCATCGCTACTTTTTTCTATATATGGTCTACACAACAATAGGCTGCTTGTTCCTTCTAGTTTTTGGCATAGAAGTAGCCTACAAGTATATTTGGTTGGAATTAGGCGCTGATCATTGGACTGAAGTGGAACCTTTGATTGGGCAACCAGTGCGTTTCAATTTGAGCGGCCACATCATACCAGTGGTGAGCAGCAATAGCATAAAATGCCAAAAGGAAAAACATACAAGGAACAACTACTAATGACACTACTCTTTACAGACACATCCAAATGAGTACGACGATGAGCTGCTGCTACCCGCGAAACACAATTTGCCAACACCTTCAGCCGCTGAAGCTAAAAATACGGCGGTACAACGACGCATTTTGATCGGCTCTGCATTTTTAGTTGTTGCTGTAGCTGCCGCACTGGGAACGCTGGTTGTCATTCATGCCGGACTAGTGTCACGTGGTGAAACCAGCATAGAAGAGCATATTAATAGAAAAGAACGCAAACGCTTGCTGAACGATAATAAAATTTATATTAATCCATATGATTTTGGGAGGAAAAAAAATTGGAAACTATTTTTGGGCTTAGTCAGAGGAAGGTAGTTAACACTATTTGTTTTTAGCTCTTTTCTTACTATCTAAAAATTTTCTCTCTTTAAAATAGATCTTTTTGGCGCACTGTGCTGCTGCCATCATGGCACAAACCGGAAGGAAATGGTTTAACATTCCACACCGTGCACGATGAGTGTGCAATAGAAGATGATGAGTGGCCATAACAGCTAAGGGACATAGTTTATCAGTAGGACAGTATTAGTTTTCTAATGATAAACTCTAATTAAAAGATATGTATTATTTCTGTTGATGCGATGGTATTAAAAATTTTATTTTTAATTTAGTGATAAAAATTTGCTTATACCTTGTAAAACAGCAACCAAACAAAGCATTAATACATACTATAGGATTTATTACTATAAATGTTAAATGTTAAATATATAAATAAATAAATATAAATACTATACTATACTATACTTTCCAGTCTTAGTTGTTTTTTTTATTAAAATCAAAACTTTCCAAAGAAGTAATTTTAGATATTTTATAACTACAAACAAATATGAACTTAATTTATTTTAAGCATTTTTAATACAAATTATGTAGATAAACTTAAACCATGCTGATCTCTAGTTGGTAGATTTAATAATAATATTTATAAAAATAGTCAATCTATATTAATAAAAATCATTTTCTGTTTGTTTGACTACAATACAAATCTTAACGGCAGAACGGATTTAACTCAAATTCGGCTCACATATTACTTGAATCCTAACTTAGGTTATGGCATACTAAGTTTTGACCACGTAAGTTATTTTGATACCAAAAACATTCACATATTCTTTAAAATTGGACAAACTTCTGGTACAACGTCTTTTTCTAATAACATCGTTTCCTTAGAATAACACAAAAAAACTATCAGAAATTTGTATATTTTACTTGCGATGCAAATAACTCCGTTGTTTTTGAATATATTTCATTAAAATTTTTTTCGTTGATAAACTCAAATAAAAATCATTTTCTGTGAACATTAAAACTACTGGAAAACGGTAACCGGCAGTGGAAAATGACAGTGGTGTCAAACTTCGAGTCTAAGAAAAGTGTTTAATACACCTATTATGTTCCCATATAGTTGCAGGGTGCAGCAACGCGCGCCGGGAAAAGGCTAGTTTTAAATAAAATTTAACAAAACTAAATTAATTTATAAGTGAGATATTAACAAATCTGCATTTTTGCTTATTATAGAACAATGAAAATTTCTAAGGCAAGACCAATTACACTGTGCAACAATTTGAGGGTCATGCAATCTAACGGTGAAGCGACTAACGCAGATCGATAGTGCTGGTCTAGACCAACGAAACCCCAAAAGGGTTTTGGAAAGTTAGCTCGCTTTTAAATGTTATAGCCTTTGAAAGTTGAGGTGTTTTACTGTATTTTTCAATTAAATTTTTTATATAAAACTGGAAAAATATATACAAATATACATAAATATACTTGTTGTTTTTTATCTTTTAATTACATAACGGGAGATTGCTTACAAAGCGTAGAATGTGTAAAAAGTCATTTTCTGTTATTAATTTAAGTGCATCGGATTAAGTATTCAGTTTGTAAAAATGAAGTGCAAAGGAAATATCGACAATTTTTGTTATGTTTGTGGTTATTTCAAGCCCGTAAAAAAATATAGTTGCATTAGACCATTTACAAAAGATTTCATACAAGCGTATGAATCATATTTTAATCAAAAAGTTATTTGTAGTGTACCGTGGGCTACGAAAAGTGTGTGCAACACATGCTATGCCAACATTTTAAATTGGAAACCAAAAAAGTTACTTCACTACGTTTTGGTGTACGTATGTTATGGTTCGATCCGGGAATTCACAATTCTAAAAATTGTTAGGCTTATGAAAATTATGCAAATGAAATGAATAAAAAATTTTTTTGAATAGTATTGCTTATTTTATAAAAAACATTATGAAATGTATAGTTTAAAATTCTTAGTATGGAAAACTCATATAATGTTGAAATTGGTTGACATTTTATCCTTATTTCTCTGAAGAAAGAAGTAAAAAATATTAAATATCATTCGAGTAATTAGCACTTAATTTTTTTAAAATACGCTGCAAGAGGCAAACTTTCAATGCCTGTATCTCTTAAAAGCGAGCTAACTTTGCAAAACCCTTTTAGGGTTTTTTTACTATAGGCTAGTACTACCAACCTGTGTTGGCCGATTCTTCGTTAGAAAATTGTGTTGCACAGTGTAATCAGACTTGGAATTAAAAAATTTGAAATTGGAATTAAGTGCATATAAGAGTCCATTTAAGCGAACTCTTATTGTTTCTTATTTCAAATTTCATTAGTCTTGTCTTGGCAACGTTTTGTTTTTTGTTAAAAAACGCTTTATTGAATTAATTTTTTTTTATCTTGAAATCATTTGGAGACAGAAGCACAGAAAGATGAAAGCAACACGTTTCGTTTATTCCCACTGTGCAAGATTTTTGGCGACCGTTTTAAATGTTGGTCGGAAATGTAATCATTTTATTCAATCTAGTAATATTGAATACTTATTGTTGAATTGCCAATAAAAAGGCTTAACTATTATATAAATATTAACTATTGATACAAAACAAACAGAAAAATTATTTACCGTTATTTGCCAATATCAGGAAATATTTGTCAATAACTTTGTTGGATTTAAATTATACCTTGTTTTGAAAAGTTTTCTGTTTATCAGACATGAACCCAAATACTTGTTATTTTTTTATTCAAAATATATATAAAAGCCCTTTGCCCAGCTGAATAACTAAGCTGACATATTTTTTAATAAAATCTTTTATGTCTATAAACATTGACCGCGTTGCGCTGCTAAGTGTTTGGTGTAAAATTTATATATTTTGACTGGTTGTAAAACTATGTTAGTATGCAGTATAAAACAATAAGTTATGAGCTAAGATTGTAATTATGTTTAGGATTTTTTTTTAATATCTTTAAATAATGTTGCAAGGAGCATAAGTAATGAATAGCAAGCAGCCCTGACATGCATGCCGAACGCATGAACATGCTTAAAAACTGCCCAAAGCATAGCATAAAGATTCTGCTTTTCAGCTAAGATTGTACACATATGTATCTAGTTTCTATTTTGTTGCAGCGTTTAGAAGATTAACAACTACGGAAAAAAGGTTTAAGTTCTTTAAGAGTGGTTAGTTTTTTTTTTATTGAAGTCAGTGACAAGAAAACCTTGGAAAATGTTGGGAAATCTGGCTGAATTTTTTTCATCCTTGATCTAAAACAATGCAACAACAATTTCGGCAAAGCAGCAAAAAAAAAAAAATCTGCATAAAATAAAGTTATAATAAAGAAACAACATTCATTGCTTATTGTGCGCATGCTTTGCAACGCAACAGTAACAACAAAACAAAAATAATGACCATTAAAAGCGGTAAATGGCAAACAAATGGTCGTTAGTTCAGACACCACTAGACAACGGCCACCAGCCTCTAGTCACCATGTTTTAGCAGTCGCAGCAGCACCTGACTTAATGTTGTTAAACAAAAAAAAAAAAACGCCCAAAATAATTTGAACATGAAAAGCCACAACGGAACGTGATAATACTTAAAATAAAACAACATTAAAAATTGAACGCAAGAACCATTAAATGACAATAAAAAACATGTGTTTCACTATCACCCACCAAATCACTGATAACAGCTACGCTGCAGCTGATAAAAAATACTAAGCGATGATTGGGCCAAGAACACGCTGATAAAACAGCAGTCAAAACAAAACAAGCTTAACGCACTGTTTTTTAAGCAAATAAAGAAAATTTAAAAATTTAAATAAGAGATAAAAAATACCACTTTTTTGAGCTTCGCTGCTTGCCGCGTTTATTTACAGATTTAACCAATTTGACGCTTAAGCGAACCGCTTCAGTCCAACTCTGTCCGTCAAACGTAAAGCACGAATAAAAATAACCGGTACGCCACAGTTTCATTCAAGTAACAGAACTCAGCAAAGTCCGAGTTAGCGTGATCTTGGTGCAAAACAAAAGACTTAAGCGACAAACTTGAACTTGCTGCAGCTGGCGACTGAGTGCAGCGCATGCGAATTAATTACGCGGTATTCTGATTACCAAGAATAGTGTTATTGTTGTATTAATTTCAAATTTAAATTAAAAGACTTAAAGGAATTTATCAATGTTCTCGTAGTAATCTATAAGCATTGCATAAATTTTTGAATTCGCTCAAAAGAGTTGGCGCAACAGCAGTGTCTGATGTAAGGGGTTTGTTTTTAAATATGGATGTATTGACAAAAAAAAATGTCACAGATGAATTAATAACTGATAAATTTCACTTTTGCGTAATACGTGCGCCAAATTTTATGTTGATATTAAAAAAAAAAACTACGCAGATGTAAAGTAAATTATAAACAAGCTGGATATTTTGCCATGAAAGCAATCAGAACAGTTATAGCAATTTAACAAATATTTTTATTCATCCTTCTTTTTTAGGTTTTTTGTTTCATTTAACCAAAAGTAAGCTCTTATAAACTCTTAGAAAAAGTTTTTATTGTTTAAAAATATAAAAAAAAATAGCTGCTGAATTGAAACCTAGCTTATTTTGTAGATAATAACAATATTGAAATAAATAAAATAATAACAGCCAATATATTGGAAAGTGGTTGCACCTGAAAAAATAAATGCACAGAGCTAAATATTTAACTCGACCCCAAATTTACACTCGCTTCAAGTTGCAGGAAAATTTAAGAAAAAAGTCTTAAGAAATTTCAACAGCTCTGGTAGTTTTTGTTTTATTTTAAATCGTTTTCTTATTTTAAATTTTTCTTTAATTTTTTTTTCATTTTTTTTTCTACATCTATCTCTTTTGCATTTCTTTTTGGCTTTCAAAATTTTCGCTTCTCCATTTATATAATTTTGACATCATCGCAGCTTATCTTGACCACAGCAAATATTTAGCATGTTTTATTGATTTTTCTCTTTGTTGTTGCAATTGTTGTTGCTGTTGTTGTTAATTTTTCAAGTTTGTATTGATGCTTTAATAATTGCATAATATTGCTGATTCAATTATTGGCCGTATAATTTTTGAATTGAGTTTATTAATGAACAATTCCGACTTTGAACGTCTTAAAATTATTATTTTTTTTTTTAATTTACTCTGTGACAGGTTTTTGTTTTAGCGTAATAATTATATGGTCGGCTTAAATATTTGCAAATAGCCAAGTGTAAAATATTTCAAAGTATTTGTTTTAAAATTAGCACATAACGGTATTTGTCAAATATCTCTTGACAATCACAACTGTGGCATATTATTTCAATAGATATTAAGCGAGAAATATAATGTTGAATTATTAGCTTTCAGCCATTTAATTGGTGTAACAAAATCTGTCAAACAAACAAAAGACTTAATAAACAAACCTGAAATTATGATATTAAGTAAAAAAATTACAAAAGTTCAAAATTAAGCAGTTGGCAAAAAACTTCATCTAAAGCGCTATTATGGCCATCTTTCTTTCAATTGGATTTTGTGCTGACAAGGTTTTGTGACGGTAAAAGTTTCAGTTTCAAGTTATCAGTCAAAAAGTTTTTTAAAAAAAAGTTGCACATGTTGCCTTATAAGCAGACCTGTGATTTTATTTAAAACCCATTTAAAAATAACAAAAAAATGTTCTGCATAAATGTGTCCAGTGAACATTTATTGTTGCAAGCAGCTGAAATATTTTAAAAAGTGGTGGAAAAAGTAGTTTGAAAATTTTGAATCTAGGCAAAAGTTGTTTCCATAGCAATGCTATTCTAGCTTTAATCCAACGATTTTTGATGTAATACCTATTCAGTCGAGTCTGCATTGGTTAGAAATGGGATGATAGATAAGTGGGAAGGAAAGATAAATCCAGTGAAACGTTTGTAGGATCAGTGGCGGAACTAGGATTCGTCAAAGAGGGGCTAAAACTACACTTTTCTATGCCAAAAGGTGAAACGTCTTTTTGGACTGCTTTCATTTTTGCCGTATAAAAAATTCTTGGGGGGGGGGGGCTAAAGCCCTTTCAGCTCGAATGTAGATCCGCCACTATGTATGATGTTCTTAACGTAGTGAAAAGCCGTATAAACATGTGAATTTGAATCTGAGGCAAGTGTTATGTTTTTACTTCGGTTAATTAAAGATATAAGGCAATTTCATCCACAAACTTTCTACCATCAACTCCAACTTCAAGTAGTAAATATTGATGAATTTTTAATTTTAGTTTATTAGAAATGAAAGTAGAAAATGTAGCAAGATTAAAGCATAGGACCATGGCCTGGCAGGGATTCGAACTCGGGACCTCTGGGTTGGCAGTCGAGCACGCAACTTACTCGATTTCCTAGGCCGGATTCCATTTTTTAACATACAGTGATGTGCGATGAAATAGAGCCAATGCTATAAAAATGATTTAAATCAAAAAATCTTAGAAAACTTTGCATTTTTAATTTTTTCTTTTAATAGGTAAAAAAGAATAATTCATTTAATTAATATAAGTAAATTAATTAATTACCTTAAGTGTGGAACATAAATAAAAAAATACAATTCAATGATATGTCCTCTTTCGTCTGTGACTTGAAATAGAGTCAGAAATAGTTACTTCATATTAGCTATGACTTGTGAATAGAAAATTTGAAATTTTATGATATAATCAATAGAAATTATTAAAATATAAATATTTCTATCTCAATATTTGGTAGAGTATCCATTATTTCGATAACTGCTGAGCAACGCCTAGGCATCGGATCTACTAGTTTTTGGCACTTAGTAGCTGGAATTTTCTCCCATGCGATCTTGATTAACCTCCAAAGATAATTTTTGTTGATTGGATGTTTGTCTCTAAGAGACATTTTAACCTCTCGCCATAAATTTTCGATAGGATTAAGGTCTGGCGACTGTGGCGGCCAGCTTAAAACTTCGAGGGTTTTTTTTGTCTAAACCATTCTTTTGCCCGCTTCGATATGTGTTTCGGGTCGTAATCCTGTTGAAACACCCATCGAAGCGGCATATTAACCTCTGCGTACGGCATCATGGTTTCATTCAAAACCCTGGTGTATTTTATAGCATCCATCTTTCTCTCGATGCGAAATAAGGGACATGTGCCATTATATGAGAAACACCTCCAAACTATTATATGCCCACCGCCATGTTTAACAGTTTTTATAGTGTGTTGAGGGAGGAATTTGGTATTGGGGGTCTTCTCATAGAAAGGCTGCCTCGGTCTGAGTTAAATAAATTAATTTTGGTTTCATCTGACCAAAGCATCTTTCGCCATTTGCTCATTGGCCAATTAGCATGATTCAAGCCAATCTTGCGCAAGCCAAAATTGATATCGCTTGCGGACATTAACTTTGGTCAGGAATGGTACCTTCTGAGCAGCTTTAGCCTTCAATCCGTTTTTAATTAAAAGTTTTCGAATCGTTGAAGTGTCCACGTCCAAGGAATATTGTTTTTTGAGAGCGGAAGAGCTCACAAACGGATCTTTTTTTACCTGACGTAGTATTTTGTCTTTGTAAACTGGTACTTATTTTGGGTTGTTTTCCTCTGGTGTCTTTTTTTTTTTTGTGTAAACTCTAATGCGTTTTCATCCATTTTCTTTGAGCAGCCAACTATACTGGCTATTATCCTTTGACTTTTACCTTGTTTACGCAAATTTTTAATAATTTTTCGGTTTTCAGAACTGCAGTGCTTGGCTCTTCCCATTTTTAGACCTAATTGTTTGAAACACTAAAGTTTATATTAAAATCATAAAATTGAGAACTCTTACTAACGTTCTGTAGTAAAATTTTATTAAAAAAGATCTTTTTAAATTAAAAAATTTTTAGTTACATTGGTTGGCTTTATATTAACGCACACTTTTTTAATGCAACAATATCACAGTTTCACAGATTAGCGAAAAATAAATGCGCAATTGTACTCAAAAACAACTGTACAATATTCATGGGAGAAGTGGTTTTTAAACTACATTTGGTTCACAGCATGCCAAGTTGTTGATGGCCGTGTCGATGGCTTAATTCCAGATTATGCTAAGTCTAGAAAGTGAATTTGCCAGGAGATGCGTTCAAAGTTTAATACTCGAACCTTTAATACTCGAGAATAGTAAAAATTTAGTACCAAAAATAAAAAGTTTATAAGCGATTTACCCATTGAGCCAAGATCTCAGGACGATCCCATAAAAAACAAAGAGTATGTTAGCATTTTAAGTCAGAAATGTCATAAATTTGATGACAAATCCGGATGAAGGTTATCACGATTTGGTTTAAGCATCAGACCTCCAGTTTAGGGATAGTTTTCAAAGTGAATCAAGTTTAGGGAGAAAATACTTTGTTTTGAAATTTCCGATTCGTATCTCCAGTTTTCTTAAGGCCTAAAACATTTCAAGCTGAGCTTGAGCCGTCGTTTTAACCCGAAGGTATTTAATAAAAAAAAAAAAATCGTCTTCTTCGAATAAAATTAAATTATTTCTTTTTAAGTCCATTTTGTGCCTCAAGAAAAGGACATATAAATTTTTATGAAATCTACTAAGTGATCATTTAAGGCCATACTCGGTGGACATTAAATTTCTGTTTGTTTTTAAATTTTGCGTATCCTTAATTTTGTCCCTTTTTCTTTATTTTGATCCCAAACTTGTCCTTATCTTTATCCTTAATCAAACTCTTAACTTAATACATGTCCAAATTCCTGAACTTCTCTAGATCTCTCTAGATTTTTGTTCTTATCCTTTCCCAAATCCTTTTCATAGTCCTTTTCCCAATCCTTGTGTGAATTCTTGTCCAAATCCTTGTTTAATTCCACGCTCTAACCTTTGTCTAAATCTTTGTCCTTCTCCTTGTCGTATTCCTGGACCTTATCTTTGTCCAAATCTTGTCCACCACCTTTTTTAATCATTATTCTAATTCTTATCCTGACTCTTGTCCTAATACATGTCATGTTTTAATTTTAGTTTGTTTTTTATTTTTATTTCTATTTTTACTTTTGCTATTGCATTTGGTGCATTAAGTGTACTTTACGACGATCCCTGTGAGGCCACATGACACCATAATTTGTTTTTTTAAATTTTTTATTTTAAATAAATCAATAAATTTTGAGTTTGTATGTTGGTAGCAGTGAATATGCGCAGCATTTTTTATTTTGATGACTACTTGCAGCGCTGCGTTATTGTGCAGAATATACATGTGTCTCTCGCCATATGAATAAATGAGTTTAGATTTTGCTGCAACAGAATATCTGCGCATGTGTTTTCAGCATAAGGTTGACGTATTTTTTTATATGTGCTCAATCGAATGTTAAGTGGCGTTTCAAAATCAGCTAAAATTTGGTTTTTTTACCATAACTCTGATATTGCTATAAAAAAAAAAATACAAATTTGGTATCAAACGAAAGGTATTAAGAAGACGCAAATAACGGTATCCAATTTGTTGATCTAATAGTTGTTGCAATTTTCAACAGTTTTTAGTCGATATCATGGGTAGCACGTAGACGCAATTATTTCATATTAATTTATGTTTGAGCGCAAACAAATTTAAAAGTTACCTTTTTTCTATTTTTTTAAATTTTTAAGTTTATGTAATGATTTTTTTTTGTTCTTATAACGTACACAATATGGGTATCAAAATTTTTGGTTTTTAACAATCTTTTCGAATATATACATAAATTAACATAAAAGCTAATAATTAGTAGGGTTTCAATATAAAATGTGTGCTTTTACTTGTTTGCCTCATGCCACAGTTAACCCCAATTTTTATAAATGCAAAATACTATATATTAACACTTCTTACAATGAGCAAACGCTTTGCATACATTTTCTTACCATTTTTAAAAAAAAATTATTTTTAGTTTTTTTCCAAAAATCTCTCCTAGATTCAAATACTCAATTTTATGAGCGAATAACTCGTCTAATATCCAATGGATTATTATCATTTAAATTTTCAATGAAAAACCTTTAAACTTACGACAATTTTCTGTATTCAACAATGCATTTTGTGTATGTAATGTTTTTATTTGATTGTTTTAAAAATATATTCTATTTTATTAATTTTTTTTAAAAACTAACGCTATATGTAATATGTGTTATTTTTTTGTAAAATTCAAAATGCAAAAATTTAGCGATCTTTATTTTGGTATAATAAAAAGTGTGCCTTTTTCTAGATATTAAGTATAACAATCCAAAAATGCTTTAATATTCGCTTCAGAAAAGGGAAAAGGCTAATTTTGTAAGTTAAAAAAAAAAAAAATTTGCGTAACTTTTATTTTATTATATTTTTAAGATATTTAGTTGGTGAAAAAATTAAAAATCCTTTGGTACATAAGATTCGCAATAATGAAAAATATTTTTAAAATCTTAATACTACATGATAATGTGCACCTTGAACATTTAATATCATTTTATATGGAAACCCTGCTAATTATTAGCTTTTATGATAATTTATGTATATGTTCGAAAAGATCGTTAAAAACCAAAAATTTTGAAAACCATATCGTGTATTTTATCTGTAAAAACAAACAAAATGCTAAGTTATTAGTACATTCTAAAAATAAAAAAATTCATTACAAAAACTTAAAAATTTTAAAAAAATAGAAAAAGGTAACTTTTAAAATTGTTTGCGCATAAACATAAATTAATATGAAGTAATTGCGTCTACGTGCTACCCATGATATCGACTAAAAACTGTTGGAAATTGCAACAACAAAATTGCATCAACTATTAGATCAACAAATTGGATACCGTTATTTGCGTCTTTTTAATACCTTTAGACAAATATTAGAGTTATGGTAAACAAACTAAATTTTTGCTGATTTTGAAACGCCATTTTGAAACCCTTAACATTCGATTGAGCACATATAAAAAAATACGTCAACCTTAGAATTTCATCCTCTAATACATATCCGAAAATTATTCAAGTATAAATTCTTCATTTCCGTTTTATAACATTTACTAGAGCGTATGTACTCACCATGTAATAATTCGATTGGATAAGGATTGGATAAGGAGGTCAGGAATTTGGTTATGGATTGAAACTAGAGTTTGAAATTCACAAGAAACATAATAAAAGTCATTATTTAAATTTTGCTTAATAAATATTTTATTAAGAATGATTAAGATAAAAAATATACATATTAAAATACACCCAGATATATTAAGATTTACACAGATACACTTTTTCAATTGACCAAGAAATACATAGACACATTCTCTGTCCATCTATCTAATAAATTAGCTTAACCCAAATGTAGTTATGACCCTTTTGTGTAAGGATCCAAAATGGTTTTTAAAAGTATATTTTTCTTTAACTAAGATATAAGAACTCCTATTTAAACCAATTCCGATATTGGATAATATGATATTTTATGTGCATATAGGTTAATAAATTATCTTAGAGGTTATCATAAATGTAATCGGTAGTATTCAAAATCATTGAAATTTTTTTTTTAAATATTGCGGTACATAAAAAAATTTATTAAAACACTTCTCGAAATATTCAAATTAGTATTAACTGGTTTGTTTCTTAAGTCTTTTGATACTCATCCATAGTCAACTTTTGTGTAAATTAAATAAACTTCTGTCCTTTGTCTTCATAAGATGCATTTATATTCATGTTTTCAATTCGGCAGTTTATTTATTTTAATTTTAGGCAAACTTCAAACAGAGTTAATAACATGTTTGACACAAACAAAAAATCTTCCGTCATGCATATACCTACCGTATCCTAATTAATTTATTGTTTTTATGTATATTGATATGTTTGTTAATTTGCGCTTTATTGGCTGCAGATAATTGTTTTTTTTTTTTCATTTTCTAGCCATCTCGAATCAAGACCAGTTTCATGGCTCAAATAAATTTAAAATGCATGTCAAGTGTTTTCTTTCAACATATTACTTTAATTTTCAATTTATTTAAATATAACCCAGGTGCACAACATGCCGAGAAAATTTTTAGGTTTTTGTAAGGAAATAATATTCTAATTAACCTTCAAGAAATTAGTAAAACTTTTGTATATTTACACGCGTTGCTTGAATAGCAAAAACATGTTTTTTTTAACCTAGTTTAAAATAATTTCTTGCATTTGCACTTCAAGTAAAATATAGGTGTTTGTTTTTGAGTTGATTTATTGTAGCTTTTGTCTCTCTACTTTTAAGAGAACTGTTTTGAATTACCAGTTTGAGTAATTAATTTTTATTTATTCTGTAGAATTTGAATAACGGTACATTTTATAAGTAAAACAGTACATTTTTATAGTTCTAAGGTTCATAAAATATGAAATAAAAAAGAAAAAATAGTTCTAACCTCAACCAGAATATTAAGTAGAACTAGTATGGAATGTATTATCTTCGGCTTGACCGAACATAAAATACCTCCATATAAATAAAATAAGGTTTTATTAGTTTGTTGACGGCAACTTGTATAGGGGATACTCATTCAATTTATCCATAAATCTCCAATTTATCCAAATATTGTACCTTTAAAATATCAAATCTAATGTTTAAAATAACAAGTCAATACATAAATTTTTATGGAATTTACGAAAGTTTTGCTATTTTTATGACGTCACTTTGTATGGAAAGTAGGCGTACTTTTCACTTTAAGTAGTAGTGTTTAAGTGATTAATTGTTGTGAAATATTTGGAGATTTTATCATTTTGATGAGTCACTTCGTATTGGATGTAGAAGTGGATTTCATCTGATTGTACCAAATTTGCCAAACATAGAGCGCGTATTTGGAATCGAAGCTCATGTGATAAATTTCGAGTGTTTTAATCCATTTTTGTGGACTACTTACGGGCGATACAAACAGAGTAACAAACTTAATATACGGAGAAAGAGTGAGGGTATGAAAATAAATCGTTGCTTTAATGCACACTTGTGGTATCCATTATCATCTCCAAACTATTATCATTTACAAGTAAGAAGAAAAATCAAGTTTTCTAAAACGTCACAACTTTTGGAGTTTTTCTTTAAGAATCGACTTTCATATACAGCCCGCAGTACAAAAAAAAAAAAAAATAGGAAGTGAAATCGATTGTTAACAAAAAGTGAGGGAGTTATGTAGTGGAATGTTAACAAAATTATTAGCATTTGAAAATGCTATGTGGTGCAATTCTATGCTGTGGTGGAAAAATTTAGTTTGTTAAAGCGCCGTCTATGTTTTCAGTCAATTAGTAACAGATAGTAACAAAATGGTTTGTGAATTTGCTGTGATAAGTTAAGATGGAAGTTCATTTAATACATTTGGATATGCGTCCGTCTACTTGCTGAACGCAATAGAATAGATATATCGATGTCCTACACTGAACGAATAGTTGTGGTGAATTACTCGTATTAAGCTAGGTTCCCCTTGTGTCCAGAGGAAACTCTTCAGTGGTGGCAGGATAGAAAATATTGAAATAATTGAAAGTCGTCACATTTATTAACGCATTATCCAATTCGGCAAAAACAAGTATCAATGATTTTATATTAGTAGAACTTTGTAGTAGTATTTGTAGAATAGCTGTTCTTATCAATCGTTGATCCACACTCAATCGAAATAAATCGACTCATGCACGAAGAGAAATAATCAAGCAACTATCTATTACTAACTAGACTATCAGTTTACACTCAAACATAAATTCCTCAAATCAAGTGTTATTTTGCTAGAATTAAACACATTTAAAACACATGATATTAAGAAAAAAAAATGTTTAATTCAAGAAACATTTGCTTAAAACTCAAGAATATTTTTTCTAGATTCAAGTACACAAATTGCTGAAAACTAGAATTATTTACTTGATTTCAGAACAATTTGGATCATAAAATATAAAAATTTTCTCAATATTAGAATGATTTGATTTTTCTTATAAAGAGAAGAATTTTCGTGTAAGATTATTTGTTATTTTGTATCTGAAAATAGTAAATAGCTAGCTACATTTTGTTTTTAAATTAAACATGAACTTAAAATATTTTATTTTAAAAGATTTTCTGAGCATTTTTTAAATAATTTTGTATTTTCTTAAACCAAGCAAAATAATTGACTAACTCAAGAATATTTTTTAAAACATACTCTGCATTTGCTTAAATAAAGAAAATATTTTCTTGATTCCAGTCCTGTTTCAGATTTTAGAATTAAGTATTTTATTTTTGTTTTAACTAATAATTTATTTTACTCAATATTAGAAATAAATGCTCATTATAAAACTTTTTTTTAGAACCATTTAAAAATTATTAAGTTCGAATTATACATTCGAACTATACATTCGAAGAAATAAAATAAATTGTATTTTCACCCATTTTTCACCCAAAACTATTTAGTTTTAAAATTTGTTAAAAGTGTTTGCATAATTTTGTTCCGTAACCTTGTAAGTCCACAGAACTATATGCATTGGACTCGGCTTTCAGCAAAATCATTACAAGAAATATTACTGAGGCAACCATACAAGCATTCGCTAGTGTTAAATAAAATTATTAAGGATTTTCTCTAAAATAACAATAATTTTAAGACTATTCATGTCATAATTCACTTAATTCAAGAAAATAGAATAATTGAAAAAATTAAATAATTTTTCACAATTTATGAAAACGGAAATAAGAACAAAAACTATTATCGAACTGAAAAAAAATTATGTTTAAAAGCCCCAAATTATTTTAATGATTTTTGTTAAGTTTTGAATATATCGCTCGGTTTCTTCAATACCTTTAACAGTCGCTACCCAAAAAACGTTTAAATTGAATTCTATACATGATAAATTGGTATGAATGGTACCTAGGGTATGCTTGGGTTTATTCATATCAATAATGTGTTTAATTCTATAAATAGATTCATGTATGTTGTTAATTTCTAATTCTCCTTAGAATCAGTTTACTTCTTTTTGATCTTTTTTTGATCTCAGTGTTGGTCACGTTATGTAAATTAGCTTTTAATAGAAAAAAGATACATGTATATAATTAACCTCATTTCGACATTGACTTTGTTTTCTAACCTGAACAACCAGTTCCTGGGCTAACTCTCTATATTTACCTTACTTAGCGCTTCTTATTTTATTGTTGATTTCTATTTGCCCAACATCCCCATAAATGACAAAATAATTGATGTAAATTTAAATGCAGACGCCTTTTATGCTTTTGTCTCCTACGAATTTTTTTAAAGCTATGTATGAGAATATTTGTTCATAATAAAAAGTTGAAGAAGTTTTCATTCAAGATCAGACGACCGTGACCAACAGCCCAACCGGGTACCATTGAACTCGTAACGCTTTTGGCAACTACTTCAAGTTTCTTTTAAATAACCTGTAAGCTATAAAGGCAAAGTATCCAGCAAATGTTAACTTGTTGGCATAATTAGTGCATCAAAAAAGACAAACCAAGAGGTCTAAAGGTGTTAAGTAACCAAAAAAAAAAAAAAAAAAAAGAAAAGCAAAAATACAAAAATGATACCCAAAAATGGGCTGACTTTCGTAACGTTATTGTTTTTGGTGTTAAATTTTATGGTGAATCAAGCCGACAGTATTGCCATCGCACCCTCAACATTCGGAACCGCAATAGCTCGAGCGGGAAAAATTTCCAATTCGCTTAAGGTAAGTGATAATTAGCTAAAATAAATTTATACAACACATTATTTTTAACATTTAATAAAAAAGAAATCAATTAAAAACGTATTTGAAAAGATTTCACAAAATACGAGTATATGTCATAGCTTTCAAGGTGCATCCGACAACACTCAAAAAAAAAAAAAAAAAACAAAAATACGCTAGAAGAATAAATAAATTAACATCAACAAAGACAACAGCATCTTCTATGATTGAAATCTTAAAGTCCGCAAAATGAATATTTAATTTTATTGTTGTTGACTTGTATTTTTTCCTTAATGCATGACTTTGACATCTTAGCAAAATTGTTAAGACTGTCATTGGTTTGTTTGTTTGTTGTTGCTGTTATTGATAGTGCTTCAAGATACTATTTTTTTAAAAATATTTTATGCTATCAGCAGCAAGTGACAACAAATAAATATTTACACGTTTATGTTAATGTAAATTTTATTGGCTCAAACAAACCCAGATCTTAGAAAACAACAACAGCAACTACAATCTGGGAACTTCAAATTGTTCACACATGCAACTTTATTTGGTGAGAGTGAATTGGCGCATTGAGAATAAGAGTAACGATATTATGGCTGACGTTACCTCTTCTACAAGCATTGAATCTCTGTTGTTGTCTGAATCATGGCAGCAAAGATGTTTTTTAAACCTTTTTTTTAGTTGACGTTTTAGCACGCGATTTAACACATTTTCACCAAAACAAAAAGAATTGTTTGTCTTTGTTATTGATGTCACAAAGATTGTCGAAGTTGCGGTTTTTGCATGTCAAATATTTTTCAAGCAGCACAATGCGTTCTTTTATGTGGTGGTTTGCCACCAAAAAAACAAAAAATATGTATACGTTTGTAAATCAAATAATTTTAAAGTACGTATGTTTTTTTTACCATCTTCCATCATCTTAAGATTTAAGTGACAGCTACGTGAACTCGAGAAAGTGCAGGTTCAAACTTATGACTTTAACTAATGCAAAAAGCAACTGACTCTAGAAGTTTCATCCTTTTTTAACCATAAATGTTCTCAGTGGGCATTTTGAACTAGAAATAGATAGTTTGTGGCACATGATAAACACAACTATTAGTGCCAAATACCTTGAAAACTTGTTGGTTTCTCTATGATATATTAAATACACTTCACAAGCTTTTGGTTTAAAAAAATACATCGAAAAAAGTTTTTCTTCTATTTTATTTCTTCTATATATTAAAATACATCCTTCTAAATTATATCTTCTTCTATAACTTTTACACCCTAAAAACAAGTTTCATTATCATTTAATTCTAATACACGAAAATATAAAAAATATAAAAATAGTATAATTTATACAATGGTTTTGGCAGTTTTCAGCCTCCTAAGTTTTTCGCCAAAACACCTAAGTTGTATATCACGAATTCCACCAAAAAGTCAACCTCATAGGTCAAAAATCAAATTGTAAAGAGAGAAGAGAAACTATATAGAATATATTCTATCGAATTCGGACAACACGTTTCAAGTTGAATTTTTCAAGATAACGGTAGTTTTTCTGTGTTTTTTTTACTTTCGCGTGGTGAATAAGTTGAGCGAAAATTTTGCAGTTTTATTTTGATATTTGCCATAAGGGCGTGCGCTGTTTATTACAACAATTAAAAAAAAAAATATTTGCTTCAAATGTTTTAATATTTTCCTAATAATCATACATATATATGAATAAATAATTATCAACGACATACCGTGGTAAGAGCAGTTAAATAAATTAAGAAAATATGTAGCATGTGCGTGACAATATTGATATATGTTTCAATGCAGACTCTAACATAAGAAATTTTTTGCGGAAAATGCTGTTATGTGTGGATATTGAGATGGCAAACCAGATTGAAAAACATTTTTTTTACTATTTCCATTGAAAAAAATTCCACGCGTTTCGCACATGTTACACTTTTTTCTATACAACAATGCAGTTTTTACACACTACGGGGTCGTTCATAAATTACGTTACCAATTTAGAGGGGAGGAGGGGCTTTAAAATGTATTACGATTAGTAATGATATGGGGGGTCTCATATATAGCAAAGTGACCAAAAATAAAACAACTCGAAAAAATTTAAATTAATACACCCTTCATTTAAAAAAATTTCCATACTTACATCTACATTAGACGGTCAAACGTCTAAATTGACGGATAACTATTGACAAGTGTCAATATGAATTCTCATAAGTGAGTTTTATTTAATTTAACCCTTAAATGCCCAGTGTATCTTTTTGGATACAACCAGAAAATAAGCTATTTATTTTAAAATATAGGAAAAATTAAAATGCTGGATATGTAGTTTCACTCAGAAAATTGCAAATATAAAACAAAAATTTAATTATTGGCATAACTTTGTTGGTTTGGGAAATATTGACCGTCAAATTAAAAAAAAGTTTTTTTAATTTTTACGGAAAGTTCGGTTTTTGACATGAAATACCTTTTAAACTATTAAAAATT
Organism: Pherbina coryleti; assembly: GCA_943735915.1. Classification (NCBI taxonomy): domain Eukaryota; kingdom Metazoa; phylum Arthropoda; class Insecta; order Diptera; family Sciomyzidae; genus Pherbina; species Pherbina coryleti. The sequence continues at coordinate 45,724,970 of OX030949.1, forward strand.
TTAGAGTATCATTTAACAAACAAATTTAGAGTTATCATAAAAAGAATCGTTTCCCACGTTTTTGCCTTGAACTCCTACAACCAAGCTGATTGATGGTATACGTCAGAATGCCCACTGTATCTTTTTGGATACAACCATGTTTTCTTTAAACAAAAATTTTTTCCAAAAAAATAAAAACGGGGTCGTGTTCAGGGGATCATTTAGCACAACATAATTTTAATGATGTTGTTGGGCATTTAAGGATTAAAATAAATCGGAATATAAATTATTATTCAAATAAATCCATTTTAAGGAATCATATTCACAAAAACACTGAACTTGGTGAAGTACGGGTGCAGCCTTTGCGGGTACTCTCTCAAAGGCCAGGCGAATTTCTTTGCATAAGAAATGAGAATACACCTGAATAGATCCACATGGAATCTGTTGAAGAATTTGAAGAGTCCCCAAAGTTCCAGCTCCTTCAATTCCAGTGATTGAGAGCATTGACTTTTCGATCGAATGGAATAGAATAGTTTTTATCGATTAAAATAATTGATTTTCAAATTTTTTTCTTAAATGTATCTAGTCATGACATAAAAGAGATTAAAAAAAAGAAACTAAGAAATTTTTAATCATTTTGTTTTGTATTTCAGTTTTTAGTAAATATGGTCGAAGGTAACAGTAATATGAACGTACGGTGTAATTGTGCGTGACGAATGTAACATGTGCGTGACGGTGTTTAAAGTTGAAAAAATTGTTTCATAATTTTTTTTTCTCAAATAACTTAACTACTAATATATTCTAGGATAACCTCTTTTTGCTGTAAAAAAATATGAAAATTCTATCTGAAGTCAATTCGCAGAAATTTCAGATAGAAGCTGAAATAAAATGTTTAAAGGGAAAATTTTGTAGCACGTGCGTACGCTACATTTTGCTTAATATCACCGAAATTCATAAGTGGATTCATAAAACCTTTACATATTTTAAATAGACCGTAAAATTAATTAATAAAAAAATGCAAACCAGTTTTCGTAAAAATTTCTTCTTAAGTTAATCAGCTGCAATTATTCGCAAGCTGTAACAGTGCGTGACATGGAATTCATGATATGTTAATTTACCGATATTGCTTTGGATGATAAATTAACGAAGTATTATGTATTTTACACATTATAGCTTCGACAATTTCTATTAGCGTTGTTTATTCTGCCGAACATAGTGTTCAAATTTTCAACAAAATACTTTGTTGAACTATCAAAGTTAAATAGATACATAAATATACAGAGAGAAGTATAAAATATACATCTACTTAGGTTAATTACTGTATATTGCTTTTGTACAAAAATATCCAAAGACAAGTATGAAATTTCATTTATTTATTTCATTTAATTTATTTATTTATCTACTGGGCTTAGCCCTTACAGATAATACATCCTTATATAAGTATTGAGTTAGCATAAAATTATAAATATTTCTCTTAAAACTATCTCTTGCCATGCAAAAGTCTATATGATCTGGTGATATATTGCAATAAGATAAGAATTATAAATTGGCTCATTATTGCCATAGTTAGTTCTATTAAATCTTACAAACAATAAGCTTCTTTCTCTAAGAGTCCTTGTTGGAGCATAGAATGGAATAAGTTCAAGTAGTTCCGGCGAATCTATCTTATTATCCACAATGTCTTTGATAAACATAACACCGAAAATATCATTTTTTTTAGGAAAAATGGTTTTATTTAAAACAAATAACATACATTTACAAAGTTTACAACATAGCTTTACAAAGTAAAAAAAATTTTGCATTTAGATCGCTTATAAATGTGTCAATAGTTGGATATTATTGCTCTAACTTAATGCCAAAAAATGCACTGACGAAGCATTGCACATTTCATTACAAAAACTAAACGAGAACTATAACAAACCGAAGTATACAGCGATAAATTTTGATCATACCATTTTGATAAAGTGTCAAAGTTTTCGGTGGTTAACCTACACTATTGGTTAAAATGTTATATACTTGGCTTGGGTGAATCAAACATTTTTTTTATTGGCAGGGTATCGAAGTATGTGCTTTCAAAACAATGTATTAAACAATATATTACTTTGGTGAATAACCATAAGTTACTAATTTCCATCCAATTTTTTTAACCCAAGCCGGCTTAAGTGATTTTACTATTGCTTTTTTTCTCGGTGTATGTACTTTACCTCAAGATGACTACTAAGTTCTTCCTCATTTTAAAATTTAAATTTTTTTAATAGTACTTTTTAAAGTACTATTTTGTCTTTAATAATTTATTGGCGTCCGTGGCGTAGTTGGTTAAAGTGCGTGGCCGCTATGTCAAAGAACTTTGGAGACCCAGGTTCGAACCCCAGCATCGACAGAAAATTATTTGAATTAAAATAATTTTTCTGTACGGCCGCCACCTCTCTGCAGACAATGGCAAACCTAAGAGAGTAATCAAAAATGCTATGTAAAGCTTCTTGAGAACGAGAACATTCCGTTCATCGCCGTTCGGAGTCGGCGTTAAGCATGTAGGTCCGGTTCGCGGTCAATTGTGTACAAACTTAATAACACGCACAACACAATTGATCATAAGAAGCTAGGTCAAAGTCCTTTCAAGGGCTGAAAAGGCCAGTTATTTATTTTATTTTTTAATTTATTGGCAATAGCTGCAACAAAACAGCTTCGTATGAATAAATATAAAAGCACCTAAGAATTATGAGTAAAATTTTTTTATTTTATCAAAAACTATAAAGGTGATTTTCACAAAAAGCAAAGAGAGATTTCCGAAAACGTTAATAATAGAAATCTGCTTTAGGGGTCGTTCATAAATTACGTTACCAATTTAGGGGGGTGGAGAAGTTTTAAAATGTACTACGATAAGCAACGATAAGAGGGAGGGGGTTTCAGATATAAAAAAGTGACAAAAAATAAAAAAAAACTTGAAAAAATTCAAGATTTTTGAAATCCTGAATTCCTGACCCTGAAATCATTTCAAGATTGTGACCTATATTTGTATTGTGGCTTGTATTTCGCTTCAAAAACATCAAAGAATTCTCATAAGTGAGTTTTATTTAATTCTACTAGGGTTTTCCAATAAGAGGTGTTATTGTGAATCGCCCGCTATTGTGAAACGCTCACTTTTAAAGCTTTTATTCTTTGATAAGAAGAAACTACGCCATTACAAAAAATGAAACGATACACGCTTCAACAACGCATTGAAATTATTAAAATTCACTACAAAAATGGTGAAAATCTTGCAGTCACAGTCCTCCAAACTAAAGCATTTTTTGGTCGTCGTGAAGCACCTTTTCGGTGCCACCGAGATCTTGTGATTTAACACCTTGCGACTTCTTCCTTTAGGGCCACGTGAAAGACAAGGTCTACGCCAACAGCCCAGCATCGATTGAAGACCTCAAAGATGGAATTCGTGAGGCTATCGAGGACATAGGGCAGCCACTTTGCGATTTGGTTGTGGAAAAATTCATGAAAAGGATATTGTCCTTTAAGCGTGGTCGTGGTGGCCATTTGACTGATGATGTGTTTCATTATTAACGGCATACCTTCCTCTTTATTATGAAATAAACATCCGATCATTTATCTCAAAAAATGGCATTTTTCTTTGAATACCAAAATAACACCTCTTATTGGAAAACCTTAAATAAATTAATTTTAAGGAAGCATATTCATAAAAACACTGAACTTTTTGCTGCACAGGTGTAGCCTTTACGGGTATTCTCTCAAACACCAGGCGAATTTCTTTGCATAAGAAATGAGGATACACTTAAATTGGTCGACATAGAATCCGTTGAAGAATTCTATTTCGAAGAGTCCCCAAAGTTTCCAGCTTTTTCAATTCCAGTGATTGATAGCATCGACTCTTGGAATGAAGATGGAATAGTTTTTATCGATGAAAATAATGAATTTTTTAAAATTTTATCTTAAAATTATCTAGTCATGATAGCACACCTACTAAGAGCTAGTCATGGTAAAAATATTTTTTAAACATATTTTCAAATATTTTTTAATCAATTCATTTCTTTATTTCATATACTACGTTGCTTTATGGGCGGAGGGGAGGGGTTTTGAAACGCACTACGAAGAGTAACGGAGAGGGGGGGGGGGTAAAAACAGTTGAAAGTCGGTAACGTAGTTTATGAACGATCCCTTAGTTTCACTTTCATTTTTTAAGGTGGTATAGATATTTTTTCATGTTGCAATCAATGTGGCACCGATTCGTACTTTTTCCTTTTCGTCTTACCGCTTTCGCCGTAGACTTAAGCGGTAGCTTAATTGTAAGAACCCAATTTTGATTTTTTTTTTAATCCATCAAACTTGAAGTTTTTCATATTTCATCAAAATATTAAATATTAATTTTGAAAGAATTTCTTCTAAAAAGCTTTGTAGATTGTATAGCACAACTGGAAAACTCCCTTGGAGTGCACGGAGAGAAAAAAATCAAGCATTATATACTTGTATCAAGCAACAGAGCTGTAAAAGTGTTAATACATTTTCACTTTTCATTCTCTTGTATAAATTTTCAAAAGCTGAAATCCTTTTTTGTAGCATTCTGAGTGTGAACACTTAAGGCTTAAGCCCTTAGGCTTAATTTTTTACTGACTTAATTACCATTGAATTAAAAAAAAAAAAAAAAATTTTAAAAAACAAAAATAAGAAAAACAGTGGAAGTACACAGAAAAAAAAGAGTAGAACTTTTACCTAAAAATGTAGTCAATTCAGCTAAAGTAATCCGGTGATTTTCAGTCAACGAATTTGATTAGGTGCGCTACCAATTTCTAAATGTTAATTATATGCAATTATATTAGGTAGTTTAACTGCGAGAGTAGCTAAAAAAACCTAAATATTTAGGTGTACCTTCAACCATAAAATAGATAAGACACATAATTTATTAGAAGAATTAGCTAATTTTTTTAAACTATGACCACTTCAGATTAGGCAAGCCACCTACTAAGTGTAGAAAAATCATCTAATTATTTAGATAGAATTCCCACTTAAGAGTGGGAATGCCGTGCAAAAAATATGCAAAAAATTTGTTTTTTGTTTTGCAATTTCTATTTTGAAGTGAAACTTTCCCTCCTTAGGTGACTTTACTTCATTTCGTCACATGATAGAGAAGAAAGATTTGTTTTATAGTAGATAGAATGAGAGAGATATATACATTGTATAAATGACTGAAAAATTTCTTTGCCACCGCTGAGATTCGAACCTCTGATCTCAAGATTTCAACAACCAACGCCTTATCTACTGAGCTAAATTTCCAATTGAAGAATTTACGCTACATACCAATTAATCAAATTGCTGTAGATGCCCATAATTTAAGAGTTGTGGACCTCATATTTTTATATACATTTTGTTCACAAGTTATTAAACGGCGTAACAGCACAGCGGTAAAGCGTTTGACTTGAACGCCAGCGGCCCGAGTTCAAATCTCGCAATGAGGCTTTAATTTTTGTAAAATTTTCTCACTTTGTTTTTATTTATGTTTTTTATAGGAGAGCGCTGTGCTCTCCTTGGGCTGCACAGAAATAAAAAATTCAAATACGGGGAAAAAACAAATTGTAAGGAAAGCATTTGATTTATCCACGTAAATATTTATATAAAATTTATACTGAGGCGTGGATAATGCTAATATGCGTTATTTCCCTAGTGTACGAACAAATCGACAACTTGCATTAGGTAAAATAAATAGAAGAATTAGATGATTTAATAAGCAAAATTTTAGTTGAATTAACTAATTTGAATTGGGTGAATTACCTAATGCATGATTGTTAAATTAACTGTGTAAGTAGAAAAGTTGTTGAAAAGATTAGGTGAAATAGAAATTTTCACATTAGCTAAACTAGTTTAGGTAATAAATCAATTCTTTTATTTTCTGTGTATGTCTTTGGAATTACTGGAATTAGTGGAATTTACTAAGCCGTTTTTATTTTACTAAAATTTAGTAGAAAAAATCTAAATAGTTCAAACAAAAGTTTAATTTATAATTTGTAGGTTCTCTGCCATGGTGAAAGAATAATATCTTCACGTATATTGCCTATTGGTTAGCTCTCCGAAGAGGCTCAAGAAGCCAGAAATAAACACAATAGACGCTTCAGAGAATTTTTTACAAGAAAGACATCATGAACAGATACAAATGTTGACCTTATTCACAGGTTGCTTTTTACATCCGATCCAATTATACATAAATTCTTTAAGGCAACCACCTAAATATAAAAAATCAAATATAACTCCAAATGTTCTAGGTCTTTTAAAATCCCCATATCTGAGTGAAAGTTCTGATTCAAAATAAACAGAAAGTAACACAATATTAAAACCTTTTTTTAAATCTTTTTTTTTTCATGAATGCATACACACAAATAAATTAGCGAACATGTGAAATATCATCAAAATAGTGCCTTGCTGTCTTGTTGTTTGGGAGGAAAATCTAAAAGTTGTCCGATCTTAATTATTTTTGGGATGGTGTTTATTTTGTTGTTAACAAAAATTAATTTTATTTTTTAAGTTCACATATGAGCAAAATTAGTGGGATTTTTGCTATTGAAAAAAGTCATTTCGTATGGGAGGAATTGTTATTTTTTGTATTGGGTATAGAAGTGTATTCTAACACAAGAAGCATTAGTGCAAAATTTCATTACTCTAGCTTTTATAGTTTTTGAAAAAAGTCGAAATGTCATCCTAAAATCGAAAAATGTGCACTGTCCGCCGATGGCTGCAGCCTCAAAAATTTTAAATGACAATGTCCATTCAGTAGCAATCTGTATGGTTGTTGTTATGTCTGAAGTTGTTTTGTATGTTACATTGTGTATGTTGTGAATGTAGTTACATTGTTTTTTTTAAATTAAATATAAACTTAAAATATTTTATTTTAGAAGATTTTCTGATATCTTGTGATAAATTAATAAACACAGTGATTAGATAATGAATTACATATTTTCAGATGAGAAGTGGGAAAATGATTTTTTTTTTCACTCACAGGCTAAAGATGAAAATATTTAATATAAATATACAAGAAGCTATACAAGAAAGTACTTGCATAGTTTTTCATGTTTGAATCAAGCAATTTTGAAATAATTCAAAAATATTTTTAATAACATTTTATTAAATAAAAAAATATTTTTTTGATTGAAGTCTTGTTTCAGGTTCTAGAATAAAGTATTTTATAATTTTTTCTTTTCAATCCAATCTTTTTTTTATTCAATTTGAAAAATTAATGCTCATTTAAAAATTTCTTTCTTAATTTCAGTTTTAAGTGCTTGATTCGAGCAAATGAGGCTTATTTTAAATTTTCTTAGATCAAGTAAAATATTCGCTGAATATATGAATATTATTTCTCTGCGTGTATCGATTTGAATTTTTGGAGATTGAAATGTACAGTTTAACTCTTTGACGACCATTGGGACACCGGTGACCCTTTTAGTTTCGAATTTTTCCTGGAAAAACAATGCAAACGATTTTTCTTTACAATGTATCATTCAACGGGGAATGAATGTGGCTTCCAGAAAGTACTTAATTTTCAAGGGCAGATTCATCCCTTTGCCTACCAGCGCACCCCAAAGTAGAAAAATCTTGATTTTTTTCTCCCCCTGCAATATTTTGGGGGTAGGAGGAGCTATAGGTAAAAAATTTTTGGAGAAGTTGCGGGCAACCTTCCACTTTTTAACAAAAAGTAGCAAAAAAAGATAGTCCACTTGGGTTATCCACGCGACCACCAAATCTGACGGGACCTATATGTCCCAATGGTCGTCAACGCTAAAAATCTAAGACATATTTAATTTTGTTGAAAAGTTGATTTATTTGAATGAAATTTATATTTTTGTTGAAAAATAAATTTGTTTGCATTTTTGATCAATGCATTGAATTTTCATTTTCTTATGATGAAATTTGAAGTTATTTCGATCATTGGCGAAGCAAAATTGTTTTTTGCAAAAGACACAAATAGTATTCCTTCGATGGTCTTTGTATTGTTTTGAACAGAAAATACATCCTTACGTCCCGTTTCACTTTTGCAGAATTATCGGACAGGGAAGTGATATCCGCAAGTTTAAATCTCTTAGGTACCTGTCTTACAACTTCGCGGTTGGTGACCGTTTTGATAATTTGAGTAGCCAGTTGCCCGCGGACTTCCAATGCAGATATAGAAAATGAATCATTATTCGAAGTAGAATTTTTTTTGTAACCACAGTGCACAGCGGCCGATTTACATACGGGTTGAAAAGGCTTTAGCCGCCATCCCCCTTGAAGAATTTTTTGTGTGGGAAAAACAAATTGAAAAAAGTGCTAAAAGCCGTTTCAGCCTCCCCTTGGACTATGAAACTGTTAGCTCAGTGCTTAATCCTAGATCCGCCACTGATTGTGCACACTCAAATCAAAGCGATCTCAGAAAAGACGCAAGTAGAATTTGGTCTTTGATTAATTTTTTGTTACGGAATTTTGTTTTGCATCAAATGAAAGATCCGATTTTGTGGATAATTTAACCTATTTTGTGATATTTTGAATAGTCGTAAAGAGGTCAAAGTACCACCATTGGAAAGGTTATTTTTCAACCTTTCATTGGATGTCAAACATTACGCCGTGCATTACATAGAAGGTCAAATGTTATGATAGAATTTTTGGGTTTTTTAATAATCCTTTTAAATATTTTGGGAATATCTCCTAAACCAATAGTCATAGTCATAATAGTACATAGAGGTCAAAGTACTAACATTGCAAAGGTTATTTTTTAAACTTTCATTGGTAAACTTTCAAAAGCAGATTAAAAACAACGAGTTCTCATGAAGTAAATCAAAATTCAACCTCAAACTTTTCGTTCGCATACTATCAACGAGAGAAAATAGTGGTATACATTTTTACCGTTGACGTCCATTGGGACATATAGGTCCCATGATTTTTCACAATTTTGCAGGTAAAAAAAATTATTTTTGGCGACACTTTTGTTTAGTAATATGGAGTCGCTTAACACGAATCCGTTGTCGATTGTCGATTCGTTGATTAACGAATTTTCTAGCGGTTCAGGAGCGGTCGTCAAAGGGTTAATGTTTGTTATTATATTTGAATATATTTTTATTAGGGGTATTCACAATGTGGTGTATTTGTGGTATATATGTTAAAAATTTACAACACTTACAATAAGATCGTGAAAATACCTTTTGTTAATTTTTTGATTATTTACAATCAGCAGATTTTGCTTACGTTTATTATAAAACCGAAAAATTTCGGATGCTCCAAAAGAAATTGAAGGATCATTTCGACTTCTTCGCTGGTCCACTCCTTATTGGGTTTCTCTCTTTTTTTTATAATTTTCCATGTTCAATTTATCCTATAATATTGTTAAAATAAGTCAAGGTAGAAAATAAAAACTTATTTTCATCAATAAATTTACTTACAGCGCGCTCTAAATTCTCCGTTTTATTGTTTTTGCCAAGCAATAACCACAAATACATCATAAATACAACGATTTACAGTGTTGCATTTGTGGTAAGTATGGTATTTTTTAGTTGCTTACATTTTGTTTGTGTAATTAACCACAGAAACCATACTTACCACAAATACAGAATACAAGACTAAATACATCACATTGTGAATATAAATTATATTTTCGAAATAAAATATTTATTTTAATAAATTAAAATATTTATTTTAATGATATAAAATATCTATTTTAATGAAATAAAATATCTATTTCAATGTAAATGTAATTTTATATTTTAATGAAATTTTTTTATTTTTGATATATTAAAAAAAAAACTAGTAAGAAATGATCTTCGACTGGGCCGAAGTTAAAATACCCCCACGTCCGAACCAAAGTATATCCAAAGTCTTAAGCAGTCCATAAAATGTTTATTTGTAAAACCATTTTCGTCATAGTTTTAACAGAAAATTTTTTTATGAAGCACTTTTTTAATGAAGTCACTTTATATGGGAGGTGGGTGTGGTTTTCACTCGATTTGGTTGAATTTCATACTCAGAATGTATATTAAATAACAAAGTTTATAAGCAAAGTTTTAAGTCCCTATATTAATTTTTGTGGAATTTAAAGAGATTTTTCATTTATGATAAAGTCACTTCGTATGGGAGGTAGGCATGGTTTTCATCCGATTTAGTTGAATTCCATACTTAGAGTGTATATTAAATAGCACAGTTCATATGCAAAATTTCAAGTTCATATATTAGTTTTTGTGGAATTCTAAGAGATTTTACCGTTTTGATAAAGTCACTTTGTATGGGAGGTAGGCCGATTTGGCTCATTTTCGAACTTGACCTTAGTTTTTTAGATAAAAGTTTAAATATCGAATTTCGTGATGATAGCTTGAAAATTACGGCTGTAATCGTGATCACAGACGGACAGACTGACAGACAAACGGGCATGGCTAAATCGACTCGGGTGGTGATGCTGATCAAGAATATATATACTTTTCTATACCTGCCACGCCTCCTTATGGGCGTTACAAACGGAGTGACAACATTAATATACCCCTACGTTTTTTAAACGTAGGGGTATAAAAATACAATTGAATATATTTCTCAAATAAATTTGTATCGTTAGGGAGTCATGTAAATTAATCTTCCAAAGAGAACAAACTAAGTCAAAGTTATTATCATTTTTCTTCTCATTTCCGATCCTGATTTTTTTTTTTTTTTTTTTTTTTTTTGACAGAAGAAGTATTTTCTCCTATAAACATTGTATAAAAAATTATACAAGGCTTATTGCAGATGCTATTGTTTTCGTATATTTAAATAAAAAATATATGAAAGCGTGCTTTTAGGCACAATTTCTGACAAAATATCGAAAGGATAAATTGATTGTACTTATGCATTTAGATACAGATTGGCCGATATTGTTGATGAAGATCAATGAAGAAGTTGGGTACCTATGTTTAAAAAAATAAAAATCGAAAAGTAGCGATTTTCTACAAGAACATTTTCTCCTTGGAGAAGAGCAGGCTAAAATAAGTTCAGAAAATATGTGGTACATTAAGTTACTTTTTTGCTGTTTTGTAGTGTTATTTGAAAATTTGAACATATTTTTCTTTATTTGCATGGAATTGATTTTTATCAATGCAAAATTTTTGAATGTCATCTGGTCTTTACGTTGGTCATAAAATAAGTAAATACTTTTGCAATAAATAAAAAAACAAAACACTTATTGCTCGTTTCCTTCCGCTGTTTCAAAACATTCCATTGTTCTTCCCCAATATCTACTGGATCAAAACATGTCAACTAAAATCAGTTTACAAGCTACACGAACTTAAAAACCACACAAAAATATTCAAAACAATAATAACAACCGCATCGACAACAAATGCAATTATTGCCACTTTTTTACATAACGAAATCATTATTAAAACAAAACAAAAAAAAAAAAGGAAAAACACCAAGAATTGCAATCTGCAAGCAATCTGCAACAAAACAAACGAAAAACAAAAATTGCAGCTCCATTGAAATTGCTGAGCTACAAAATGTTGCTGCTGCTCCAATGATGGTAACTTCAGTAGTTTTGGAGGTGGTGCTTCACTAGCTACATTAGTTACTGAATTAGTTGCACTCGGGTTGCATTTAAAATAAGTAAAGTGCGCGCTCTTCATGCAAAAATATAAGTAATAATATTTTCCAAAAAACAACAACAACAGACACGCAAATACATATTTTGAGTGCTATTTTTGTATTGGTGCATTGAATAATATTCAAAAAGAAATTGTTGTCCATTGAGTGAGGACAAAAGAAATTGTTGGGCATTCTTTTTTTCCCCTGTAGTAATAAAGCGAAGTTATTGTTGTGTCACTTTCTTTGTTGTTACATAAAGAGTGACCGGTACACAGTGGCCAGTGCGTGCCTACAGTTGATGATCATCAACCGTTCCATCAAACCAGAAATTTTAGCGGCAACATCATCAAGCAAACAGTTGCAGCAACATGAGTTGTCGTCGACGTGCACTCGAATATTTTGCGGCTATTGTGACTATTTTGCTTGCAGTTACTTTGATTGTGTTTGCAATTTTTGTGCAGCGCTCCAATCGCAGAGTCGAGAGAAAGTTTGATGTAACAATACCAACAACAACAACAACAGCAGAAACGTTGTCAATGAATGAAATACCATTTAATGAATTGAATATCGAACAAAACACAGAATCATTGTTGCTGATTGGAACAACATTAGCAACAATGAATCTAGCCACAACAACAAAAACCACAACAGCAGCCAAAACAACAACAACAGCAGCAACAGAAAAAATAGTATCAATAACAACGCCTGAAACACCAGTAAAAACCACAAAAATGCACAGAATTATCAACAAGAGTTCACCTCATGCTACAATTGCCAGCAGCACCGTGAGTAAAGTGATTGACTTGCATTCTAGAAACAAAGCTACCACTCGCGTTGTCGTGTTGTTTGGGAACAACCCGGAAGTATTTCTATGGTCTTCCTGAACGGATTAACGCTTGCAATGTTGGCACCTCAGTTGACAAATGTTGCATTGATTTGATTAAGGTGTTGCCTGTGTGAAAATTGTTTGGTTTTTGGGCGTAAACTTTAAGTTAGGGCATATTTCTAGGTAGTCCATCAGATTTGCTACGATTTTCGAACTTGAATCCAAGGAACCGATATTTGCACAAATTTCTTTTAAATGCTGGATATCGGAAAATATCTTCGATGTCGGATGTTTAAAATTCTTAAAAAATTTAACTTAAGTCATCTTTTTAAATTGTGAACTTTTAGAGAGAAACGTTCACATATAGCATTTACTTATATAATTTCTTTTAAAAAATCTTTGCTAGTTTTTGACTCCTGCATTTAATCTTAAGATTGAAATTATATCTATGAAGTAGTAGCATCTATATGGTCTTTAAAGTCTCCGAAGAGCTCTCCCTCTCTCTTTCTCTCTTTTTTATATGGTTTTTAAAGCCCTCTATAAGTATTTAACGTGGCTTATTCTAAGAGCCATATACTTAAAGACAGTATAGGTTTGACAAGCATTAAGTCCTTGGATAGCATGAATTTTTTGGATCAACTCACAATAACTGGTCATTTGTAGATCCATACATAAAAAAATAAAAATAAATAACTGGCCATTTCAGCCCTTGAAAGGACTTTGACCTAGCTTATTAAGATCAATTGTGTTGTGCGTGTTATTAAGTTTTTACACAATTAACCAAGTACCGGACCTACACTACTACGAACGGCGATGAACGGAATGTTCTTGTTCTCAAGAAGCTTTAAATGCATTTTGATTACTCTCTGAGTTTTGCCATTGTCTGCAGAGAGGTGGCGGCCATACAGAAAAATTATTTTAATTCAAAGAATTTTCTGTCGCTGCTGGGGTTCGAACCCGGGTCTCCAGGTTTGTTGACATAGAGGCACGCATTGCATACATAAATAGGTGAAGTTTGTTTGCATTGTTTGTTTTTTATTAATTAAGAATACTTACGGCGCAAAAGTTGCAGTTGGCGGTAGAGATAGTTTGTGGGGAGGATCGCTTAGTAAATTAAATTTACTAAGGAAAAGGCATAGCACTTGTCTTAGATTTAAATTCACATGTTTTTATGTCTTTCCGCCAAACTAAGCACATACATAGCTTGGCGGATGCATATGTCTCACTTGATTGCCCCTTCCCTCCCACCAAAATATCGCTCCATTTCGAACTAAGGCAGACCTGACTAGATAGGTGAAACACTTGAAATCCTTGGTTCAAAGCAAAAAAAAAAGAAAAATAATTTACCAGACTTTGTTTAAAAAAATTTGTAATTTACTCTCTCAAAATAGGTCGCTCCTATTTCATTAAAAAAAATTCTAAAAGGAGATTCGGATTCATTAGTTAAAAAAAAAAATTAATAATAATAATAATACAGATACCAGGATTGTGGCGGTAGCTGAGACAGAAAATTTGTTCAATAGAACTTGATTTTTTGGAAAGCAATGGCAAACTTAGAGAGAAAATAATGCCATGGTAGGGTTGTTAAGAACATGCACATTAGCTGTTCGGAGTTGGCATAAAACTAGAAGATCCAGTTCTCGATCATTTGTGTACAAACATTTAATCAACGTGCACAACACAATTACTTAGATCACAAGAAGCTCAGTTAAAGGCCAGGATCAAGTTTTTGGGTTTCTCTTCATGACATGTTCTCTTATATACCTGTATTATTTATGATACTTGGCAAAATGTTTAATAAGAACAAAAAAGAAAACTGTTTCTTATTTTTGTCCCTATCCTTTCTTTTGTTCCGAAAATTATCCTCATTCTTCCGTTATTTTTAATTTTTCAAAATAATTTTTCTACTTCATGTACAAACTCTTGTTTTAAGCCATGACCAAATTCTTGACTTAATCACGAATTCCGAATTCATTTCCTTGTTTGGAAAGGTGTGTTTTAGATGTGTCTTAATTTTTGTCCTAATCCATATCATAATTCTTGTCATAGTCTTTTTTTCCGGTTTAATAGTCCGGTTTCATAGTGTTATTTTGTTGTTTGTGAGCAGTGTTGGTTGTCACAAGAAACATTTGAAATCAGCTTTTTGTTTTCAGCCTGTTGGAACTTCGCTAGATTTTTGATGTTGTTGTTGGTGCTTTTGCTTTTGCTTTGCCTTAGCTGCATGCAATTAATCCAGCAAAAAGATGCATATACGCTTCATTAGGTGGTTCCCTGAGGGGTCTCATGACGCCGACATTTTTTTTTTTATTTTTATCATGTGCTCGAAGACCTCACTTTAATTTTCTTTTCGTTACACCAGTAGTCACAGAATTAAAATTTTATGCAACGTTTTTTCATTGTAATAGCATTTTTACTGCATTAGGGTTTGCCACTCTGAAATCAAATGATTTCTGTCAGCATTTCATTTATGTGGCTTTTACGACTAGATATAAAATTGATTAAATTTCTTTCATGTCATTTTGCTCGGCGTAACTCGGTTTTTTTTATATCATGTATGATCATTCAAAAGTAAAAAGACGGTCGGGTAAAAATAAAAAATGTTTGAGTTTTCTGCCATTCGTTCAACATGTACGATATTATCAACCCATGGCGGTCGGACCATGATACATGATTACAAGGTAGGGTCATATTGGAGAGCAGGGTGAGCTAGTTGTTAAAATTAGCTGTTAATTTTTAGTTTTTCTAATTGTTGTTGTTGCTTTTTTCGTTTGACGTTGGTAGATTCTTCAGCTTTATTGCTGTAAAATTTCTTATTTGAGCAGCCATCTTAAAATGAACTTACCTTGTATTTGTATCATTTAATAAAGTTTTTAACGAGCGAAAACCAACTTATGGAAGAACAGAAGAAAGAGAAAAACAAAACGAACAAGTGTTTCAAGTATGGAATTTCAAACGGAATTCATCGAATTGTACTAAAATGTTCCTAAAGAATTATAAAAAATTTTTATTTATTACAAAGCAAAAATATTCGGCCAAAATATTCGGCTATTTAGGCCGAAGCCGAAGCCGTAGCCGAAGGTTAAAAAATCGGCCGAATATGCCGAATACTGAAGCCGAATATTCGGTCGGACACTAGTATTTACACATATATGCTGTTGTAAAACAAAATTTACCGTAGTACGTCTCCTGAGTGAGTAATAATTCCATGCAACGATATTACATATCTGTTACATAAGCTGCTATTTTCACGACCTGACGACGTCAGAATTTTTTTTTTTTATTTTTGTCGTAAGGTCAAGTATAAATCCTTCATTTTCCTTTTCAAACATTTATCGTAGCTTTTATATTAGAAAAAAAATATAAATAACTGGCCGTTTCAGCCCTTGAAAGGACTTTGACCTAGCTTTTTATGATCAATTGTGTTGTGCGTGTAATTAAGTTTGTACACAATTAACCGAGAAGCGGACCTACAGGCTTAACGCCGACTCCGAACGGCGATGAACGGAATGTTCTTGTTCTCAAGAAGCTTTACATGGTATTTTTTATAACTCTCTGAGGTTTGCCATTGTCTGCAGAGAGGTGACGGCCGTACAGAAAAATTATTTTAATTCAAATAATTTTCTGTCGCTGCTGGGGTTCGAACCCGGGTCTCCAGGTTCGTTGACATAGAGGCCACGCACTTTAACCAACTACGCCACGGACACCACGGACACCACGGACGCCTGTTTTTATATTCACCGAGTAAAAATTCAATGCAACGCCGTTGTATGAATGTTGCATTATCGATCTTTGAGCGGCTCTCTGTGCGTCACCATGACGTCATAAATTTTTTTGTATAATTTTGTTGTCAGGCCTTTATTAGATCAACTTTTTTATCCTAGCACTAATACTCGGCGGGTAATAATCCCATGCAACAAATTTTCTGTCGCGTTGCTTAAGTAGCTCCCACCGCGTCTAAATGACCTTTTGAATTTTGTTTTTGTTTTTATAATGAAGTCAAAGAATTAACCTTTACGGTCGTACCATTATTTTAATCATCGCACCTATACTCAGCGAGTAACAATTCATTGCAACGCCGATGAATTTTGAAGAAATACCTTTTTTAACTTTTTTGGGAACCTGCACGTTAAACGTAACTTCGTCATGTTAATAATCTGAAGAATTTGAAATGGTTCTTACTATCCTCAGTGAAAAATCACGAGAACAAATAATTGGTGGTGGAACATAGTTTCAAATATAGCAAAAAACAGAATCCTTTCACGTTTAATTGACGTGTTCGTAAAATCATTTCATTTAGGTGGGCGGATTCCACAACGAATTGCATATCTTCGAACACCAAAACAAGAAAAGGGGGAGAAAAAAAAAATAAAAAAAACAAAAATAAAAATAAAAACCTGTAAGAATAAGTAAATTGCTTGTCCAATAAATAAATAAATAAATAAATAAATAAATAAATAAATAAATAAATAAATAAATAAATAAATAAATAAATAAATAAATAAATAAATAAATAAATAAATAAATAAATAAATAAATAAATAAATAAATAAATAAATAAATAAATAAATAAATAAATAAATAAATAAATAAATAAATAAATAAATAAATAAATAAATAAATAAATAAATAAATAAATAAATAAATAAATAAATAAATAAATAAATAAATAAATAAATAAATAAATAAATAAATAAATAAATAAATAAATAAATAAATAAATAAATAAATAAATAAATAAATGAATAAATAAATAAATAAATAAATAAATAAATAAATATATAAATAAATAAATAAATAAATAAATAAATAAATAAATAAATAAATAAATAAATAAATAAATAAATAAATAAATAAATAAATAAATAACTAAATAAATAAATAAATAAATAAATAAATAAATAAATTATAAAAACATAACTTGATTGAGGAAATTTGAAGACGATACCTTTGAGAAAGAATGACAAATCGCCCATAATTGATTTGAGTATTACGTAGGTCCCTACATATATTTCGGGAATGAATATAAGGACCGAATTTTTTTCTTTATTGTTTTTCGAAATATTCTCCTTTATGATTAATGCAATTTAGCATAGGTTCGAACCATTTGTCATAACATTTATCACATGTCGCGTGAGACACTTCCAAAGCATAGTTTTTTAACGCATCAATGGAACAATTAAATAAATATCCGGACTTATTGGAATAGAATAGTTTTTTACAATTTTAAATTTCTTTCGAGCCTTCAAAAGTAATCTTATGGATATAAACTTTATAATATTAGTGTTTGTTTGTGCGCATGTATGTTTGTTTGGAATAGACTCCTAAGCTACTTCTTGGATTTTTATAAACCTATATCAAACAATTCCTCAAATTACTGCTCCGAACGTAGGTTAGAAATATGCTTGGTCGCACTATAGGTACGCTAACTTTTCAGAAATCATTATAATTCCCGAGTTGTACAGGTTTTGATAGTGAAACTTGGTACGCGGGTGCTATGTGTCATGGGTGCAAGTGGCGAAAATTTTCATTTTTTTTTTGCTTTCTACACGAATTATTAAATTTTACGTCAGTCAAGGCACAAATAAAATATTCGTAATTTTTAAGTTTTTTTTATAGCCACATCCCCATCTATTCAACAAAAAAAAAAAAAAATGCTCGAGTAGAACATTTGTCGGGTCATCTATTCTTAATGAAACACTGATAAAACATAAAAAAAAAATTAAATTGACTTTTTACTCGGATAACAAAGTTATAGTAAAATTATTAAGTTAACCAGACTGTCCGTAACCGGGTACATTTGTTTTAATAAATTATTTTTTTTGACCAAAACTTATAGTCAAATTATGAAAAAAGAAAAAAGTATCAATCTATCTTAGAAGAAACTTATTTTAAAAAAATTAATTTTTCCTTCTAAATTCAATTCACTCAAATTATGTCTATCCGAACATTACTCTGCTAGTATATTCTATTTTTGCAACTTTCAATAATTTATTTTTTGCATAACATAAAATTCTAAAATTTTTTTCGGAGCAGTATTCAAATATTTTTTTCTAATGCCTTTTCTATTCTTCGGCAAATTGGTTATTAATGTTTTTATTTTTCTTTTTAGGAAACCATCGCATGGAAGACATTGACTGCGCATCCAAATTCTTTAGTACAGCTGCTACCATCACGAGCAATGCGAGTGGTGCAAGAAGTCGTGAGATCTCTTCGGGTAAGTCATGTCAAAAGTGTCCGAAGAAAAATCTGCAAATTATCCAAAAGATAAAAAACAACAAAATACTGCGATTAAAATTGCTATTTCGTAGCATAAAGTTGGGAGGAAATCATTAAATTAATTAAACTTTATAAGAAAAATATGCTGTAGTTGAACAACCATCGAAACTTCCTAACCTTTAGAAGATAGTCGTGGAGCTGTATCTGTATCTGTAATCAAAAAGATTACTTAAAAAAAATTCCCTAAGCGATATGCAGACGCAGACACAAAGACTTCAGTTAAATCCAAGTGATAACTTAGTAATAAGCAAGAAACCAGCATTATATCAAAACCTATTGACTACCTGTATTAATACTAGCTCGGCAACATAATCTTTTAAAGTTGCAACAAATAGTGATGTGTGGGCACTAGCATAAAGGTGGAATCAAAGTAGCCAAACAATATTTCAAGACAACAAAGAAAGTGCAAGTGACCTGTGTGTGTCTTGGTCATGCGCCCAACTTGACCATAAAGCGGTAACGGTTGCCAACTAAATTTGCCAACCAAAGCGTCAGCAGTCGACCAAGAACTATGTCAATGTCTTTACCTGAGTTATAATTGCAGTTTATAATAAAACTACTCATGCAATTATTTGCAAAATCCATTAAATGGAGATGCTTTGATTCGCTGCTTCATAAAACTGTTTAAATTTTAAATTGAAAGGTACTTATAATAGAATTGTTTTTTGTTTTGTTTTGTCTGTTTAGATTTTTGAATTTCAGAAAAAGATTTTTTATTTATAACATTTTTTGAAATTAACGGGGGATGGTAACCCTATGGGGGTAGAACACCTTCATAGGTTCCAAAATGAGGAAAAAATACTATAAACCAAAAATTATTTTTGCCCATTTTATAAAAAACTAACTGATATACCCGGTTTTACTCGGGTGAAAAATGTAAAATTTTGATATTTGATATTTTTAAAAATCCAAATAATGAATAATAAGCTGCACTTAACTGATTATTAAATTACTTTAAAGCTCATATTTAAGATCATGTTTTTTTTTCGATCGGTTGAAAACAAAGAGATACCGAGAGGCCGAGAAAAAAGATTTATAGCAATAACTTTTGATTAGAAAGAGATATTGGTATAATTTGTTCACATAAATTATTCTTGGAGCTTAACTATTCTATAAAAAGAATAAAAATAACTTTTGAAAATAATTAATTTCTTTAAAAAAACACAGGGGGTACGTCTTGTTTTATGTAGGTAGGTAGGTTTACAGTGAATTAAATTTTTCGTAAAACTGAAACCACTTTTGCTATGAAATGCTATGTAAAGGAACGGGATAAGCGTTGTCAAAACTCAGTATGCCATAACCTAAGTTAGGATTCGAGTAATATGTGTGCCGAATTTGAGTTAAATCCGTTCATCCATAAATATTAATATTCGGGTCAAACAAACAGAAACTAACTTTTATTAATATAAGTAGATAAATTCAGATAATGATAAAACTGAATTAAAAATGGTATCGCTAGGCTAAAATCGATATTATTTTTTAAAATCTGGTAACTTTCTAGTTTTTATATAGTAGCTTCTTGACTCGAAAAGTATCAGTCTGATTTGAAGACATTTTGTCATGACAACGTTTCATTTTGCTACACAAGTTTCCAAGAAAATTGAAAACAAAAAGTTAAAATAACCTTTTCCAAAATGCATCGGCGTTGCATGGAATTGTTTCTCACTGAGTATAGGTGCTTTAATAAAAGTTATGGTACTATAGAAAAGGTTACTTCTTTGACCTTATGGTTAAAATATAAAAAAATATGCACATCATCGGGACACGGAGGGAGCTGTTTAAGCAACGAAACTAAAATTTTGCTACATGGAATTATAACTTGCTGATTAAAGGTACTACGATGAAAAATATAATACGCCAATAAAAGCTAGTTCTTAGCCCCCAAGACAAAAAAATTCATTGAAATCGGTCATTCCTTAGGGGTAACTCAATCGGACCTATAATAATTTTTCACATAATTTCGTGTGGGAGGTACATACAAACAAAAGTACACCGATCTTAACAAAACGCAATCGGAGGGATGGGCAAATAGAATAATAGATGTGTACTAAAAATAGTCGAAATCGGTTAGATCCTATTGTACCTTCGACCTATAATAAGGCGGTGTGCTATTCGGAAACTTTTCACTCGTAGTAGGAAAGAATTAACTGAGCTGAATGCAATTTCTTTCTGTTGAAATAAATTTGTAATTTTTGCTGTACCAAAAGGACGATGAAATTTTGACAGTTAGAGATTTTGAAGTTTTAGATTTCGGTAGTGTAGCGAAATAATTTAATTGAATTCGCAAAATTGTTAATATATGCTGAAAATTAACCGTATTTTACACAAATATTTTACACTTCTGGTTACTATGCTGTCGGGAGCACAAAATTTTGAACTTCTTAATGACTCACGAGCTCGGAAGTGTTTTTTTTTTTTGCTAGTTTTGCTTGTGTCAAAAATTCTCTTGCCGATTGTCAAAATGTATACTATTCCCTGGGACAACATGAATTTTTGACAACCATATTCACCTCACAAGTGCCAAATATTCTCATTCAGACTGTCAAAATTTCATCATCCGAGTGAAAAAATTCCGAATAGCACACGGCTTAATCGTAGCAAAACTCTTTTTTTTACTTCTTTTCAAAATTCTAAAAAACCAAAAATGGAACATAATTTTCTCTTTAAGGTATAATATACGTGTATATTTTACGAAAAAAAAAAATTTTTTTTTGTTTAATGAGTTCTTTATAATTTTAAGAATATACATACACATTTTTAAATCCATATTTTAAAAAAAAAAAAACAGAAGTTATAACGGTTTTCGTTAACCTATGTCTAAGCTCCATACAGCAAATAAGAAACTTTAAACGCGATTTTCTCGAAACTAGTTTTTTTAAAACGGTTCTATAGATAACTCCAAATCTATTGGTTCAATTTCAATGATTTTTTTTTATTTAGTTCGTTATTTTGTTCTTAAAGCATCCCCTTTAAATTCAAGCATCTATTTTTTTTTTGTTTTTTTTTATATAAACAAAAAAGCGCGCGAAAATGTATCTATTTTTCGAACTTTTTACTTCAACTTCCGCCATAATTAAAAATTTTTTTGTTTCCGATACATGGGAAAGGCCATATCCATCAAGCCGTTTTGGATGTCTTTTTTTCAATGCCATTTTCTGAGCCCTCTATATAAAAGCCAGAACTGTATTTAAAAAAAAAATATTTTTATAAAGTATTTTTTATGTACAAATTTTATTATGTATAAATTTAAAAAAAAATAATAACTTCTTATATAAAAAAAAATTTTTTGAAAACAGCTCCTGTTTTTGGTTGTTACACGTATATTACCTTAAAACGTATTTTTCTACTTTAATTTTCACTTAAAAATATAAAATGTATTAAATATACAGTAAAAATTCTCAATTTAAAGCTAAAACTAGCTATTGAAACAATTTTTTCCTCCGGTATCTCAAGCAATTTCTTGATTTAAAGATTTTTTTTTTTTAAAATGGATTTTTTCAAGGGTCAGAATTTATATTTTCATAGCCTGTTAGATAATGTTTCTAGGTTATTAACTAAAAAAAGACCGGCATTAATTCTAACCAGTTTTTTTAGTAAATGTCTATCAATATCTGCGAGATTTGCTTTTTTTTAGTTTTTGGCCATATGATAAATATAGGCCCCTATTAGGTACGACAACTCAACTTAAGTTGAGTGTGTAATTTGTAAATTTGTATTGTCTATTACACATTTGAGGTACATACGTGTCTATCGACTCACTATAGTATGTATCTCAGAGATGTGTATGTATTTTTTGTGGTATTAGGTTTAACAATGCAACTCTGTGTCGAGTGTAAAAACTGTCAAAAACTTAGGCCCCTATTAGGTACGACAACTCAACTTAAGTTGAGTGTGTAATTTGTAAATTTGTATTGTCTACTACACATTTGAGGTACATACGTGTCTGTCGTCTGACAAGTATGTATTTCAGAGATGTGTATGTATTTTTTGTGGTATTAGGTTTAACAATGCAACTCCGTGTCGAGTGTAAAGACTGTCCAAAACTTACATCTGCTTTGAGCTAGTTGTATAACGTCTTTTTCATACGAACTTTTTATTTGTTTATTGTTTTTTGTTAATTGAGTGAAAATGGATAATTATTATCTATATCGTGTATATATTATATTATTACCCAGCGGGAAAATAAAAAGCGCTCCTAGAAATAGCGCATTTTATGCGTTTATTTTGAGGATGCTTTTTTCAGAGTTCAGAATTGTGGAGCTCATATTTTTGTTTACATTTTGTTCACAAGTAATCAAGCAAGGAAATAGCAGAGCGGTAAGACATGGCAGAAGCGCTTGTTTAGTGCTAATGAAGCGCTTCGATTACCGCTGGGTGCCATAGCGTTTCACACACCTGGAGCGCATTTTAAGTAAACCAAATTCATATTAAAATTTATATGGATATCCTAGGATGGAAGCGCTTCTTAAATGCAGCTTAAAAAATCGTTTAAAAACCGCTTCAACAAATAGTTAAAAAAGCTCTTTTATGTGTTAGTCCAAGCAGCTGTGTTAAAAAAAAAATACACAAAAACATGGCAAGAAAATTGTGTTCTTTGTCACATGCGAGGTTTGAACTCGGACTGCTGGCATTACAGCCAAATGTCTTACCGCTCCGCTATTTTCTTGCTTGGATACTTGTGAATAAAATACATATAAACAAAAATTGAAATTAATGCTTCATTTCAATGAAAGTGTCAAAATTTCGGTGTAATCATGCTCCAATAGAAAAAGCCATTTTACACCACAGCTCAACTGAAAATGTATGTTATATGTAATATGGCAAAAAAGTTGAGTTGAGGTGTCTTAAGTCATGTCGACTTAAGTTGAGTTGTCGTACCTAATAGGGGCCTTACATCTGCTTTGAGCTAGTTGTATAGCGTCTTTTTCATACAAACTTTTTATTTGTTTATTATTTTTTGTTAATTGAGTGAAAATGGATAAAAATACGTAAGTAAAATAAAGTATAAATACATATGTTATGTATATGCATATATTATTATCCATATGATGTATATATTATTTTAGTAGAAACAGCGCATTTTATGCGCTTACTTTGAGAATGCGCTTTTCAGAGTTCAGAGTTGTGGAGCTCATATTTTTTATACACATTTTGTTATGCGCTTCTTAAATGCAACTAAAAAATCGTTTAAAAAGCACTTCAACAAATAGTTAAAAAAGCTCTTTTATGTGTTAGTCCAAGGAGCGCTGTGTTAAAAAAAAAAAGAGATAAAAGCAAAGCGATAAAATTTTATTCTTTGTCACATGCGAGGATTGAACTCAGACTGCTGGCATTACAGCAAAATGTCTTGCCACTCTATTACTCTATACTATTATTTCCTTGCTTTATTACTTGTGAACAAAATACATGTACACAAAAATTGAAATTAATGCGAACAGCTGATTCATTTCAACGAAAGTGTCAAAATTTCGGTGTAATCATGCTCAAATAGAAACAGCAATTTTACACCACAGCTCAACTGAAAATGTATGTTATGCGTAATATGGCAAAAAAGTTCAGTTGAGGTGTCTTAAGTCACGTCAACTTAAGTTGAGTTGTCGTACCTAATAGGGGCCATAAGCAAAAAATTTATGATGTTACGAGGCTCCTCAGGGAACCGCTCGTTGCATGGATTAATTGCATGGCGCTAAGGGAAAAGCAAAAGCAGAGGCAAAAATAAAAGCAAAAGCAAAGGCAAACGAAAAGGCAAAGGCAAAGAAAAAGGCAGAGGCAAAATCAAAAGCAAAGCAAAAGTAAAATTAAAAGCAAAAAGAATCGTATCAATTGAACGAACTGGCAGAACACTCAAACCCCACGAACCCTGACAACTACCGACCCATTGCAATATGCTCAACGCTCTCCAAAGTCATGGGGAGTGTAATAAACTTCCACCTTATGAACTATCTGGAGCGCAACGAATTGCTCAGTGACCGGCAATATGGCTTCCGAAGAGCTCGCTCTACTGGTGACCTAATGGCGTTCCTCACGGAGAAATGGAACCAATGTGTTCACTTCTTTGGTGAAAGCAGGGTTGTTGCTCTGGATATTTCTAAGGCATTTGGCCGAGTGTGGCATAAAGCGCTCGTGTCAAAACTAATTGCATATGGTGTTGGTGGTAGCTTTGCTCGATGGATCACGTGTTTTCTTAAGGACAGGTCGATTCGTAATCGATGGTATTTCGTCCAGTGAACACGCCATCGGTGCTGGAGTACCGCAGGGTTCAGTCCTATCGCCAACTTTTTTTTTGGTTTTTATCAACGACCTTCTGTCGTTGACTCATAACCCAATTCATTCGTTTGCGGATGACAGCAGCATTTGTCATTCATACTCCTTCAAAAAACGCCCGAGCTCTTTGGAGATTGAGAGAAAGAGGCAAAATATGAATGACACACTGCTTAATGACTTAGGAAAAATCTCTGAGTGGGGGCTTGCTAATAGAGTTGAGTTTAATGCTAGCAAGACTCAGTGTTGCCTGTTAACCCACAAGCGAATGAATTGCCCCTTAGCTCCCCTCAATATGAACGGTGTGGATCTTGCATAGTCAGATGCTCTTGACGTTCTGGGCATATCGATCAAATCTGATCTTCGTTGGAATGATCATATTTTTGATGTGTCGAAAGAAGCGGCCAAGTGCCTAGGTTTTTTAAAACGGTGTAAGAAATACTTCACTCCAACTGATCTACGCGTGATCTACACCTCATATATAAGGCCGAAAATGGAGTTCAATTCGCACATTTGGGCAGGGGCTTCAAGATCTTATTTGGAACTTCTGGACCGAATTCAACGACGTGCGATATATCTGATAGGGGATGAAAACATTTCATCTTCTCTCAACTCTCTTGGGCATCGACGCAATGGTGGTTGCCTAAGCCTTATGTACAGGTACTACCATGGGAAGTGTTCAAGGGAGATACATGACTTGACGCTATCAACTCGTGTGTTTTCTCGGTCCACTCGGGCAGCTCATCAAGCCCATCCCTTTACCATTGCCTTGATGCCCAATAGAACCTCGCATTACCGGGATAATTCGTTTTTTAGTCGTACAGCAAAATTGTGGAACAATCTTCCTGCGAGCGTGTTTCCCGGCAGTTTTGAGTTATGTAATTTTAAAACAAATCTTCACCGACACTACTCTATCTTTCCACCCTCCAACTAACTATCACCCGTCTTCCGAATCAACACAATGCTTTCGCATTCATAGGGGGCATCCCCTGAGTGTTGGTTTAGTCTAAAAAAAAAAAAAAAAAAAATTTTTTGATTTTTACCCGACCGTCTCATTTGCTTTTGATTAATCATACATGATATAAAAAAAACCCAGTTACGCTAGAAATTGTCTGCGAGATTTCAGTCAGTATTGAATTTCTGAAAATCGATTTAAGTATTTTCTATGACATCCTGACGTTACTAAATCAATTACAGAAATATTATAATTCAGCAAAATGACATGAAAGAAATCAGGCAGAAAAACTAATGCGCTTAACTCGAACTTCATATTTGTCGTTTTTTTTTTAATGAAATAACGAAAGCCAGTACTAAATTATATCATCTTTTGTACTTGAAAAAATTTTATTAATGTTCGGCTTCGGCTTCGGTATTCGGCCGAATATTTCCACTTGGCCGAACATTTGGCTTCGGCTTCGGCCAAAATTTCACATTCGGTCGGACACTAGTAAATATACAGCCAACTCATTTTTTTTTAGTTACTACTGAATACTGAATTCAGTGAGTATTTTCGAAAAAATATAGCAACATACTAAGATCTTTGAATATTAAAATACTTATAAGTATTGTATGCGTCAATAAATATTTACACATTTTCCAAAAATTGTATTCGATATTTGGTAAAATAAATTGAAAAATAAACAAGCATAATCAACTAAAAGAGTAGCTAAAGTAGGTGAAAACTAGATGCAATGTTAACTGAAATGGAAAACCAAATAAAATCGATGAAGCCAGTTTGGAGTACTTGCATAACATAACGTATAGAGTTAAGGCTACATAAACTCAATTAAAAGCCAACCTCTGCATAACAACAACAACAACAACAGCAAAAAATGTAACAACAATATTGCAGCTAGTTGCAACAACAATTTCAAGTTTGATGCCTTACAAACAGAAAAAAAAATATTTCAAGATGCAAGTTTAAAATTGCTACAGCAACAGCAAGTAGCACTTGGATTGCGTAACAAGAGGTTAATGATTGAGGCCAAACATTAAATAAGAAAACCGAATTTATTAGCAAATTTTGACAGAAACAAATTGATTATAACTGTCAACCTAAAATTTTCAAAAATAAAAATTCAGAGCAAAGCAATAAATGGAAATAACCAAGAACTAGATTAAGATGCAAAATAAACTGCAAAAAATTTGATAAAAACTTAAACTTATTTTCAAAAATACACTTTTTTATAAATAAAGTATTAAAAAAAAATTGTTAACACATGCATATCATGGTTAAATTACATGCTTTTGTCAGCCTACCGCTGCGAACTATTGCACACAGAAGCTAGTATTCAATACCCAGTAGCAGATACTTTATGAAAATGATTGATGCCACGCTTTTGCTCCGGGAAGGTGTTGCTCTTTATTGTTTATGAACGCAAGAAACCGCCAAATAAATTGTATATTTTGTGCCGACAGTAAAACTCATCTAGATGTTAACAAAGCGTGGAGAAGTTATTGGGACAGGTTAATTAAATTCAATTAAATAAGAAGATATGAACTGTTACCGAAATGATTTATATAAAGGAAGAAATTTTTTCTATTAAACAATTTGCCAAAAATTTGCCAATATTTTAATTTTTGTACGAATACCGATTGTCTGATCTGATCTAATTTCATGTCTAGAGTTTAAACACCATAAGGGCTTTAAAGTTGACTGTTATTTGCAAAAAATTAATGAAATAATTAATATGTTAGCGGCACAGATGCAGAATGTTGAATGCACCAAAGTGATGTTTATTGGGCGTGCGAGGGTTAAAGAGAAATATAAATTTTGAACTCAGTTGTTCAAAAGGTTTTAGTTTTTTTTTTGCTTTAAAAAGGCAACGAGTAATTTTTACTACCCTATGTGAAATTCTCCCTGCACGCATCGCATTCTTTTTAAAAGTCTACTCTAATATTATTTAGTTTCCTTTTTTTTCGAAAACTGTTTTTGTTATTAAAAAAAACGTGTTTTAAATTTTTGATTTTATGTTCAACACAATATTTTTTCAATTATATTTTTAGCCCAATAAAAACTATTCCTAACTTATTAAAAATAAAACCTATTTTTGATACACAATCATATACAATTTTTTTATATAAAAATGATATGCAAAAAGTGAAGACAAGTGGTGAAATGCTATGCTATGGTGGAATATTGTAGTTTTCTAAAGCGCCGCCTATGTTTTCAGTCAATTACTTGCAAAAAAATTGGTTTGCGAATTTGCTCAGATGAGTTATCATGATGATCTAACTTGAACGATATTAAATGTTTGGACACAATTGATCGAGAACTGGACCTACAAGTTTTATGCCGACTCCAAACTGCTAATGTGCATGTTCTCCAGAAGCTTTACATGGCATTATTTACTCTCTGAGTAAATCCTCTGATGTTTGCCATTGTCTACAGAGAGTTGACGGCCGAACAGAAAAATTAATTCAATTGAAAAAACTTTCTGTGTCAGATGGAATTGAACCAGGGTTCTCTGGCGTATGGGTCACGCATTCTACCCACTGCGCCACGGCCGCCACATTTTGATTATATTCAATTTTATCATTATTAACATCTGAGTGGGTTGAAATTATCTGAGTTAGTTGAATTTTGTAACAACATACTACAAAGGTTTATTTTTCAGTGGTTCAAATTTTGTCCCATGGTACTTTAAAGAGTTATAGTTATAGTTCGTAGTAGAGAATTTTGTGGCTGAGATTGTCCTATAATTTGAATTCATTGGCGGTAAAGGCATAACACTTACCTCAGATTGTTTCTCAAGCTTTCCTCATCGCTTAGAACACGCTCACCTGTCCTCACATCCTACACATGTTTCGCTTGAATGCCTTCTCACCAATTCGCAGACTTGACGAAAAAGGTATTATACGTGAAATCCTTGGTTCAAAACTAAAAAAAAAATAAAATATACATGCTCTCTTTTATAAGAGAAGAGTTTATTTATCACCTTTACCTATTGTACATATTTCAAGGCAATCGTTTTGAGAAGACAAACATTAAGTTTTACCGCGCAGGTTTGCCAAAAAGTTGAAAACGGCATTTTTCAAAATGCATTGGCGTTGCATGGAATTGTTACTCGCTGAGTTAAGGGATATGATAAAAGTAATGACAGGACATGAACGATCAATGCTTTGACTTTATAACAAAAATAAACAAAAATATATATAAAATAAAAATAAAATTAAAATTAGGACAAGAATTTGGATATGAATAAGGACAAAAATTAGAAAAAGAATGAGGGCAAGGATTACGACATAGATTAGGATCAAGAATAACAAATGTTTGGACATAGATAAGAGCATGGAATTGGACAAGGATTCAGACAAGGACTGGGAAAAGGACAAGAAAAAGGACAAAGACTTAGGCACACTTAAAGCCATATTTAGGCCAAGATTGAAAATAGGATGAGGAAAAGGATTGGGATAAGAAAAATAACTAAGAATTGGGACACGCTAAGGACAAGATGTAGGATAAAGATTGGAAATATATGTGGGAAACGGATAACTGACGGAATTCGAATAAGGAATGGATCAGGAATTTCGAATAAAGTTAAAACAACAGTTTGAACAAGGATAAGGACAAAAACAAAAATTGAAGTCGTAGTCTTTTTTCAATCCCGTCCTTATGTCCTAATCCTTATCTAAATTCTTCATTATCCAAATTCAAAGTACAAGTCATTTTCATCTTATTTTTATTTTAGTTTTTGCTTTTGTTTGGTACATTAATATTTAACTACAATATATTCATGCTACGATGGTGAATTTAGGTAACTTTAGGCGTTTCCCCGAGAAGCCTCATGGGCCATTTTTTTCATCATGTGGCTGAAGACGTCAGCTTTACTAATGTTCAATAAAATCTACTGTAGCGCCAAAAGCCGGAGTTATAATTTCGTGCAACGTTTTTTCCTTCTTGTAGCATTTTTGCAAGTTTAAGCGTTTGCCTTCGTGGTATCGTGGCTCCAATTTTGTGGTAATATAAATTTTTGTTGTGCTTTGTTGTGGTAATATAAATTTTTTCGTAGGATTTCTACTCGGCAAATAATAATTCAATGCAACAATATTCCATTTTTTGCATAAGCACCACCTTCGCCACCGGGTGAATCACAATTTTTTTTTTATTTTTGTGGTAAGACGAAGTACAAATCCTTCATTTTCCATTTACAACATTAACCGTAGCGCATATACTCACTGTGTTAGAATTCAATGCAACGCCGTTGCATTATTGCCGCCTTTTCAATCTTGAAGTGGCTCTCTCCAAGGCTTCATGACGCCATGAATTTTTTGTTTATTTTTTAGAGGCGTATTATAGTTTTTATCGTAACACCTATATATAGAGTGTTATAATTCCTTGTAACAAATTTTCAGTTGCTTAAGCAGCTACCTCTGCAACCCGAAGACGCAAGTTTGGAAAACTATCGATAGACAGAGATCAGATCAAGTTTTACTGACTTTAGAAAAATTTGGTAAAACGTTACAGTTAATAAGCTTAATAAGGTCAACATTGCATGGGCTTCATGAAACTATTGATATTGATTAAAAACCAGGCATAAAAAATGAGTTCAACAAATTCATCTGTGGGTGATAACTTCTTTTTGTGTACTGAAATTTTAGGAAAAAGGGTTGTTACCTCACCCATAACAGTTTTATAATGAATAATGATTATGAGTGTTAGCAATCTACAAAAATTAAATGGTTCTTAATTGTTTATATATTTTGCAGAAAGATAAACACATCATTGTCAATACAACAGCCGGTAAAATACGCGGACGCTATCAAAAATACCGTTCGGGAGAACGTGGTGGTTACTACAGCTTTAAAGGAATACGCTATGGCTTGGCGCCAGTGGGTGCCCGAAGGTAATTGTTACAAAGCTACACACATGATAAACCCTTATTTATTTATTATTGCCCCTAGATTTCGTGCCGCTGAACCAGAAAGACCATGGTACGGCATACGGGATGCATCGCGTGAAGGTCAAAGCTGTCCACACAAAAATATGATACTGGATACCTTCAAGGGTGACGAAGATTGTTTGTTTCTTAATGTTTTCACCAATAAAATGCCAAACGCTGAAGAGTGAGTACAAAACATGTATTTTCCTAAAGAAATGTCTAATAAATAAATTAATATTTCTACAAAAAGTAATACCAAAATGGCGGTTATGGTTTGGCTACATGGTGGTGGCTTTTCTTTCGGCTCCGGTAATACGTTCCTTTATGGACCCGACTTCTTGGTTGCCGAAGATATTGTGCTAGTGACACTTAACTATAGACTGGGACCATTAGGTTTTCTAACAGCCGGTCCTGATGCTCCAGGCAATCAAGGCCTTAAGGTTTTTTTCTGATATAAATTAGTAAAAAAAATAATTAATGCAATATTCCATCCTTTGAACTCATTCTAGGATCAAATCCTTGCCCTAAAATGGGTGCGCGATAATATTGCTGCATTTGGTGGCGATCCACAGCAAGTCACCGTTTTTGGTGAATCCGCTGGCGGCTCTTCAGCCCAATTGCTGTTGCTATCACCGATTGCTAAGGGTCTCTTCCAACGTGCCATCTCACAGAGCGGTTCAGCTCTTAATCCCTGGTCCATGGCTGATAGTTCAACGGAACGAGCTCATCGTTTGGCCGCTAATCTGGGCTATGTAGGTGCCAACAATACCGCCGACGTGTTAGAGTTTCTACGTCGGGTGCCATCTATGAAGTTAATAGAAGCCGCTCCAACAACTTTGACAGCTGAAGATTTTCGTAACAACATAGGCCTGCCATTTGTGCCCGTTGTTGAGGGCTATTGGAATAAACAAAAAGAAGCGGATGATGACGTATTCTATGAACCGCCTTTTATGACAGAACATCCAAATGAAATGTATCGCCAGCATAAATTCAATGGAGATGTGCCCTACATGACGGGCTACAACACGCACGAGGCGATGCTGTTTATTCGAAGTAGGTGAACAAATCCAAACATTTTTTCAAGAAATATCTAAAAAAACCCTGAGATTCATCAAGACTTTTGGCGGTTTGCAGCTGAGGCTTCGAAATTTAATATTTGTGTGACTACAGAAGCCGTTCGTTGGCGTTGACTAGTTTAAGGAAAGAATGGAGGTAGAAAGGATGGATATAGGAAAATTTAGCTTTTTGAGCTTTGTTGGAATAAATGAGTTAAACCTGCATTAATTTCCACGGTACAATATGGAAAAAATTGTCCTTTTGCGAGTTTTGGTTGATATATTTTAACTTAAAATTCGATTGTTCGTCCGCAATACAGCCCAATTTAAATTAATGATATCTTAACACAAAAAAAAAAAAATATTATAAATATAAAGATGGTCCCAACTTGTATGGAACATAAAAAAAGTAGTCGGTGGCCTCAGTAGTCGAGTAGGTAACGTGCTCGATTGCAATCCCAGAGGTTCCGGGTTCGAATCACGGCCAGACCATGGTGTCCCAAGCTTTAACATTTCTGCATTTTCTACTCTCATTTAATATCAACTGGTATTGAAAAATCCAATAAATAATTGAACTTAAAGTTGTAGTTGGTGGTAGAGAAGTTTTTGGATGAGATTGCCTTACATCTTGATTCAAAGTTAAAAAAAAAAAAAATTGATGAACACATTTTTTATGTAATGGTAGTCTGATTAGGGAATCATTCACGATTTGCAATATATATTGCAAATTATCTTGATTCTTCGTCCATCCTCTGTTGTATTCTTGAAACAGCCTTACACCATGCTTCGACTTGGCGCATTTTTCATTTTATCAAAATCGTCTGCGAGTTTTTTTGTTCAATAGGCCAGAAAAAACCAGGGACCGCTATCAATCAATCATTTTATAACAATTATCTTTTTATCGAAATTTTTTCGATCAGAAATAAAAATTTTTGAAATCGTTATTTTTTTCAATCAGAAATAAAATCTTTTTGTGATCGCTATTTTTTCAAGCAGAAATAAAAATAATTTTGTGATCGTTATTTTATCGATCAAAAATAATAGTTACTTTCTTAACTAACTTTAACTTTAAAAATTAATAGATAAACGAGTTGTATACCTTTTTTTGTTTTTGCAAATTAACGACTAAAAAAAAGTTATTGAGCTTTTTTTAAAAAAAAATATAACTTTTTCCCACATAAATCCCTTTGATAAAAAAAGCTTGTTGAGGAGCTTCTTAATCTTTTTCTATCGAAACCATATCTAGGATTAATTACTTTTTCGAGTTACGGTAACTTTAAAGGCGGTGTCCCGAATCATATTGGCATTTTCATGAATTAAGGTGGTCCTATATATATACTTCATATTACATATCTATTTGACATTTCGGACAATACATTCAACAGGGTCGAGTGAAACTTATTTTCTCTTATGCAAGATACCTTCTATCTGGGAAAGTTATTCCTAACAAGCAGGATCATTAGGTCTGTTTCCGGACTCACATCTGGTCTGTTTCCATACTCGCTTCAAGTGAAGCTCTAGTAAAAGAGAGTAATTTGATTGTATGTCAAAATGAGAAAATTTGTCAAAAAGAACGGACTTTAAGTAATTTTCAAGTACAACAGCTGGTTTTTAACAATTGAAAATTGAATTGGTTTATTTAAAAAAAAATGGAGAATGCAGAGAAGTTGTAAGTGAATTGTTCTCCAGGAACCTTTTGACAAAATAAGTCCAAATCCGACAAATCAATAGTCAAAATAAATTCAAAGTTTAGTGCTCTGGTAAGTTCTGTTTAGTATTGACACGTATAGATTTAGAAAAAATATGACATTTCACAAGAAAATTCTGAAATTTTAACACTTATTACGATTTCAATTACCAGTGTTGTTATACTCATCTCTTGTTGTTATACTTATCTCTCTAGATAATGCTAAATGAAGGCGATCACTAATCAGATTTAATCACACATTTAATATGGAATGTAAGACCTTTTTTTTGCATTGTAAAGAAATACAGTTGGAAGTTACAGTTGACGGTACCTGGTAATTAATTCTTCATATATTTGACATGTACTACTTCCGCTTCTTGATACTTTCCAAAATTTTTTTCGTATAGTTTGCAAGCGCATTTAAAAAAAAAAAAATAACCATTATTTCGAAATTTTTCTTATTTCGTAATTTTAGCCCGAGAAAATATCAGAACGATAACTTAAATTATACCAAGAATACTTATTTTTTTTTTCTACACGAATGTCGTCTCACTAAAGAAACAATTTTGTGACAAAACATATTTATTTACCACCTACAGCAGTCCTCGGTATAAATCACACTTTAGCCTTGACAACATTCAGATTATTTCTCCCTTATTCTTTTCGGATACATCATGTATAGTTAGAGATCATATTTTTTAACTTTCTATAATATCCTGAATATGCTTATCTACAGGGCTTCGTAAGAATCCAAAGTTGTTGGAAATAATTGAAAACGATTTCGAACGTCTGGTGCCAAACGATCTCAACATGACAGCCGATGACAAAACGCGCGTCTCACGTGATTTACGGCAATTCTATTTGGGTACGAGACCAGTAGGCATCGAGACCGTGGACGAAATGATAGCTGTAAGTGGTTTCCTTATAAGGTTTCTTATATCAACTTATTAAGCTCATTGAGTCTAAACCATTATTTTCCAATGCATTCTCTTAGCTGCTGACGGATTTGATGTTTTTGCAAGGCATACGTAAGACGGCGCGCAATCATGCCATGTACGGAAATGCTCCTGTTTATATGTACCGCTTTGCCTATGACGGAGGGCTTGGTTTGTACAAGCGTATGTTAGGCATAAATAGGCCCGGAGTTTGTCATGGCGACGAAATGGGCTATCTATTTAAGTTTGGCTTCTTTAATTTGAGTTTGGATCCCAAGTCAAAGGAAGTTTTGGTGAAGAATCGTATGGTGCGCATGTGGACGAATTTTGCTAAATATGGGTAACTATAAAGAAACGAAAATATGTAATTTTTAATGTAATAAATAATTCAAATTTAAACTCATCAGCTCGCCGACGCCAGAAAATGCTAGCACTAACTTACTTAGCACTAATTGGGAAGCTATAGATCCAAAGAGTGTGTTGGAAGAAATGAACTATTTGGATATCTCTGAGTCATTGGAACTGAAAAGCAATCCTGAAAGCGAGCGTCAACATTTCTGGGATGGGCTGTATACACGTTTTAATGGTAAAGCCATGTAAGGGCCACGGTGGTGCAGACGCCTTTAGTCTAAGGTTTATAAATAAATTCAGTGTCACCAAATACACATGTACTACTTATTGGAAAGTGTGCAAGCCCGAAATATGTTAATTTTATTAAATATAAATTTCATTAACAAGCAATATAAAAACTCTCGAAACTCGGCATTCCTAAAAATTTCTTATATTAGACTTTTAAATCACTCTGAATGGCCATCAATATTAATGCCCACAAAAAAACAAAATAAAAAAATTCCAGTTATTGAATCTTAAACAAATAGGTTGCGTCAATTAATTTAAAAATTTGTTTTAATAATTTAAACTTTAATTTAATGTTAATTAAATTAAATATTTTAAATAATTAACACTATTGTGTAGTCATAAAGCATTTAGATATTTCTATTTTCTCTTCATTGTATGTAAATAGTTTCGTTTAATAACTACGTTAAAAAATACCTAATATTCTAATTTTCATTGTTCACAACTATCTAGTAGAAATTTTGTTGTTTTATTTTTAGTTTAAGTTACAATATTACTTTTTTATAATATTGAATAAAAATAAAAATAAAAGAAATATTTTTAAAAAACATTATTTCCGCGTCGTTGCCAAAGTTGGTGTCTGTGTAGAATGGTAAAGATACATTTGCAGCAAGAAGATTGTATCGTCTAATACCAATTCAGCCTTGGAAAGAATTTTAATACGCGACTTGACTTTTTCTAGTATTTCGCGCTCAGGTGGTGTTAGAGTTTCCAAAATCTAAAAAAAATAAAGTTTATGGTTTATGTATTTCAATAATTGCAAAACAAGCTGCAAGTCAATATGGTATGTCAATTTCGAAAGTTCGATGTCCACATCTGTTTTATTTTTACGAAGCAATTCAACTCAATTTTCTCTCTATCTTATTTTTTTAACTTTAATCGAACATTTATGCCTTTTAGAAGTGGCGGAGATATTTGATGTAAAAGTCTCTTTCCGTTTAATATAACTTTTTTTTAATTTAATTTTCTATTAGTTTCCTATGGTCAGTAACCATTCGACAATGAAAAACTTAATCCGTTTGTTGCGGATCATCCGTTAATTTGAATTCTGTGGTAAGATTGAAAAAAACAAGATATAGCAAAATCCTTTGATAAATTATGTATATACATTAAAAAATACAAGGCAGGCATAACATTACTACTTTGTCATCTATTAGAAATTCTGATATTTTATCTTGTGTTGATCGAATACTTTTAACATTGTTTTCATGTATATTTAATTTTTGTTTTTGGATAAGCCGTTATTTTAACAAAATATTTTTCGATATATAATTGAAGACAGACACTCCAAAAGACAAATATTTTAAAATTGTGAATAATCTGTATATTAGGGCCCAGTTACAGTTTCATAACTTTGCATCAATCCCGGACTTTACGGGACTGAAAGTTAGGTATTTAGCATTCACAATCCCGAGATATTTTGAGAATGCATTAAAAAAAAAAACTTGAAAAACAATATTTTTTCCCTATACAAATTAGCTCTAATGCCGTGGTTATGCTTACCAAACATGTTTGGTGTTCATTTTCGTCAATTTCTTCCATTCTCTGAAATGTTTGTTGGGTGGTTATGCTATGTTTGTTGAACAGTTGCATTACATGTAATAATGTGTCAAAACACAAAGTTTTGTAGTTTTATACATACTACCTATTTATTATAAAATGAAAAACGAAATTAAGAATTAATTCATAATGGAATTGTTTATGCAAGGGGCATTATATTTTGAAAAAAACCAACGTCGAATCATTTTGCAACATACAATCGTAGTTGCTGAAGCTATGTGGCAGTCGAAAAAATGTAAGACGAGCACATGTATTGTGAGGGAATGGAGGAAAATTAGAAAGAAAGAAAATTTAAATTCATTGCACACAAATTTGTCCGTCTTGCTTGCACTTTGTGGTAAGGATTGCTTAAGCACACAATTAATTATACATTTTAATACTTTTTACTACTTTTTTGATGCTATTATACAAAATGACTGCAGGCAACACCGGTAGTTCGGCATGTTTGGTGTTTCGATCAGCAATCAAAAATGTTCGGTCTGAGAGCGAGAGAATGAATTTGAGAAAAAGTTCATTTCTCAGTTTATACGTGAAACAATAACAACAAAAAATGTTCGGCAATCATGTTTGGTAAGCATAACCACGGCATAACGAACTCGAAGCCGACTTTTTACCGTTCGACATTTTTCGAATATATCTCATATTTTTGTATTTTATAAAATATTTTTTTTGCCATTGCTACATTTTTTGAGAACTACATTTCAATTAAAGTTTCTGTTTAATTTTTTTAACGCAACCCAATTTCATAAAACGAAGAAAGAGTTCACAAAGAAATTTATTTAATTTTTTGGGATTTTTGTCGCAAAGGCTACATTTTTTGAGAACTACATTTCAATTAAAGTTTCTGTTTAATTTTTTTAACGCAACCCAATTTCATAAAACGAAGAAAGAGTTCACAAAGAAATTTATTTAATTTTTTGGGATTTTTGTCGCAAAGGCGTTTAGGTAAGCATATGAAAAAGAATATATTTGCTTCAAAGCATCACATAAAAAGTGAGAAAGCGAAAAAGATAACTGAAGCATAATCGCGAATAACGTTGTAAACGACCAGTTGTAAATGAGATACCAGTTATAATTACTCTCTTATACTTTATAAAAACAGAAGTGAGTAAAAAAATTCAGGTTGGGGCATTTTTAACGCATTTTTAAATGCCACTCAGTGGAATAATGTTGCACGTGCTTGTAAAATGAATAAAAGCGAACAATCGAACTTGATGCGCAAGTGCTGTCGATGCTCAAAACGTTAAATAAATTTCGAAAATTAGAAAAATATTAACTATAAAAGACTAAGAGATAGTGGTCAGTCTCATATTTCGAGAAATGGAGAGACCATAGAAAATAAAAATGCTCCTGTGAACGTAATTTGGAAGAACGTTGTAAGTGCAGTTAGCTGTAAGTGCAGTCGTTTTTAGCAGTGGAAAAACGATTTAAGCACCATAAGTCATATGTTATGTTCAGTGGAAAAACGTTTCATCATCCATTCAATTTTTGGATATAAAACGTAATTCCACTGTAAAAACTTTTAAACGGTAAATTTAGATGTAATTAAGTCTTTTAATTAATTTTTTTTTTATATTTTATGTATGGTAAAGTTTTATTAAATCAGAGTGTTTAACAAAAAAACCAAAAGTAAACGCCTACAATGTTTAAAACGTTTTTTTATCTCTAGTCAAAAATTACAATTTTGTCGTTTACAACGTTATTCGCGATTATGCTTCAACTGTTGAATTCAAAATTTTAGAGTTACTGAAAAAAATTAAATAGGCAACTATTCCAAACTGTTGATAAATTGCCCTATAGTTTTGCGTAGAATTCAGTGCTTACCTCTGAAATATACTCCTCTGATTCACCGCGATCTTTCATGGTCGCCACAATGCTGTCTAACTTCTGCGACTTCTCGATTAAACGTTTATTTTCGGATTTTTCGAAATTCGAACGGGTTATATCATTGTACAAAGCCTTGTAGCAAATATCCAGCAGCATTTTAACGATCTTTCATAAAAAGTGTGGATAACAATTTTTTCTCTTTAATGTTTGAAAGTAAAACCTACCTGTTTGTGTTTCAAGTGAAAGAGATAAAAGGCTTTGGCAGGACCACTACCGCCACCGCCCGCCTTGCGTATGGTTTTAATATGAACGAATTGCTCAGAAAAAAGATTGTAAGAAAGAAACTTAGCTTCTTTGGCTGGTATCATAGCTTCCTTTTGTAGTTCTTCCTGTTCGATGTATTTTTTTATGCGTATAACGCGAAATATACGCGAAGCCTTTGATCCAAAACGCTCTGTAATAACATTTTCTACACAAGCCAAAGCTAGCGCCTCAAACGCCTGCTCCATTTCAACGACATATTGACCACCGCCCATATCGCCCACTTTGCGTATGAAACGAAGGTTGTCTTCAGCTATAAAAGATTATTATAAATAAAAATATTAATAATGTGCTTGATAGATGTGGCAACAAAGTTCACTTACAGATTAATGTCATATATTGATCCAAGTACTTAATTAGATCCAAATTGTTTGACTTCTTCTCAATGATTTGCTTAACTTCAACAAAGGTGAAAGCATTGGAACATTGCTTCAATTATGTTTTTAATTAAAAAATTTTTTTTCATTATTTCTTTAAGAAAATAAAAAAATCATCAACTTACTCTTTGCCATGGATCTGTGCGCTCGTACATTTTAAGCAAAATATATTTAAAGCACTCGCCTGCACTTGCACCTAGTTTGCGTTCTACTGCGGCAATCATAACTGCATCACGGAACTCCTGATGAAACCGCTCGAAGTTTATTTGCCAAAAAATGCCTGCATTTATTA
Organism: Pherbina coryleti; assembly: GCA_943735915.1. Classification (NCBI taxonomy): domain Eukaryota; kingdom Metazoa; phylum Arthropoda; class Insecta; order Diptera; family Sciomyzidae; genus Pherbina; species Pherbina coryleti. The sequence goes on from OX030949.1 coordinate 45,764,446, forward strand.
CCATTGTAAAGAAATTTTTTAAATAATATATAAATCCTTAACAAACCCGCATCTTTGGCCTTTTGCACTTGCGCTGTGCCTGTCTGTATTTGTGAAATAAACAGCAGGTCAATATCTGGTGACTGAAATAATTCGTACGGCTCTATATGTAGTTTAGGAATCGCGTAGACTTCAGCTTCATTTGCTGGAGGCAACGCAACTGGTGTTCTTATGAGATAGTTATCTTTGATCATAGTCAGAAAGGTATCACGATATGACTCCACTTTGTCCTTTTTGTCAGCGCTGACTAAGCACTTGAGTAGAGTGTTGGTTGCACTTTGAGAGCCCGAATGCAACAATTCTTCAGCAATAGCAGCACCAACAGTGCCATATTTAGTTTGAATGAGATGTACGTACCTTCGGAATGAATTCTTTAATAATGGCAACCAGATGAAATTTTAATAATCAAATACCTAGAGTAGCGCAGTATAAATATAACTGATTCACGCTTTAACGCATACTCGGCAACATTGGGATTCGGTTCAGAGGGTTTGAAAGTAACCAGTTGGTATTTAATGAGTATGGTCAACGCACTGGTAACCTATATTAAAAAAATTAATTTTATTAAAGAACACTCAAAATAGAGTTACTACAATGTTTCACCTCTTTCCTGGTCAGCTGCGTTGCAGTGATGATGTTGCTAAGACTTCGCGCTGTTGCTGCAAAGAGACAGTCAGCCACAATTTGCACTGTTTCACCGAAGCTTTGTTTCAATATCACTGAGCACAGGTTTCCATAGTCTATTGACATTTTGTTTAATAAATTTGAACACCACACATTTAGTTTTTAGTTTTCAATTGTAAACAAATCTGATTACCATAGAAGTAAATATAAATAATCTATTAACTCTGGGGAGAACAGGATTAAATTGCTGTCACCGCACGTGCTGTCTTCATCAGCTGTTCGATGCATGGTTGCGTTCAGTATATAAGCATTTCACAGGGTGACTCCTATAAACTTTGAATTGGATATCACAAAATTTCTCAAAACTATTTTTCAGATTTTCTATTTCGTCGTTTAATGACTAATAGTACATTCGCACTGGTCCGAAATTGTTTAAATTTGTGAGATGATTTCGGTTGAAATTGTGAGTGCTCATACTGAATTGAAGTAATTTCTTTTGACGTTTATTTGTTTACTTTTTCGTTTATTTGTTTACGTTTTTATTCAAGAGAAAAAAACATTGCATCGTTTATTGATATCTCTGTAATATATCAACAAAATACGGGACTCATGATGAAGCTGAATGAAATATGCAGCACAAAATACACTAAAGACAACGCCGCTCATTGAAAGAAAGAATAAAGAATCTGCAAATAATTATCAACTCAAGAAGACAGCAGTGGATGCTTCTGGTCTTTGCAGCCAGACTATCATCACAATGTTGTCATCCATTATTGTGGACACCAAGCATTTCATCCATTTTCCCATCCACACATTTAAAAAAAGCTCCTCGGCTCCAGGAGTTCACAAATTCCTTTTTTAATTCCTTTTTTTTTCTATAAATTATCAATAATTCTGAATGAATGAAGCGTACAAAATTTTTATTTAGATCCAACTTAAGAAACTGTAAATTAAAATAACATAAAAACTAATAGAAAAGCATATCCTCTGACCGGATATATTCACCAATATCTGATTGATGAAAGCACACCGTCGTCATAGGATCCGCCGCTTTGCATTCCGTCGTTGACCGGCCCAGAACGCCAAAGCCAAGAGGCAAGTCATTCATTGAGTAGACTACAACACCCTGGTACTGACCGGCATTTTCTGTGATACGTCCCAGACCAGATGTAAGAATATGATTACCATAAAGATATTGCTGCTCGAAAGATGACTTGACCCAGACCTTGTATTGGGCATAGGGTGCCAAGTAATAGAGCGCGGTGTTGTGAAACTTTAGTTTATTTGTTTTGGAAAATTTGCGAAAACATGTACCCACACAGATTAGCTATCAGGTCCCAAACATTCTGATAGTTTTAAAATGCGCTCTGAAACGTAATAGTGCTCGCGGAAGCAGTAGGTTCCGTCTGGGCGATCTATTAACTGCTTCACATTGGTGCCAATGTATTTAGAAAGCTTTTCAAAATGAATTTTTGCGCGTTCATCACTTAAACGTTTCATTATATTTTCTAACACATTCAAAAATACGATAAAATTATTAATATTTTGACGGATTATTTTGATTGACAATATATTTATTGGCAGTGCTGCCAAATTTGGTATCAAAATACTTGGGTTGCCTTACAATTTAACTCAATTTCATGGTCAATTTCGATGAAATTGAGATTGGTTCCTAATTTAATTTGAAAGTATTTGTATGGCTAAATTAAGCAATTTCAACTCAATTTTAGCCGAAATTGAGAATATGCTTGAAATTGCGCAATTTCGGCCCAGTGCGAACGTACTATAAAGTTCATATAGCTTAGCTTAATAAATAAATAATTTGGTATTTTGTGGAATATATGTATTAAGACCTTCTAAGCTCAAGTCCGGAAAAATTAATTTCGTTTATATTAATTTTCTAATTTCATCATTATACTTACGTTTTGCTTATTTCGTAAAAGTGTGAACCGTCAAACATGCATAATATGTTAAAAGCAATATCATAAAAGTAATGCATGGATTTTAATGATTTAATAGATAACAGCATAACCTTTCTTTTGATATCCATAACGCTAGGCTTTGCAGGAAAATTAAAAAAAAAACAATAATTTTTTTCACAAAGAGAGCGGCGCGAAATTTTTTCACCATTACCTTCCTTTTTTAGCTCCAAATACATATTTTCAAAAAAAGTGATAAAAGTCCATGTTCACTCTTCAATTGTTGCAATAATTTTTTTATAAGTACCATAGTTGAATAAATAAGGTTGTCTCGTGGCTGATCGTACTCTCTTCTCAGTACCCATAATTGTCAAAATCAATGAAAAGCAACAACAACAACTTCAACGGCTTTTCATGTTATTGATTTTCGTTTTCAGATTTTGTATGAGCTGTCAACTTCGATTTGACATTTATGGGAACTCGCTCTCACCCATGCGACAACCTTATTTATTCAACCATGATAAGTACTTTAAATTATTTTCAAATGAGGTTATCAAAATGTTTTCATATTTTTTTGACTTAAATGGTAATTAATAAGTGTGGGAAAAATACAAATCCACCAGAGATTGAGAAAAAACAGGAAAACTAGTTTTAAACAAATGTATAACGTCAAATAAAGTCGTTAGCACAAAAGAAGGAAGTCAACGCTCTGTTTTGCTTTAAACTTTGCATTTGCTTTTGTTTTTGCTTTTAGTTTTACTTTTGATTTCATATTTGTTTTTGGTTTTGTTGTTGCTTTTGTGTTTGTTTTTGCATTTGCTCATGGTTTTGATTTTGCTTCTACTTTAACGCCATGCTAAAAATTCATGCAACAATGCGACCCAATAACATCATTATTTTTTATATTTTAGCCATAAGGTCAACGAATTATACTTTTCTGTCTTACTCTAATTTTGACCATAGCACGTTTACTCAGCGAGAACCAATTCCATGCAAATCCGATGCATCTAATAAAAAAACATTTTTATTTTTAAACCTGCACGATAAAACATAAAGTTTGGTTTTTATTTAACCACAATCGCGATAATATTTAAAAAAATTAGTTTTTATACTTCCACAACACTAATAATTAACAGTAATCTCGGCTCTTTCGATTTTCTCAAAATGCCACCAGGCGTTAAATGCGTCTGCCGTGGCTTTTAAAAAGTGAATGGGTCATTCGATGTCAAATTGAGACCAGGTTCGGACCCAGCTAAAAATTTTTTCAATTGAAATTAATTTTTCTGATCTGTCGTCACCTACCTGCAGGCAATGGCGAAGTTTAGAGTAAATAATGCCTTGTAAAGCTTCTCGAGAACATGCACATTAACCGTTCGGAGTCGGGATAAACTAGTAGGTCCAGTTTTCAGTCAGTTATGTACAAACTTAATAACACGCACAACACAATTGATCATAAGAAGCTAGGTCAAAGTCCTTTTAAGGGATGAAATGGCCATTTATTTATTTATTTTGTTTTTACTCCATGAATATTCTTTAATACTATGTTGACACTAAGGTCGAAAAGTCGCTTTTCGGACAATAATGGCTTTTCAGTTAAAAAGCTACATGATATTAAGTTTTTCGCCATAGAAAAACTGTCAAATGAAAAGCAGATTTTTGTTTGCTTTCAGCTAAAAACTCTGAAAATCTAAAAAACAACCCTGATTTGAAGTCTGTTTGTCGAAATAAAGTCAAAATCTATATCTAAATCCAGGTTGACTCCGACTCCGAACGGCGATGAACGGAATGTTCTCGTTCTCAAGAAGCTTTACATGGCATTTTGATTACTCTCTGAGGTTTGCTATTGTCTGCAGAGAGGTGGCGGCCGTACAGATAAATTATTTTAATTCAAATAATTTTCTGTCGCTGCTGGGGTTCGAACCTGGCTCTCCAAAGTTTGTTGACATAGCGGCCACGCACTTTAACCAACTACGCCACGGACGCCACTCCATATTCATGGAGTGCTCCTTTATAAATAAATTGTAGCTTGTATAGTTCGCAGGAAATTTTTTCGAAAGCTCATTTAATAAATAACTTAACTTAAATATTCCGTCCCCATGTAGAGTTTAAACTAGAGAGCTTCACAAGCATAAGAAAAATTACTTACAAGCCATCTAGGTATCATTATTTAAGAACTTCAAGTAATGGACGAAGATTTTTTGATATGCACTTAAATTCAGTACCTAAGAAAACTAAAGTATATCATAACTGAAGTAGAATATAGAAATTAATACGCACTACACCTATGCATATTCAATGTTTTTTTTTATTGGTTTAATATCGGCCGACACCAATACGTGAACGTCGCTAAAACCGATCTTTTTGGTCCATCTTGCTTTGTTTTTGAGATATGGCGTTCTTCCCAACTTTTTAAGGTTATCATATCTTCCAATCCCTCTACCTGCGCGTCTCGAGTTCGAAACCCCTTTTGGAAAATGCAAATCGGTGTTATTTTTGGCCAATCTTGCTTGCTTCGTAATTTTTTAAGTTTAAATTATATTATCGATCAATCCTCTTTACTTGTGAGCTCCTTAGAAAATTGAGAATAATCGCTTAAAATTTTTCGGCGCGGAAGCATGGTCTACTCGTTGTGCTCGCTATGATTTCCCGTTACTTTTACTTCAGTGTCCTTCTATGGGGTGATATTTTATTTCATATCAAAACTTTTAAAACACAACGACACTAACGAAAAGCTTTCAAAATATGCAATTGTTGTTCTTTCGGTTTTGCTTCATTCAGAACATTTTTAACATTTTTGCTCGATGTCATAAAAAAATCTTATATCTGAATTCTTTCTTTTTGGTTTATTGCTCCAAATGGATAATTATTAGAATGCTTTTTAATTCCTCGCATACTATTCTACGCCAAGCTTAATCTCCTCACGCCCTTGGCCACATATGTGGACGTACAAAGGCGTCCACAAGGGGGAGTAGGGGGAGGGCACTTGCCCCCTGGACTGGAAAAATTGTATGTATTTTTATTTCCTTTGTTTATATAATACATTTTCATATCATCATTTTCATATAAGTGCACACCAATGCATACCTCTTTGTGGACTTATAGTTTTTTTTTTATAATTATAGTTACTGTCAATAATAAATAGACCAAAATTTTCATTTCAAATTATTCACTACATAATCCCTCTATAAGAAGAGTAAAATATTTTGATTTGGCTGCACCGACAGCGTTATTTCCGATGTACAGTTAGAGATATACAAAAAAATTATTCAAATATCATCACTGAAGAGATTAAATTATTGGGAGCAAGTTTTTCAGATATTTCAATTTTTAAGCGACAGCAAAAAGCGGCGTATCTAAGCTATCAAAATACTTTGAAGCCAATTTTTCATAAAAAATGGGTCAAGTTCATTATTGATTTCAATTGTAATAATTTCGATTAAATTTTAAAGATTTCTGTAAAATGTTTTAGGCAAGATATTTTCTCATTTCAAAATAAAAATGCTGAAGGTTATTCTATTCAATCAAACTGAGTGCGGTTTTCTGTACCTTCCAAAATGCTCAAATATAATTTTGGAAATTTGAAACGCATGCAACTTGAATATGTAGTTGAATAATTGTACATTACAAATCTTATTGTTTTATAGAAAATCTAGTACAAAAGCTTAGAAAGTGCTATCAAACAAATAATGTTAAAAAAACCCTAGCAATAAAATCATATTTTTAAATACGAATCTTTAATTGGGCCCAATTAAAATTCATTCATAATTGATCGTATTCTGAAGATAATGGAATGTATCTACGGCTTGTTGTTGTTGACTGGTTAATTGCTTTGGTGGCTAGAAATGTCTGACGCATGGTTATTCAGCCAAGTTCAAACGGTAACATAAAGTTGGCTAAGTTCTTTTTAAGTGTAGTTTACACATATAAAATAAACTTATTTCTGTGTTTTACAAAATATTACAAATAATTCAAAACACGTGGAACTTTTATTAACTATCTACGCAATTCAATAATTATTCAAGTTAATTAGAACTATATTCAAGTGTATAGCAATAGTTGTACGAGTCTTACGGGGTTAAAATCACAATTATATCAGTTGATTTAACACGGTAATCGACACGAAATATTTATCTATCGAGAGAGATCACGGTGTTACAAATATTGATTATTTGCCACCTCAAATGCGCAGAATATTCAAATTGAATATAATAATACTTAGATTATTTTAACTAAGTATTTTTTTTTAACAACTGAAGAGTGAAAACCAAGCTTAACCGATTTCACCAAAAGCCAAAATTTAAATGAACGAGCATTTGCCAAGCAATCATCAAAAAGTCTATAGCTTCATATAACGTGGACATAATTAAATATACTGGAAAGCTATACGCTGAAGAGGAAGATGAAGAAGAAGATGAAGAAGAAGAAGCAAGAGACGCAGCAACTCAAAGAGGAAGCCCAAGAGAGCTAAAGCATAAATAAACAAAGCGGCCGGCTTATTTTGTAATAAAAAATCGCTTTGGACATATTTCTGATCGTGCTTTTGAGAAACAAAGCAGTATCCAAGTTCATGAAACGAAACATACAAAAAGTTTAGAATTTGAGTATTATTTAGGTGGATAATCTAAACATTTTGAATACAAAGAATTTATTACCATGATTTCGTATTCGTGTTGTTTTTCGTGAGAGGCCACATATTCGGCTCAGCGGCGGATCTGGAAAAAATCTTGCAGGGGGGGAGGGGGGGAGTAAATTATCAAAGACACACATTTTCGATTTGAGAAAATATTGTCTTTTTACAAAAAGACAAATTGTACTTTTTTGAATTGAAGTTATCGAATTGTTTAAGAAGCATTTTTCCCAGACACATACAGGCTCCGTATTTATTTGTTTCTCCCTTTTTCTGGAATAATATCTTAACGCAAAGTAAATATAAACTTTAAATTTAACTAATTTTGGAATTAAGGTTGATTTATTAAAATTGTTCACGTTTATTCCATTATAAAAACATTGCACAATTATATTTTCAAGTATGTGCAATAAAAAAACATAGTACTTTTCAATAAAAAAAAGCTCAAGCCTGTGTTAGATAACACGGGCGCATAGGTCAGACGTAGAATACGTTAGTCATTAACAGCCTTATTCAATAGATTTCCTTAAACAACCTTTAAACACTTGTTTAGTTACGCACTGTTTAAGGCTTTACGCAGCTTCTATGCAACCTTGCTAACATTGTTATTCATAAACATTTTTCATTTTCTGCTTAAGCCCAGTATGCTGTAGAAGCGGAAAGAAACTTTCCATATGGAATGCATTGAGTTTTTGACAGCGAAAAGGCAGCGGAATTTTTTTTTCGCTACTTAGTACGCTGTAGAGGTGAAAAATTTGTTCAATGCTAGCAAGTACAACAAATATGTGGAGAGTTGAAATGTCAAAATTTCGCTGTCGATTATATGTCCGGGCATTTAATTGGTACCAGAATTTTGACATTTCAATAAGAAAACAGTTCGACCTCGCTTTACGCAACACTCGAAAATCGCAATACTCAAAAATTTACATTGTTGACTCAGTAAACGCAACTTAAAAAATAATGCACAATTATCGCAACTTCCATTTGCGTACACTTCCAAAAACTTTTATATTATTTACTTTGAGTTCTTCTGTCTTGTAAAATACATTTTTGATGTACGAAAAATCTCTTAAAACAATATTTAAGGAAACAAAGTGCATATCTTAATACATAAAACCACAATATCTAGGATTCAGAGCCATAAAGCTTTATGTTTAGAAGTTTAATTGCGTTTCTTCAACATTAACTACGTCAACTGACCGAATTTCTATTAGTTGCATTGAGCTAGGTCGTACTGTAGTTGCTTTTTTCTCCACACAAACATTTTTGACTCTACACTAATATTTCGGGTGTAGAATTATATGCCAAGAAATTTTCGTTTCTACAGCATACTAGGCTTTTTGATTGTAAGGTTTGTGTCTGAACTATAGAAAATCTCTACAAAAATCAAGAATTCCTATGGATTTACAATGGCCGCCGCATAAGAAAATGCTGCAAAGGGCGCATATGGAGCATGTCTTTGATATTAAAAGAAAAGACAAACAAAAATCATGGTTGTCGTTCGCTACTTGGTCATTATACTTCTTCTCTTTCTCACACTGGTTCTGTGATGAAAACACAGATACCGTACTGCTCTTACACATGATGTTATAATACATAAAATACAAAGCATATGAAAATTAATACAAAATTTGAAGGAGTTAAATTTTGATTTACTTATAGAATCAAAAAAATTATATGTAGCAATATGATTATTTAAATACAAATCAAAAGAAGACATATTAAATATGTTACGACCATACTTGAATTTTCTTCAATGCATACATAAAGTATTAAAAACTTATAATGAAAGTGACAAACATTTTCTCAAAATTTTGTGCTTCAGATTAACACCCCCGTATAACGTATTCTACGTTAAAAAAATTAAAGGGATATGAAACTTATTGTTATGACGATATGACTATGATATGGTACACTTTGAAAAATAAGTGAACAATACAAATGTATACTGATTATTAGATAGTCATTATATAGAGAAAAAATTACATGACAAAATCATCCCAGCGCTTCTTTTTTAACCGACTTCAAAAAGGGAGGAGGTTCTCAAGTTCGTTGGTTTGTCCGTTTTTTTTTTGTTTAAATGTATATACATCGATAGCTCCTAAAGCACTTGTCCGATTTTTCTAACTTTTGTTAACAGATAGATACCATTAATGCGGAGGTCCTTTTTTAAAAAAGTGGGCGATATTCGACAAAGGGGCGTCTCACTATTAGAAAAACACTGTATTTCAGTTAATATTGACACTAGCGTACAGAAATTTACAGTAAAAATACTGGGGTAGGCAGAATTATTACAAATTACGGTCAATAAAGTAGGCGTTATTTGATAAAGGTGTGGCAATATTAGAAAATCTCTGTATGTCGAATAATATTGACGCTACGGTACTGAAATTTAGTACATGGGTAGGCACAGTTACTACAAATTTCTATCAGCAAGGTGGGCGTTATTCAACAAAGGGGTGTGGCAATATTATAAAAATACTATATCACAGTTAATATTGACACCAGCGTACTAATATTTTGTATGCAGGCAAGTGGGTAGATAGAATCATTACAAAAGTGGGCGGGATTGTACATAGGGTGTGGAACTTTAAGGAAAGTAGTATATATCGGTTAATATTGATACTTGGAAACTGAAATTTGGCACAGGACTAGGTAGAATCATTATAAAGTACGATCAATAAAGTGGGCGGGATTAGAAAATGGGCGTGGCAGGTTAATAAAAATTGTAAAGAGACAGAAATGGAAAATACCCAACAAACTTTCAGGAATTAATAAAACAAATTTTTTATGAAAAAATTTAATTATTTGAAATTTTCCTCATAAATACTATGACATAAATATTCTCAAAAAAGGAAGAAATAAAAACTTTTTAACAAGAAAAAAAACTGACTTCAAAATCACTACAAAGTAAAAAATAATTTGAAATAACTTTTCCCATTAATTTCTTGGTCAAATTTGAAAAGTTATTTATATGTATTATAATATTAGAAATCTTATCATTTCCATGTTTTCTAATTTCTTTTATTATCATCAATATATTATCATTTTTATTATCATTAATCGTCGCAGTTTAGAAAAACTTCGCTCAGCTGTTGCTACACTGATAGGAAGCGTGGCAAAGAAATTAGTGGAAAAATGTCATTATCACAAAGAGTAAAAACGGTGTTGATATCATTAACCTTAGTTTCGCTCGCCCATTTACACTGCCAAATTTGAAGTTAATGAAATAATTGAATTGGAATTAGTTCCTTATTACCTTAAGTTCCTTAAGTAAACACACAAATTGTTTAACTTTTCATTGTTGTGTTTATCAATTTTGTTTGGCAGGATTTCGTTTACATATAGTTTTTTGAAAATTTTTCCGCTGAAACGAGCCTCCATATCAGCAATGATATCATCTAGTAATGATACAAATATGGGGAAATTCGAAAGTAGTCTTCTGGTGTTGAAGCGCTGACATTACTACGATAAACTTGTCTTCCATCAATACGAGGTATATTAATTGACATACCTTACCTCTCGTGTAATATTGTCTTAAAATATGATTCTGCGTTTTCTCTTTTTTTATCAAGCAGTGATCTTTAAGTTATTATTGAACGTTCTGCTGCATTCTTATAGAGGTTTGTTTTTTGCAAGATGCTACTTAAAACTTTAAAAAAACTCGAAGTCACTACCTCGACGTAAGAGTTTGTTTAATAATTATATTTTGTTTTTTTCAGATGACTTCAGATCATGTTATTCTACAAGCAAAATGGTCCTAATTTTCTCGCATCGCTTTATAAAAACGTCACCTAAACGCAAATGACGTCACAAAACAAAAAAAAAAAAAGAAAATAAACTTTTTTTATATACTTTAATAATTGTTGATATTAATAAAAAAAAACTTTATATCAATATCTCTGACCTGTTTTTTGTAGCATTCTTTCCAAAAACGCCTTCAAAAGCGCTTATGTATACACAAAAGTACCCTTAAGCTGTGGGCACAATTATTTACTTCAAATAAAGTATTAAAAAGTAAAGTATTTAAAAGTTCTTGGGGGGGGGGGGGGTAATTACCCCCTTTACCCCTCCTTATATCCGCGCCTGATTCGGCTCTACCTCAAAATCAATATCTGCATTAAAGGTATTTTTCAGATAATTATAGGTAAATATTTTTTAAGACACCACCAGTTTGGAAATCGATTCCCACTTTGTAATGTTTTCTAACAGGGTGGCAACTACGCTGAAAAAGATTAGGTAGAGATTGAGCAAAGTACACAATACTTGGAAGCTTTTGGTTTGCTTGGAAGCTTGGTATTTCTATCAGCTCAATTGTATCTGATACAAAGTAGCAAATAAAGAAACCTTGGAAACATGAAATTTGATAATTTGAGTCGCACATTGGGCCAGGTGTATAAAAAGGTCATTAAAAAAATCATGTGTTACTAGTAAAAAGTTGAGATTTAGTAGAAGTGAGTACAGAACCGAACGAACGATCACTACGACTGACGTAATAGTATGACAGACACCTCAATCGAAAAACTTGTGTTGAAATCGAAAAAAATATTGTTATCGTTTCAATAACTGTTGCTTAACTTTATATCTTTTTCATTTTATATGTTAGTAATTTAAAATGATAATGCACACTCTTAACTTAAGAAAATAATAGTCAAAAGTAGGAATATAAAACGATTTTGAAAATACAATCTGTTAAAATGGTATCTGGTGTACTACCACGTCAATATAATTGTGAAAATTAGGCCACGTCAGTCGCAGAGGGTTAGATTAAGTGTCAAAAAATTAAATTCAAGACGAAGCTATCCAGGGCTGTGAATGAGTTTTTCAGATTTGATAGATTTTTTATTTGGAACCATCGAATCGAACTTATCCAATCGAATGTAAAAAAATCAAAATAGTACGTTGTTTAGAATGACAAGATAAATTTTTTATATAAAAAGAAGGATTTAGTACTTTCACAATAGGAGGTGACAAGGAACCCTTTTTAAGTTTTAAGTTTCTTTACTCTTTTTGGGGTTTTTTGTGTTTTTGGATAGTTTTTTAGATTGAGGCCAAGATGTATGTATTAAAGAAGGAGGAAGAACTAAATTGCGCGTATTGAGCTCTATACCAAAAAACTTTGTATAAGAGAACTCTTTTGATTATATTTTAGTTAACATTTTTTTAACTCTATGGATATTATATTGTTGCGATTTAAAATTGATTTTACCATTATAATTGAAAAATACAAATACAAATTGTTGGCCAAATTTAGAAACAGATTGGATAAAGTATAAGGTAAAAAATGGGACAAGGAATAGAACAATGAATAGAACACATTTAAAATAAGATTTATGACAAAGTTAGGGAAGAGAAGTCTGACAAGCGTTAGGAGAGCAATTCGAATACCTTATAATTTTTTTAATTTGATATTTCTTTTAAAATTATTTTTTCTTTGAGAAACCAAAATTTCTCATCTCAGGTGTCCAAAAATTAATCGATAACAACGTCTGTGTTCATTAGAGATTTTATTTTTGATCTCATATTTGAATTTCTGACCAAATGTGCTTCAGTGAGTAGCACCGAAAACAAAAGGCAGAGAGACAAAAAAACTTTTGTAACAAAACTGGAAAGTTCTTAACATAAAATTGAGACCGGAGCAAGATTAAAAGCCGACAGCAAACTGAAAAATGGTTATCATATAAGAATGAAAAGAAAGTATTGCCATATTAAAGAACGAAAATGTTCAGTCTACCTGTCGAAATGAAATATGAGACTTCCAGGTAGAAATACTATGAGAGTTGTGAAAAATTAACTTATATTTAAAATGACGAACAACTGAATTTTAAGGTCGGAATAATATTATAAGTTAACACTCACATTAACATTTTGATGTTATTCACATAAAATTTACATATATAATTATATTTGTAATTCAGTCACATTCATATTTATTTTATTTAATAAATGCAATTCCGTTTATGATTTCAGGAATTCAGAAAAAATCCGCTTTTATTTTTGACCTGACAATGATACGTTTTACGGAGCAGGGATCCAAAAAAATTGAAAAAATATTTTCAGCGGAGGGAACTGCTCACGTAACGAAACTTAAAATATGTTACACGGAATTATAGCTCGCTATGTATAGTGCTACGGTTAAAAATATTATACTCCAGGAGGGGCTGGTGCTTAGTTCAAAAATGCATAATGCCATGAAGGCGCGGAAAGAGCCGCTACAAGATCGCTATAAATTATTATTCGCCGAGCATAAGCGCCACGGTAAATGTTATAAAACAGAAATAAAGCATTTATACTTGGCCTTATAACAAAAAAATAAAAAAAATTATTTTTAAATATTATTATAATGTTTATTATAAAAATTGCATAGTATTATTGCAAGCTGAGTAGAGGTGCCACGAACAATTTTATTTACAACGGCAAAAAATGGTTCTTTGGCATCATAAATAAAATGAAAAAAATTTTTGGAGCCGGAGCAATTGCCTAATGCAATAAAACAACAATGAAAAAAAACTTTTGCATGGAACTTCGGTAAATTTTATGGAACGAGAGTAAAGCTGAGGTTTTCGGTCATATGATAAAAATAAAAATAATGGTGTCATCAGGTGTTTCAGGGAACTCCTTAAAGTAACCTAAATGCACCAAATGCAATAGTTTGTAATAATAAAAAAAAAAAAAATAAAAAATAAAAAAAAAGAATAAAAAAAACAAGGACAAGGATAAAAAAGTATAAGGACAAGGATTTTGATAAGGATTAGGAAAATGATTAGAATAAGGAAGGGGTTAAGAATTTTTACAAATATTTTGACCAGGAATAACATAAGAAGGAGTACAAAGATTTGGACAAAGATTATATCATGGAATTGGACAAGTATTAGGACTATTATTGGAACAAGAAATGGGACTATGACAAGAATTGTATCAAAGCTAAGGACAAAATTTAGACATACCTAAAGCAATATTTAGGCAAAAAATCGTTTTATTTCTGAACATCGAAATAAGATCGAATAAGATCTTTCCTTTAAGATCGAAACATTTATATTTTCTGAATTTTTTTATTCCTTCCAAATAATAGGTTTTATCAAGGTCCTCAAAATAGGCGTTTGTTTCAGTGATGACCTCTTCATTCGATCCGAATCTCTTACATCCGAGCCTTTCAGGCTTTCAGTTTTAAAAGTAGGAAATAGTCGCATCTAATTCTAAAGAATATCGTAAATGGGGTAGCAGTTCGTAGCCCAATTTATGGATTTTTGTCATGGAAACGACTACAGACGTGAGCGCCGGTGCGTTGTCATAGTGGAAGAGCACTTTTTTCTTCGCCAAATGCGGTAGTTTTTGCTTCAAATCAATGTCAAATCTGTTAAACAGATGTGAATAATAGTAGTCTAACAGATGATAGTTGACTAACAGATGATAGTTGATAGACCCAGTGTTGCATTTAAAATAACTACATAGGAAATTCAAAAAGTGAGTGACTTCTCAAATTGCCTTCGTATTAGGACCAGGGACCAGGAAAATTTAAAAGGCGTTTAATTTTCGTGAAGCTGCGACCATTACGATCAAAATGGTATATTGGAAAAAGTAGAATCAAAATAAAAGGCACAACATATCTTGTATTTTAATCGGGAAAAATAATAATTAAAAGCCAACTGTTTATATCTAATCAAATAAACTGTCCCCGATTAGGACAAATATAAAATTAAATATAAGGATGAGGACAAGTTTGGTAACAATGGAAAGGATATATCGAAGATTAAGGACTCGGATAAAGATACGTTGTCACATCAAAACCTAAGGGCTAAAAAGAAAACACAATCAAAAGGATGAATTGTTTTTGGCTGTTCACTTTACGTTAAATGCCCTAAATGTCAATTCGGCCACTTTGTACATTTGTTAGCTAAAAAGGTTTATTTATTTAGAATTAGTTAACGAAAAGTCTATTAAAACAAAAAGAAACTATTACAAAGTGCATCATAGCAATATTGCTTTGTTATAACTTTAGTACGTTTAAGAACCATTTATGAAGGTCTTTAGGCTCCACGAAATAACCCCCAAATGAATTTTTGGGGACTATTTCACAAATTTTGGGTAATATTTTATTTTTTTCTTGGGTTTTATTTCATTAGGAAATAAAGTCCAATGAAATAAGCGTCAATAAAATTTTATTTGGGGGTTATTTCATTTTGATATTTTTTGGGGTTTATTTTATTCGGTTTGGGAATTATTTCATTTCATTAATTTTAATGATTTTTATTAATTTTTCCATTAATTTAGGCTGCACCTTTTACAAATTATTCAATCTGTAAAGGCGCATATTTTAAGCTTAAACCTTTCTTTTTTTGGGGCTCATTTCATTATTTTGAGGAATATTTCATTGAGGCTAGTTTCATTATTTCGTTGGATGTAATTTTATAAGAGCCCGAACAGAATCAAAGCGATTGGCGATTGGCGATCGGCGATCCTCTCTTTTCGCCAATCGCTCAGAACACATCTAGAATGAAAGCGATTGGCGAACTATTCAGACTGAATTGGCAGAATGTTTTGTTTTGTGTATACATAATTGACATGAAGAAAACAGAAACACAGACAAAAAATGTCAGAAGATAATAAAACTTAAGAAAATAGCACTGAACGTACCCCATCATTAGTAAAAATAAGGCAACATTTATCATGTTTGACCCCACTCAAAGAGAGGATCGCCAGGTCGCCAGAGAAAAATTAGAATAGATTCTAATCTGGCGAATGTTCTTCGCGATCGAAGACCAGCGATTTGATTTCAGACGTGTTCATACGTTTTCATGCATTCTATTTTTTGAAAATGTTGCCAATTGCTAATCGCTTTGATTCTGTTCAGGCTCTAATGAAATAAATCCTAAATTTTGAGGTTTATTTCATTTTCCATTTGGCTTTTATTTCATTGTACAGGGTTTTCCAATAAAAGGTGTTATTGTGAATCGCCCGCTATTGTGAAACGCTCACTTTTAAAGCTTTTATTCTTTGACATTTGACAAGTAGAAACGCCATTACTAATAATGAAACGATACACGCTTCAACAACGCATTGAAATTATTAAAATTCACTATAAAAATGGTGAAAATCTTTTTGAAGCAACGAAACTATTGATCTTTTACGGGAAAAGTTTCCGGACCGTGTTATCTCTCGAAGAGGTGATCACAATTGGCCACCGAGATCTTGTGATTTAACACCTTGCGACTTCTTCCTTTGGGGCCACGTGAAAGATAAGATCTACGCCAACAGCCCAGCATCGATTGAAGACCTCAAAGATGTAATTCGTGAGGCTATCGATGACATAGGGCAGCCACTTTGCGATTTGGTTATGGAAAATTTCATGAAAAGGATATTGTCCTGTACGCGTGGTCGTGGTGGCCATTTGGCTGATGTTGTTTTTCATTATTAACGGCATACCTTCCTCTTTATTATGAAATAAACATCCGATCATTTATCTCAAAAAATGGCATTTTTCTTTGAATACCAAAATAACACCTCTTATTGGAAAACCCTGTATTTGGGTATTATTTCATTTCAGTAATTTGGGGTTTATTTCATTTTCGTTGGGTCTTATTTCATTGGGTGTTATTTCATTTGGGGGTTATTCCGTGGATCCAGGTCTGAATGTTTTAACTTTTTCAAAACAAAAATGAAAACCAAAAACAAACAATAATCACAACAAATATCTTTAATTTTTTTCACGGCAATACTATAAACCTAGAATCACAGCATCAGTCAATGTCAATTATAAATATCATATCAACAACAGCCAGCAATATATCTTATATAACATACATACCTATATACAACAATAACAACAACAGCTTTATATCTACCGTGCTATTACTTGAGTTAATTAAAGTTGGGGGTTTCGTATTAGTAGCCGCAAAACCAGCATCAGTGTGTTCGAGATGCCTGAAATTCGGCCTCATTTTGCAAAAAAAAAAAAATAAAAAATATTTCCCAAAATTAAATTCTCTTTAATAATCTACACATATCAGTGCACATTACAAGCTCGGTACATATATCTGCATGAAAATAATATGTATAAAATATATTTAGCAATAAGCCTGCGCAACGGCCTTGTGCCACTGAAATCGAGAGTTGAATGCAGCTTATGCACAACAACTACGAATGTAGCTTCTAACTGGTACAAAATCGGATCTAATAACCACAATGCATGGCAATAAAACATTCATTCGCAAGAATATTTGTAAGAAGAAAAAAAATTGTTATCAGCAATGAACCGCTGGTATATTTCCCCAAAAAAACAATTTAAACTCGACTTGCAGCAACTTAAACATTTTGTCGTCAAAAAAATTATTTTACCAAAATTTCAGCCAGCATAAGACTTGGCTTAAAGGCATGGATAGTATTCAACGCTGTTGTAATAATATAAACTTGTTTTTTTTGCCGAACAGATTTTGGTTAAAAATCGTTACGGAACATGCTGCGGTTCTTGCTGCAAAAGACAGAAATGAAAAAAAAAAAAAAAATTAAAAAAACAAGATCGAAATTTAAATCTCTACAAAGAAACAACTTGGCAAAACCAGCTTTAACCACCTGCTCGTTCCTTCTATATCTATGTGGGACCTTAGCGCATGTGCACTAGATATGGTTAACGCGAAGATGCGTTGCGTTATCGAATTGAAGCACTTAACTGCGTTACTGCGCTGATACACTTGTTTCGATAGAAGTAAGACAATATTCCAGTAATATAAATTGTTTCTTGCTTGTTTTTCTCTTTTTGTTCCAGCAACATGTGTTTGATTTCTTGATTCAAACTTCTTATTTGATTTATAGACAGTGCCTCACAAAAGTATTCGGAATTGTTTTTTTTTTTGTTTTAAATACATGCCCATATTACTACTGTGGTCAAAAAATACCGGAAAAATTGAATTTAAATTTTTTGGGGATTCCGGTAGGGAAAAATGTTTTTATTTTTAAGTTGGCAGTACTGTCACTGTTGGCACTGACATCTGTGCCAAATTACACGTTAAAATATTCATTAGTATTTGAGATACACGTCCTTTTGTAAATAGCTAAAAGTGCATTTTCTGAAATATTCGGCATGAAATTTCTGCTGCCGAAACGTTGAAAGGTTGCAGAAGGCTTTCGATGAGCAAGCTCTATCGAAAACAAGCGTTTATGAGTGGTACAAAATGTTCAAATAGGGTCGAGAAAGCGTTGAAGACGAGGTACAGCCAGGACGACCATTAACATCAACTGATGAGCGACACGTCAACAAAATCAAAGAACTGGTGCTCCCAAATCGGCGATTGACAGTCTGAGACTTTACTGACCTTGTTGGAATATCAATAGTATCAGTGAAAACCATTTTGAGTGACCCTTTGGGCCTCAGAAAAGTGAAATCCCGATTCATATCGTTCCGCAACCTCCATATTCACCTGGCTTAGCATAATGTGACTTCTGGCTATTCGCTAAACTCAAGAGACCGCTCCGTGGACACCGTTTTGAATCGATAGAAGATATAAAAACCAAAACGAAGAAGGAATTGAAGAATATTTACAAAAGGGCGCTTGTCTCAAACACTAATGAATATTTTGACGTGTAATTTGGTGTAGATGTCAGTGCCAACAGTGACAGTAGTGCCAACTTAAAAATAATTTGGTACAGATGTCAGTGACAGTAGTGCTAATTTCAAAATAGAAACATTTGTCCCTATCGGATAAAAAATTTATTTTTTTTGGGCATTCTGGCATTTTTTGCCCACAATCTTACCATTTATAAATACTTTTATGTATGTAAAAATCAATAAAATTGCTTATGTGATGTATTAACACTTATTTAGCACAAAGAATAAAAGTCTAAATAAATGCATTTTTAAAATATTCACACAAAAAACAAAATTACTAAAAATCAGCTCTGCAAAATATTCGCATTTCAACTTTAAACAATAGTGAAATAATAAAATAGAAAATTTAATATCGTGTGCCGTTACCCTTCAGCCTAATAACCTTATTTATGCGATTAGGCATATACAGAGCAAGCTTCCGAGTTCCTTTTGATGAAATTTTCGGCTATTCTTCTGTCATGACTCGTTTTAATTTTTCCTTTGATGTTATATGATGCTTTTGAATAGATCGCTCCAATTCCGCACATAAATGTTCGATCGTTGAGCATTGAGATCCGGCGACTGAGGAGGTGTTCCTAAAACAATATTACAGGATCAAAAGTCGCGTATTCTGTGCTGTATACTTCAGGTCGTTATGTTGTTGAAATATGTAATGAACTCAAGCCACAAGGTTTTTGACACTTGCTTGCAAATTGTCCTTCAAAATCTGTGTGTACTGCTGATGGTTCATTCTGTCAGTTATGAACTGGATGTTGCCCCCGTAAAATGACGTTAGCACCTCCATGTATAGCAGAAGGGCATGTATTTTTCGGATCCAACACAGTATTCTTTTTTTTTCCAAACTTTATTTCCACAATCCGTTCCAAAAAAGTTAAATTGTGTTTCATCACAGAATACGAGTATTACTCGTGACAAAAATCGTTGACGTGATTTTTATATTTTTTTTTTTTACAAATTCTAAGAGTTTTTAATGATTTTTGTGTATTTATTACTGGTTTAGTTCGGGGAGTTCTTCCATTGTAATCAGCAGCTCTGAGGATCCTCTGAACAATTTCATAATTTTCATGTTTGCCGTGAAGTTCGGCAAAAGTTCTATTCTGTTTCTTGATTTTCCGTATCATCGCGAATAAGCTTTTTTGATCTGCCTGATTGTTATCCAACACGAAGCGATTCCCTATCTAAAATAATATGAATAGTCGACATGTTTCTTTTTGTAGAACTGGAAATTTCTTTAATTAAGTGGAATTTATAACGGTACATTTAAAAAAAGGGGAGTAAGTATAATTTTTTTTATTTTTGTTGATTTCTGTAGGTTCTATTATTTTAATTTTTATTTAGTAGTTATTATTGAAAGTAATTATATCTGTAAAAGGACTGAAGTGATTTTAGATTGACAGAATTCGTAAACATTTAAAAAAATGTCGGTTAATTTCGAAAGATTATCAATTTCGAATACTTTTGTGAGGCATTATACTATGAAGATTTGTTAATTTAAAGTGGATGCTGAGCTCTGTGCTTCTTTCAGAAATGCCTTGATATAAACTACTTATTGTTTAAGCCATTTTAAATGACTTTATGAGCAATATTAATTTATTAGATGGAACATAACCTATAGCTACAGGATTTGTTTTGAAATATTTCTTTGATTGAGTCTAAACTGCACTAAGTTATTCACCATTTACTAAGCTACTCAATTCACCGCTTCCTTACTTACAAAGCGGTATCCTTACTGTGAAATCTAAATAAGAGCGTTGAGCGGCGCGTTACCAGCCGCTTTGCGTTAACGCTGAATTGTCATCCCTAAACAAAAGCTGCGGCTTTATGTCAGATGCGCAGGCAGCCAACAAATTTTTCACAGAAATAGCAATATTTTCGAAGCCTGCAGCCAACTTTACTTCCTAACGCTCTGTCAAAATTGGATTTTCCAACCGCTCAGCGTTGCCGTCGCGTTATTATGGTTTGCTTCATACAATTCATATTAGCATGACGATTTTTTGACAGATAAACAACGCTGACGCTCTTGTTTAGGTTTCACAGTACACTTAAAAAGCGGCATCCAATTGATTTACGTCTTTTTTAAACATTAATAATACAATTTCAAAATACGCCATAACGCAATTGAGTTGGCGCATTTTTCTGACACAGTTTACTGCGCTTGAGTTGGCGTGTCAGCGCAGCATTTTTTCTGTGTTACTCATGTCTAATACGCACAGCGTGTCTGTCGATTGGGTGTCATTGGTAGTTAGTTAAATGTCGGCAATTTTCGGGGCTTGTTTATCTTTGTGTTGCGAACGAATGTTATTTTTTTTTTTTTTTTTTTTTTTTTTTTTATTTTATTCGTCAATGAACACAAGTTCTTACAGACTACAAAAAATATTTTATATATTATAGATATATGTATCTGCACTAAAATATATAAACACAATTAGATACTTATTACAAAATAAGAACAATATTATTTTCGTATTTCAATAATAATTATTTAAGGAAGTCTTGAGAGAATCCTTCGAATTAGCAAAATCTATATTGCAGTATAGCATACAATTATTAAACTCAAGCATAGATCTACACATTGGCGAGTTTAAAGCATAATTGGTTCTGCACGTTCCTAAATAAAACACGTCAAAGTGTCGTAAAATTCTATGTGGTACATTAAAATTTATTATTTCAAGCAACTCAGGGCAATCAACCGTACCAACAACAATATCATAAACAAACAAAAGTGATAAAATAGTTCTTCTATTTTGAAGAGTTTTTAGTTTTAGTTGACTACAACGATCAATATATGATGGAATCAGATCTCGAGAATTATTAGCTTTAAAAACAAACCGAGTAAAAGCTTTTTGCACTCGTTCGAGGCGCAGTGTGTGAGACGCATAGAAAGGATTCCATACAAAAGAGGCATATTCTATCTTTGTTCTCACGATAGAGGTATAAAGACACTTCAAAGTTAGAGGGTCATTGAAATTTGAGGCATTCCGTCTAACTAACGCAAGTAGAGAATATGCTTTAGGAATAATACTATTAAGATGGGAAATGAAAGTGAATCTAGAATCAAATATAACTCCTAGATCTTTAATTTCACTAACATATTTCAGTGGCATATAATCCAAATGATATGATGTTTTTAATGGAACCAATGACTTTGTATAAGTAGAAAACATACATTTTTCGTGATTAAGAAAGAGTGAATTGTTAGAGCTCCAAGCAAGAATGGCATTTAAGTCAGATTGCAATAGCGCAACATCAGACAAGGATTTAATTTTTAGAAAAATTTTTAAATCGTCTGCATATAGAAGACACTGGGCATTTTTTACTTTCAGCGTTATATCATTGATAAATAAAATAAAGAGAAGGGGACCTAAAATGCTTCCCTGAGGAACACCCGAAGAGGCAACAAACGGCCTTGAAATTTCATTTTCAATATATACATGGCAAGTTCTATCACTCAGATATGAACGAAGCCATTTAAGCAAGCTAGAGTGAAAACCCTGTTTAGCTAATTTCTTTATTAAGATGTTATGTGAAAGTTTGTCAAAAGCTTTTGTAAAATCTGTGTAGATTGAGTCAACTTGATATCCCTGTTGAAAGGCAGAAATACAAAATTCGGAAAATAATGTGAGGTTTGTAACAGTTGATCGACCTGATACAAAACCGTGCTGGGAAGGAGAAATTGTCCGCTTTACCGCAAAATAAATTTTTTCCTTTACAATTGATTCAAAAAGCTTGGATACAGAGGTAAGTTTCGATATCGGTCTATAATTTTCAATATTGTTTTTGTTACCGGATTTGAAAATCGGTGATATAAACGATACTTTCCAATCTGCAATGAATAACCCAGAAGAAAGAGATTTGTTGAAAATTAGTTCAAGTGGTTTTGTTAGTGATCTACAACACATTTTTAACATGATACTAGCGAAACCATCAGCATCAGGTGTAGTTGTTATTTTAAGATTTGAAATACCCTTTTCAATGTCTTCTTCTGATATATACAAAGAACCCATATCAAGCGATGAGATAACGTCCTCAGAAGTAACATCCGAAAAAGTAGTTGTTGGTTCAAAATTCGCTTCAAAGAAGTCAGCAAAAAGATTAGCGCTTTCAATGACATTTTTAGAGACTTTATCTTTAAAAAACATGCTAACAGGAATGCTAGAGCTTTTTTTCTTTGAGTTAACAAAACTCCAAAAAGCTTTGGGATTCGATTTAATGTTTGTCTCAAAATTATGAATATACTGTTTGTATAAAAAATTATCAAGAAAATTGAATTCTCTCATGTATTGTTTATATTTAGAAAAATAATCTATATTTTTAGCCGCGGCCCATTTTTTATAAAATTTATTTCGAAGATTCTTTAACTTCAATAAACCTGGGGTATACCAAGGCAGTTTATAACTTTTTGTGCGTTTTTTAGGAACGTGCTCACAAAGAATTTTCAAAACAATTGATTTGAATAAGATAAAAGAGTTCTGAACATCACAATTAGCAAGCTCATTATACCAATTTATGCTTAACAAAATGTCATTCAAAAGTTCAAAATTGCATTTATTAAAATTAAAATTAAATTCAGTTTTACTTTTTGAATTAGAACAAAAAAAATTATAAAATTCCAATTCTATACATAATGGAATGTGATGTATAGTAGAAGGAGATATAGGAAAAATTGACTCACACAATGTGAAATTAATATCTCTACTTACAAGAACAAGATCTAAAATTTTATTAAGTTTGTTTCTGCAACTATTTATTTGTAATAGATCAAATTCCAGAAAACTGTCTACAACAAATAATTCTAGGTCGCTGTTAACATTCGATGGCACTAATCCTTCAGCTGCCGAAGATTGAGACCAGCTTATTTTACCCAAGTTAAAATCTCCAAGAATGCACAGTTGGTAGTTACTTTTTAAATTACGTACTAGATAATCAATATTTTCCATATGTGCTTTATATAATTCGAACGCACTGGTAGGAGGAATATAGGAGGCACAAATGAGCAACACATCAGATGAACCTTGAACAGCAACGCAGAGTTGATCAAGCAAAGAGTCTAAGTTTTTTAAAATACAGGTTGATGCTTGAAATCTAGAATTTACAGCTATAAGGACTCCTCCACCACGACTGCATCCAGTTTTATCAGCATCTCTGTCTTTTCGAAAGACATTGTAAATATTTCTGTCAAAAAACTCTTCCACAAAAAAGTCAGAGTTTAGCCACGTCTCTGTAATCACATAAACATCATATTCCTGTTGGGCAGTTGCCAGGTATATGGTGTTTGATTTTGTACGCATGCCAGATACATTTTGATAGTATACTTTTATTTTGTTGCTATCTCTTTTATTTATAACTTTCGCCGCTGGACCCTCACTCTTTGAAAAACCTTAAAAGAGCTTACCTTGACGTCAGCAGGCCACAGAGATGCATTAAAAATATCATAATAGAGAGAAGCAGAAACTCCCAACTTAAAACTGACTCTTTTAATCAATTCTTTTGGTACGTTTTGCCTAACGAGCTTATAGCAACGCAGATTTGTCATCTCAGCTTTCGAGTGTTTAACAACATAATTTAAAATGTTTTCCTCAGAAACTGATGGCATGAACGATGAAATATGTAACCATCTCAAATTATCAGCCACAGCAAGCTCAGAGTTTAAACTTTGACCAACGATCATAGCATTTTTATTTATAGATTTATTCTGTCGTGACAAATTATTTTTTGAATGTGAGAGAGCAGCAGTACCTAACGCAGAGGCAGAATTTGGAGACGGAAAAACAGCGACATCAGGAACAGCTGAGTGCATGATAGCGGCAGCAGCTGAAACAGAGGTATTGTTTTGATTTTGAGAAACGGCAACATCACCAACAACAGCAGCAGAAGAGACAGCGCGTTGAGATGCAAAAACAGCAACAGCATCATTAGAGACAGCACCCTGAGATGGCGACAGAGCAACATCAACAAGAGTCGACACTGGAGAGACAGCAGCTCCAACACTCAGAACCGGTTTATTTGCACTTGACGATTCTAATGCAAGCGAATTGGCGTTAGATTTAGCTCTTTGTTTAGCAGACTTGTTAGTGGTTGGCTGCACCGATGAAACAACAGCAGCATAAGACGAGGTAACAGCAAGCGCGGGGGTGTGCGCCACAGCTGCAGATGAGAGATCCTCACTAGCATTCAAATCAGTTGGCTTTATTTTGAGTAAAGTTCTATCTGAGGTTAATGACCCCGATTTCGTATACATGCCATTGTTTTGGTTTGCAACATCACGACTGAGATTAGCAACTATTGATTTAAGTTCGCGAACTTCGGCAACTAAATTTCCGACCGAA
This sequence comes from Pherbina coryleti, assembly GCA_943735915.1. Taxonomy (NCBI): domain Eukaryota; kingdom Metazoa; phylum Arthropoda; class Insecta; order Diptera; family Sciomyzidae; genus Pherbina; species Pherbina coryleti. The sequence continues at coordinate 45,789,583 of OX030949.1, forward strand.
CTAATGAGAGTGTCTGATTGATTTAGACATTCATCACAATTATAAACAATGTTTTTATTTGCGCTTATTAACTTAAAAGAGTCATCTTCAATGTTCAAACATAATTTATGATATTTATTTTTGCAAATATTGCAGCAAAGAATGGAATCTTTAGCAGATTTATTACACAGTATACACCGAGATCTCAGTTGAGACATTGTTACCAACGACTGATAGGCTACGCGGTCAGAACTGAACTGTTTTTTTTTATAATTTTAAATAAAAAAACTTGCAACATGTTGCTGCGATCTTTTATCAGGTTTAATTATTCAATAAAACAGTCGTTACACTAACCAGCGGTGGGCTGGAAACATTTATTTTTTAGTAAAAATATATTTATTTTAATGATTTCTATGACTCTTCATAAGTGTTGCATGTATGAGGATAAAAGTACACTAAATGGTTGATACAAAATTTATGAGGCGGAAATATTTAAAAATATCGGTAGCTTTTCGGCTGTAGCACGTCTTGTCTATAAAGTTGCAGAACTTTTTATGCTTACCATTTACGGCGATATTCTTTTGATTTATGATAAAATCTGGGTTAAAAAAAAGATATAACTAAAAATTGCATTTTTTTTTTGTCATTACAAAATAGATTGATCCTCAGCGCTTGCACATACATTTTTTTTCAAAAGCGTATAACAATCAAATATTTTATTTTTTGACATGACAACTTTGTGTGTTTACCGTGCATGTTTTCAAAAAAGTTGAAAAAATAATTTTTTCAAAATGCATCGGCGTTGCACGGAGTTGCTTCGTAATAAGTACGTATAGTTGTTATGACAAAAGTAATGGCACGAGAGTAAAAACCAATTCTTTGACTTTATGACAAAAACAAAAAAATTAAGACGTCATCAGGACGTAGAGCGAGCACCCTAAGAATCGAAACTTCAAATTTGTTACATGGAATTATAACGTGCTATATATAGTGCTACGGTGAAAAATATTATACGCTGGTATACCATATTATACCAATATTATACCAGTAGAGGCTGGTTCTTAACCCACTTATCAAAAATAGACACAAAATTAATAACGTCATGAAGCCGTGGAGAGAGCGGCTAAAAGATTGAAAATGCTTCAACTTTGGTCAATCACGACGTTGCATAAAATTTTTTACTCGTTGAACAGATGCTGTACGGTTAATGTTAAAAAAACAGATATGGAGGTATGTATACAAGATCTTTGGACAAAAACAAAAATAAATTATGACATCGTCAGATCGCGGAGGTAGCAGCTTTTGCAACAAAACTGCAACAGTGTTGCATGGCATTATTGCTCGATGACTAGAAGTGCTAGGCTAAATTTCATTTTACGACAGCAAAGACTGTTTTTAGACCTCATAAAAAAATTGAAAAAAAAAAAATGTTTGGAGCCACAACATGGATTATAACAAGAGTTTGTAAAAAAGTAGGATAATTATTCGGACAAATATAAGCATAAGCATAAGAATGAAGACAAGTTTGGGAGCAAAGGAAAAGTTAAAGACAAAAATCAGAAAAAAGATAAAGATACATTAAAAAGATGTCATGTCAAAAACTACAGGGTCACACCCCAAATTTTTTCGAAAAGCGTAGAAAACTATATATTCATCTTCTTTATTTGGTCCTATAAACTGTTTGAATGGTTTTTGTAATTGCATGCATAAATTTTTTTAGAAATCGAATATAAATTTTTAAAGAATTTGAAAGAAAATAACAATTTTTTCAATTGTAGAATTCGAACTTTGATATTAACTAGTTTGTTTGATTTTCCTCTAAGTAAAGTTACTTTGCTAATACACCGAGAAAAAAAATAGTAAAATCACCTAAGCCGGACTTGGGTGAAAAGAATTTGTATTGAAAATAAAAACTTATGCTTACTCACCAAGGTAATTTATTGTTTTATACAAAACAAAAAAATGTATAAAACAATATATTACTTTGGTGAATAATCATAAGTTTTATGTTGCCATAGGTTTTTTTTCCACCCAGCCGACTTAAGTGATTTTACTCTTGTTTTTTTTTTCTCGGTATATGATCAAAAAAAGATTTTGTATAATTGACCGTACATTACCGATATATTTGATGAAGATTTATGAAATCACTAGCTTGAAGTTTAAGCAAAATATTGTTTGCAGACGTTAAGACTAATGGAAGCAAAATAAATTACAATATAATATATTTATCTTAGCCATTTTCCTTTGTCTTTATGAGTGAATCTAGAATTTTCCATTAGCAAACAGAGACAACTATTAAACATTTGACATCTACTTTGAAGTCCTCTTTATATTTTTTTTTTTCTGTTTTTAAAATTTTAAGATGGTGGCTACAACATGGAATTTAGAAGATGCTGCATTAAAAGATAGAACCTGAATACCAAGAACCAACTTACAGTATAAAATATTTCTTCTAATAGAGAGCAAGGGTGAAGAACCACGTTTTTTTATTGACTGTCATCATCTTGACCAAAATACATTTAAAACTTTAAACAAAACATCAAAACTTGTGTCAGATCCGCTGTGGGATCATTAAGATTATTACGTAAATACTGATTATCAGGCTTAGTATATAAACTATACGCGTGCTGCTATTTATATTTCTCGTTTTAGCAACAGTAAGTGACAAAACTTTCCATCTGAAGTTTCCATTGGAAACTTGACATGGTTATGTTCAACCTTTCTTCAGAATACTTTGCAATTTGAGCACGATTTGTGTTGTTTAAGTTTAAGTTGTATTAAGTTGAAAAATGTGGCGTCCGTGGCGTAGTTGGTTAAAGTGCGTTGCCATTATGTCTACGAACCTGGAGACCCATGTTCGAACCCCAGCAGCGACAGAAAATTATTTGAATTAAAATAATTTTTCTGTACGGCCGTCACCTCTCTGCAGACAATGGCAAACCTCAGAGAGTATTCAAAATGCCATGTAAAGCTTCTTGAGAACAAGAACATTCCGTTCATCGCCGTTCGGAGTCGGCGTTAAACATGTAGGTCCGGTTCTCGGTCAATTGTGTACAAACTTAATAACACGCACAACACAATTGATCATAAGAAGCTAGGCCAAGTTCCTTTCAAGGGCTGAAATGGCCAGTTATTTATTATTTTTTTTTTAAGTTTTTTTTTTTTTTTTTAGATTTGAACCAAGGATTTCAGGTGGAATACCTATTCAGTCAAGTCTGCCTTGGTTCGAAATGGGGTGATAGATTAGTGGGAAGGATAGATCAATCAGGTGAAACACGTGTAGAATGTTCTAAGCGTGGTGGAAAGCCAAAGAAACACGTGAATTTGAATCAGAGGCAAGTGTTATGCCTTTACCTCAGTCAATTCAAGTTAAAAGGCAATCTCATCCACAAACTTCTCTACCATCAACTACAACTTCAAGTCGTAAATATTGATGAATTTTCAATTTCAGTTGATTAGAGGATAGAAAATTGCTAATGCGAAAGGTTTTAAAGCGTAGGACCATGGCCTGGCCGGGAATCGAACCCGGGACCCCTGGGGTAGCAGTCGAGCACGCTACCTACTCGACTACCGAGGCTCATTTTATTTTTTATAACTTTCGATGTGGATTATCAAGACAAGAATACAACGATTAACTTAATTCTTTATACGACGATAAAGCAGTATCCTACAACACTGTGAAAAACTGGGAAAACGAATTCAATCGTGGCCGACGTTAGCTTCAGGACGAATTCTGTGAAAGTCGTACAAAATCGGTGCCAGAAAACAACGATGCGGTGTGTGAACTGATAAAGCACGATCGTCATGTGACACAGACAAGATATTACATGATCATTTGCAAAAATATTTATCGCATTGGATGCCACATAATCTGGCAAATGATCAAACAAAGGCTCGAGTTGATTGTTGCAAGGAAATGTTGAAAAAATACGATCAAAGTCCATCAAAGGCTATATATAACAGAGGTAACGAGTCTTATTTATACTATTTATTCGGATTTATACGTAAGAACCAAAAAAAAAAAAAAAAAAAGAAAACAGTAATCGACAGAATGCGTCTTCCAAAACGAGGTAAATCCAACAAAAGTTGATCACGGAATAACCGCGACGCAAATGGTTGCTTGTTTCTTCGGCATTAGCAGTCATGTGGCGACAGTGGCGTTCTAGCAACGTAAAACGCTTAATTCTGAATGTAATGCTACCATCTGTTTACCACAAGTCATTGGAGAAATTCGGAAAAAGTCAAAAAAGACCCGGACTATTTGCAACATAACTATGCGAGCTTTCACGCATCTGCTCAAAGACCTTTCTTGTCAGCCAAAAAATCGAAATGATAGGTGTGAAGAAAAAGGATCCTTCTTCTGCGACAAAGGATTCTTAACCTTCCTATACTCGCGCATACGGTCTCTCAGACCGACGATTTACGTTTGACTTATTATTTTCATAACAAATGACGTTAAAAGACTGTTATTAGCCAATATTATGTAATTAACTAATAATGATATGTTATTAAAAACATGCTAAATTGGACCTAGGAATCTCGGTCTCACAGATCGTACGCGGATATACGAATTACACTATTTGACGCGAGTATACGAAGGTTAAAGATAAATCTAAACCTTTATCTCTTCCAAATAAAAAAGTTTATATGGTAAAAATACTAATTTATTTATTTTTTGTAACAAATTAAGCTTGGTTTAACGCTTTCGCTTGTCGAAGGAGCAATTTTTGTCTGTATTAAAAACAATTGACCTTCAAAGTGAAAATAGTTCGAATGCAATGGTTGTAAGTATATTTGTTAACTTATAACAAAACTTACACAAATTATAAATGTTTAAAATTGTTTAACAGATTTGCGATCATAAAATGCGGCCAATGGCAATAAATGGAAGATTTACCGAAAGTTCGCATCATTCCTTGGTGTAGAGGCATTTAGAGATACTTTTGTAGATGGTGCTGTAGGGAATAATCACTAAATAAAAAAATATTTTAAGTAGTCTTTTATTGAAAAAAAATGCGTTTTTTAACGTAGAATACGTTATACGGGGGTGTTAATCTGGAGCACAAAATTTTGAGAAAATGTTTGTCACTTTCATTATAAGTTTTTAATACTTTATGCATGCATTGAAGAAAATTCAAGTATGGTCGTAACATATTTAATATGTCTTCTTTTGATTTGTATTTAAATAATCATATTGCTACATTTAATTTTTTTGATTCTATAAGTAAATCAAAATTTAACTCCTTCAAATTTTGTATTAATTTTCATATGCTTTGTATTTTATGTATTATAACATCATGTGTAAGAGCAGTACGATTATCTGTGTGTTCATCACAGAACCAGTGTGAGAAAGAGAAGAAGTATAATGACCAAGTAGCGAACGATGTGTACATACACAACATTGATAAGCAAAGCAGAGAAACAAAATTGTGCTTACCCAGTTGGCCACGTCTTTAAGACATCCTCAATGTCTTACAGCCTTATTCATAAACACATTTTAGAGGCAGCGTAACTTTAAACGGGCTTTAAACAAGAAAACGTTATTCATAAACATTTTTCGTAGTTGTTTAAGAGCTGCGTAACTTAAATGCCGAAATTGGCGTTTAAAGGTTACGTAAATACACCCATGATTTTTGTTTGTCTTTTCTTTTAATATCAAAGACATGCTCCATATGCGCCCTTTGCAGCATTTTTTAAGCGGCGGCCATTGTAAATCCATAGGAATTCTTAATTTTTGTAGAGATTTTCTATAGTTCAGACACAAACCTTACAATCATAAGCAGAAAATGAAAAAATGTTTATGAATAACAATGTTAGCAAGGTTGCATAGAAGCTGCGTAAAGCCTTAAACAGTGCGTAACTAAACAAGCGTTTAAAGGTTGTTTAAGGAAATCTATTGAATAAGGCTGTTAATGACTAACGTATTCTACGTCTGACCTATGCGCCCGTGTTTTTTAACACAGGCTTGAGCTTTTTTTTATTCCGAAATGATAGTACAAAAATATAGTTGTTACAAATGTGAAGTTGCGAATCTGAAATCCTTACTGTTCAAGATATCAAAAAACACTCAATAGGAATTTGGCGTGGATATCATTATTGTTCTTGTTACCATATTTACGTAGTTTTATTTTTGTGAAGAGTACAAACTCGGCAATTTAGCACAGCATATAGTTCCAATTAAGCAATGGAATGTAATAGTAAAAACTATTTAATTTTTCAGATTTGCAACTTCACATTTGTAACGACGATATAAAAATTCTTGTTGAAAACTGAAGTGAACTTTTATATGCATATCTTTAGTAACTTGAATCCTTTATTTTTTAATATTTATTTGCTCAAAATAATGCTAAAACTATGTTAATGTTACACGAAAATTTTTAAAATGAGATCTTTATTTGTTTACAAGATAGAGAACCCTGTGTGCAACAGCGCACGCTGCACGTGCAAGCCGAGCAGTGTTTTTTATAAGTTCGATTCTTTTTTATAAGTTCGGATCCTAACCGGTCGGTTTATGCATGCGCTAATTGCAGTGCTTTATGGTTTTTCAGTGACTTTTAAACTTAAAAAAATGTACGATGAACGAGACGATAACGATAGTCTTATAGCATGTTCAAACCGACTTCATTTAACGTGTTATTCGAAAAAAGCTTTTTTTTTACCATCATCGTTCATACTGCTTTAACTAGTTTCAAAATGTCTGTTTATTTGTATATATTTTGAAAGAAATAAAAAAATGTTTATTAAAAAATATAAAAAATAAAAAATATAACAAAAAATTCAAATAAATTCAAAAATTTGTCAAAGAATTAAGAAAAATTTGTCAAAGAATTTATTTGTTTACATTCAAAACATCAAAATAAAAAGCTCTTGTCAGATTTGGCTGCGTTTAAAAAGCAAAAAAAGCTTTTCTGGCGTTAGCAAGGACACAAACCAGTGATTTAACGAGTTTCGAAACGTGTTAAATCATTTAACACGTTAAATTTCCAACAACAATTGTACGCATTTAACTTCATCAAAACTTCATTTCAGAACTTGTTTTTCGATTTAACTTCATTAACTCGATTTAACATAATTAACTGCTCGGTTTGAACATGCTATAATATCGGGTATGGGCACCACTACATTTAAAACTTCTGTGCTGTTTCTGTGTTTCTCTTTTTTCTTTGATTTGTTGTTGCCATTTGTGTTGCTACATAAGCTTTCGCTCTCAATTCTTACGCTCAACGCTCCCAGAGCGCTCTCTGCCCATACCCGTATAATATGAATCAAACTGTTGTCGATATCGTCAGATAGTATCGTTTGAACGATGATCGTTTTGAAAGTTACGTGATGAGAGCCCTGATATGGCACCCATTGACTTTTTTATTTCCCGAAAATAAAAATTACGTGGTCAACGATTTTCGACACCCGAAGAAGCGGTTGTTGCATTCAAAACGCTTTTTTTTTTTTTGATTTACCTCAATCGGACTAGAAAAAGTGCAAGGTGCAAACGCATGCAAAATGGCATTGATCTTCATGGATAATATTTTGTATAACAATACAACCAATTTCAATAATAATTATTTGTTTTTTCATTATTAGGACAAAAATACTAAAAGCATCCCTCGTATTCTAACCTAATTTGTGTTCCAATTTCAAAGCTATTATATTTGAAACCATAAAGGTTTAACGGCTAAAATAAAAAACATTTTTGTTTTAGGTTTCTTGAAAATTTAAAGGCTCAAAGTTAAAAAAAAAAATCGTGGGCTCGTGGTATTTAGAAGATTAAGCTTACTCGGATCTCTTCAACGATTGACTTCTAATATATAATCCTACCCTATTTAAACTCATTTATAATTTCAAGTTGCCTATTTGTGGGTAATATTTATCAACCATGACGTTAATCTTTATTCGTTTTACCCTGGTTTGGTGACCTACGTCTGGGAGACGTAAGCATTTTTTTTATTTTTTGATCTCTCTCTCGTGCATCCGATAAATATTGTTCGAACGGCAAGAGGTCCAAATACACCATGTAAATTTCTTTTGGAACCCATTTCCTGTGTTAATATTTTTTTACCGACGAAATAATTTTTAAGATGCACAATTTGGACAAATGTGGACTGATGGACAATAATTTTTGTTTGAGTTAATTCTTAATTGTTTGAAATTCTGAAATTTTTCAATCCTACCTTATCTAATTGAATTAAAAATATATTAAGTTTGTATTCCGAAAAAAATAGTGGCAAGGCTTGTATGAGAGTCTGCTTTGCGAAAATCATAATGCGCTCAGTGGTACTCTCTTATTCACTTCTTCTTCGCTCAATTTTTCTCTCTTTCACCCAAGTCATGGCAACCGCCACCCCCCATCTAGCACACTTAGCACGCAGTCAGCAAGCTCTGTCGCATATTGTGCGCCTGCGTCGCACAGTTGGCGTAAATTGTGCGCCTGTGCATAATGTGCTCCATTTGCCCAACTCTAATATAAACCATTCTTTGCCTTCCACATTTTCTTCCCCAAATGGGTGATCACGCTTATTCGCTTCGAGAATATCTTTTATAGCAAAAAATATATCTTCCTTCCTTTTAGGAAACCCTTTCCGTTGGAAGACTTTCACCCATTCCACAATTGCGTTTTCTTCCGTCTCACTCAAAACAGTTTGTGGCCCTGGTCGAATTTTAGAAAATTTTGGACCCAGACGAAGTTGAAGTGTGGAACGTGGTATCTCATATTTTTTTGCTGCCGATTTTTTAGAAATTTTGCCATTTCTAATTGCTGACAGGGCTTTTTGTTAAATACTTTCATCGTACTTTTCCTTTTTTTTTTGGCATTTTAAATTACTATTCTGAAAAAATAAAATATTCAATTATTGGCATTAAAAAAAGTATAATGACTGGCAGTGCCAGTTATTGTAGTAACATCAAATTCAGTTATTGGCACCCCCTGCTAATAATTGAATTTTTGTTTTTTTGGAATCAATTGTTGGCACCCACGTTTAATTACATTAATGCGGTATAAACTTAGATATTAAGATGAAAATAAACTATTTAATAGGTATAGTAAAGTATATATATTCTTGATTAGCATCACCACCCGTGTCGATTTAGCCATGTCCATCTGTCTGTGATCACGATTACAGCCGTAATTTTAAAGTTATCATCATTAAATTCGATATTTAAGCTTTTGTCTAAAAAATAAAGGTGAAGTCTGAATCGGATGAAAACCACGCCTATCTCCCATACAAAGTGACTTTATCAAAAATGTAAAATCTCTTTATATTCCACAAAAATTAATGTATGGACTTGTAATTTTGCATATGAACTTCGATATATAACGAAATCGAGTGAAAACCACCCTAAACCCGAAAACCTACCTCCCATACCAAGTGATTTTATCAAAAACATTTTATTGATTGCTTATGACTTTAAATATACTTTGGTTCGGCCGTGGGGCCGAAATTCGGCCCAGTCGAAGATCATTTCTTACTAGTTTTCTTTAGTTTTTGGAGCGAAGAAGCTAGTTCGGTTCCACTGATTTTTCGATTTAACATTCAATTTGTTAAACTCGACGTATTAGTAGAAAAACTATCGTAACTTTCATTGCTTAAAACTATCAGAACCATCGATGATATAATATAAACAATCGATGTATTTATTATCTCAATACTTGAGCAACTGAAGCCCACTGTGCGCTTTTCACTTCTTCTCAAGTTTGTTAGCCTCACATGTGCTCAAAATACGTTAACAACTCATGCGTTAAGTAGCGTTAACCAAGAAGCTGCTGCCTAAGTAGTAAAAAGCTAACAATTGCAAATTTTTCATAACAGCTAAACAGCTTCTACTCAGCTATGTACCTACATGCTGCTACGAAAAATACTACACGGAGGTCAACTGCTTTTCTATGTTTTCAATTTTTCAGTTTTGCTTATGAAGAAACTATTAAGAAATCTGCTAAATTAGCATTATTATCAGGTTAATGCATAGAGATAAGCACATAGAATGCAGACATAAGTAAAAAATAAAGAGGTTTTCCAAAATGTGTTCTAAAATAAATTTATTTTCTTAAATATTTTAATATTTACAAGAAATCAATGATGTTCAAAGATGAACAAATAGAGGTTGCTATGAAACTGCGATGTTTTTGTTTTTGATAGAATTTTATCAAATAGTTTTCAAATTAATTTGTTTTTAAAAAAAAATACTTTTGGTTTATATTTTAGAGTTAAAAAGTTAGTTCAAATTTCAAATTGAAATATAAAGCCACGCCCATATATTGCTTACCAAATTTACAAAATTATTATTTTTTATATAATCAGATTTTTTTTCATTCAGAAAAAAATTTACATCTATTCTATATCAAATTATATATATATGTATATTTTATTTAAGACTACAGTGAATTTACATAAATATTTAAAAAATTTATTAGCGAAAAATCAATGAAAATAGCAATAAACATGATGCAGTTAATATTATGGATAAAATTAGACGAATTAGTCTGTACACGAACCACTTTTTCTATTAAGTTAATGCAAAGAAAATTAAAAAACAATGTATCATTTAAAATCACTCCCTGTGAAAAAAGTAAGAACAAAAAAAAAATTACTGGAATGATTTTGCAATTGTAAGAATTTCAGAATTTTTAATAAAAAACAATACGAAATAAGTTATATACAATCCAATGTGATGTTCCGATGTGATGATTAAAATATGTGTTGTTTTTTTTTGCATCAAAGGAGAAAGCAATTTGTCGCAAAGCCTTACGTTTGGTCGCATATTATTTCACTTCTAGAAAACTTTTATTGATTTACTTATTTCCAGGATTGACAACAGTTGGATAATATATTCTAGATTCTGACTCATATACGATATCTACTCTGAATTGACATCTGCGACCAATCGCAAAACTTTGCGTCAATTTGTATCTTTAATCAATTCAATCAATCGATCATCTCCTATGATACAAAACAAACAACCCCAAAATATGATATTTTAGATAAATTTTACTACGCCCTCTTTGACGACTCCTCCGATGGTGGCCGCACCCAGCCCCCATAACGCCGTTCCATTTCTCTAGCCACAGCCAGACACAAATGATCCTGTCCTGGATTGGCCACAACCTGTATTCCCATTGGCAAATTTCGACGATCCAAACCAATCATGCAGTTGGTCACCGGTAAGCCGAGCGTATTGAAGATGGCCATGTACATTGGCTCGAGTAGCTTGTGATAGATTTGATAGTGCTGATGCGCTGTATTTGGGAATGTCGGATACAGGAAGACACCATCGTTGCCCAGCATCTCCTTGAATTCAGTCTTGAGTGCCTCGATTATAGTGGCCAGATGTTTGTGTCTCGAATTCGGTATGATTTTCATGAAATTCTGCAGATGACCGAAAAATACCGATGGTAAAATGCTATCCGAAAAACCAAAGAAATATTTCACGGTCTCGGTGCAGATCGTTTTTGGGCGTTCACCTTCCTCCGTCTTATGATAGATTGTCTCGATGTTTTTCATAGTAAGCATGGCCGAGAGTGAAATATCCAGCGACCATTTCATCTTGCGTATATTAACACGTTTAGCATTAAAATCCGTGGCGACGCGGTTAATGGCCGCATGTAGATCGCGGCTAAGGGGACGCATCATGCCCGATGGCCCATCATTGTCCATAAAAAAGAAGCGTATACCATGCACACTGATCTCCTTGTCAAGCGTAAGCTTGGGTCCCGTTGGATCAGCCATGCATTTGAGCAGCAGTGGCAAGTCTTTGGCGTAGCGTGTCATGGGTGCAATGGTGAAGAAATCACCCCATTTTGGAAAGTCGCTAGTCGGATGATGCCCCTTGAATGAAACTGCATATGGTGTAGGTTTGTGGCCCCAAATACCGCTAAACATGGCGGGAAGACGCGAAGAGCCACCAATGTCCGAGGTCAGACCCAAAATTGAGGCACCACTAGCTAATAGGGCAGCTTCACCACCCGACGAACCGCCGGGTGTACGTTTCAGATCATATGGATTCTTCGTTTGTCCAGTCACATTGTTATAGGTCTCCCAGAGTAAGCACAGCTCGGGCGTATTGCTGACCAGCATTATAATGCCGCCAAATTTCTTGATTTGCTCTACAACGGGTGCATCTGTTTTGGCAATCTGTGGCGTTTTAAAGACACGCCCCGCCTGGTTGGTCAGACCCTTGACAGCGATGCTCTCCTTAACTGTAACCGGAATACCTAGCAGCGGCGTATTCTCTTCCATTTCCTCTATACTGTTTATGCCCATCGCAATGACCCGATCGATTTCGCGTGCCTCCTCGAGCGCATCTTCAAAACGATCCTGTACGATCGCATTGATTAGCGGATTAACCTGCTTGCAGCGCTCTATGTAGGCCTCGACGACTTCTTCACTTTTGATCTGTAAAAAAAAAAGGAAAAACGTTTTGAGGAATGGAAATTTGAAGAGAAAAAAAAACATATTTTTCAAATATTAACTTATGATTTCTAAAATATAATCTCCCCTTTTGGTAAATAAGAAAGAAAAATGGTAAATTTTGTATAGAAAAATATCACAAATTCAGCAAAGTTCGAAAAGGAATTACAAAAAAAAAGGATTCTTGGTTTTCAGCGATTTTTTTTTTTTTTTTTGTAATTTATTTGAAGTGTTAACTTCATATTTCCAAAATATTATTCGCCCCTTTCCATAAACAAGAAAGTTATGAAACAAAAAAATAATGAACCTTATGTTGTTTGTAGTGCTTCTGACGAAGAAGTCAGTATTGATGAATGTCAGTAACAATATGAGTTTTTGATTTTTTGTACTAGATGGCGCAAAATTAATCACCCTATCAGAAGATGCTATCATTTTTGCAAATGGCGTCGTACTTTAATCATATTTGACATTTACAGCTGCAGAATACAAGCGCTAAACTCCGCAAGAGCGTGGTATAGTTAATGGATATTGTGAGGGAGCGTTTCCTGGCGTTTTTACAAATAAACATTTCATTGACTGCTTAAGACTTTGAATATAAATACTTTGGTTCGGCCGTGGGTTTTTTTTTAACTTGGGCCCAGTCGAAGATCCTTTCTTACTACACCTTTTCCAATTATAATTCATGAGATCTCAATTTTAGTTCATGATATTCCAATTTTTATTCATATTTTTCAATTGTAATTCATGAAATTCCAATTGTAATTCAAATATCATCAAATGTAATTCAAATATTATCAAAAGTAGGTATTTTTTATACATGATATGTCCTTGCTTACCTTCATCTGTTTAATGGCTTTTCTGACTGAGCAAATTGGCACAGTTGAAATGGCAAGCTAGTTTTAGCATCTTTAGCATATTTACATGTGATTATTTTTTAATTACATTTAATTATTTTTGAATTGCATTTGATAATACTTGAATTACAATTGGGATTTCATGAATTACAATTGAAAAATATGAATTACAATTGAGATGTCATGAAAATCAATTGGATAAGGTTACTAATTTTATTTTCTTTTTGTAAATAAAATGAAAAGTGCCTGAAAGTAGAGTTTTGTGGGATGCTCCTCGAATTCAAAATTATTATACCCCTTGGGTCTAATCGATTTCAACAATTTTCAGTACACATCCATTTCTCTATTTGTTTAGCCTTCTGACCGAGTTTTGTTAAGATCAGACAACTTTTGTTTATTTATCATACGAAATCATGTAAAAATTAATATACTATGGGTTCAGTGCCCTTAGGAGTACCTCCACCTAAGGGGACTGACCGATTTCAATAAATTTTTTTTGAATCTTTCTTAATTAGCTAAGAAAATGTTTCCCTTAATTTTTTAATCTTAGCGCATTGTGCGATGGATATAGAAAGGCGGACTTGACTAAATTAACTAAGGTGGTTAAACTGATCATGAATATATCTACTATTCAATACCTACCACTCCTCCCTATAGAAGTTACAAACGGAGTGAAAAAGTTAATACATCTTACGCAATATGTGTTGGGGTATAAAAATAAAAACTATGGAATACAAATGTACAACTACATTTTTTCCGGCAAAAATTATTGTTGCAAGTTGGTTTTATCAAAATGTAAGAAGATATTTTGATTATCAAATATCTAGGGAAGCACCAGTAACATAATTTCATCGAGTGGTTTGAAAAATATATATTAATATAAATATAAAATTTATTTCTGCTGATATTCGGTGCACTCCTTCTCCCTACTCTTATTGATTTAAAAAAAAATATTAAAATCGGTTGAGAAACACGGAAGAAAATGGTTCTTAACTGTTCTGCTTACGCCTATTTATCTATACTATTATATAAAATAAAAGAGAACATTTTTGTTGCCGCTAAACTGCAAAAGTACTGGTCCGATTTCTATAAAATAATTTTTAAAATATCAAATTTGTGCTAGAAAAGGATCTTTGATTATGGATTTTCTTTATGTTGTCAACATGATTGGCCTAGAGCTCAAAAATTTGTTTTCAATATAAGTAATGAAAGGCCGTATTCAAATAGTAAGATTAAAAATTTCTGGGTGAGCACGCCCGTAAAAATGTTAAGAAAATGATTAGTTGTGTGTTAATCACATAAACAACAAAGTCTTTCATAACAAAATGGTCTCCACACCATCTTAGGTGTACTATCAGTTAAACTAACTGAACCCTAAAAATGGAAGTGTGGAAAAAAGGGAGGAGCTAAACAGCAAAAATAACAACAGCTCTGATAGTGGTAAACCGCTGTGATCGAATTTCGAAGATGCACATCAATTAAGGCTATGCCTAAAAGTATGATACGATCTAGGTTAACCTTGGCACAGTTTGCATCAAAAGTAGATAAGAACTCAGTTTCAAAAATTCAAGCGTTCTCTGCCAAAAATAAATTCAATTCTAAGTAGCTTGAGTGGATCACAGTGTAAAGTCATACAAAGGCTACTGATGAGTTGGTGTAGCGGCCAATGAAACAGTCTGTATAGTCAAGCTGTGTGATTTGCTCTATACAGAGCCGTTGTTGCTGTTGTTGGTTGTTGCCTTCTTTGTTCTTTATGTTGTCTTGTATATAGATAATTACAATATTTAAAAAAAGTGCGCTGTATACCCGCGAATATAACGCATTTTTGCAAGACAGTTCCGAAAAAAAAATGTTTATTTTGACCGAAAGTAGGGGTGGCGCATTGACATATTTCTTCATATCTTTGGTGTTTACATTCGGATTTTAAAGTTTGGTATATCAATGCTTTTGTCTCAAGGAGACCTCTATAGAGGTAATTGACCTCAGGTGCACCGTTGTAGTACTTACCCTCCAGATCTCAGTTCCTACCATCCTTATGTGCCACCCTAATAGCAAAAAACTAAAGCTCTTAAAATTTCATTAATCTTTGGCTCAGGAAGTATATCGATATTTCCAGCAGAACTATTTCTAAAAAATTTTTGTAAATTTTTTGCCAAACGTAGGGCTCCCTTTTTTCATTTTCATAATATCTACGGTATTAAAAGTCTGACCATATTGAATGACATCGATGTTTTTGTCTGAAAGAGAGCAATTATTTTTTCACCAAAATAAAAAAAAATATTCCTACAGGTCCTTGGAAAGCCTTAAATTGATTTTAAGGAATTTTAAAGCTCGTAAAATAAAAAAAAAATCTGTAACGCCAATGCTAAAAGAGGTATGAACACTATTTTCGTTGTGATTTCTTAAATATACAATGTATTATTATTTTATTTTTTCACTTTAGCTTTTAACTTTCGCTGATTCGCTTTCCACAGCCACAGCCACAAATAGTCAAGCAATTTCAAGCACTGGCTACGCGAGTTTTATAGAGTTTTGATGATTGACTTTGACCGAACTTCTTATGATCAAATTGTGTTGTGCGTATTATTAAATGTTTGTACACAATTGATCGAGAACTAGACCTACTAGTTTTATGCCGACTACGTACGGCTACTGTACATGTTCTCAAGACGCTTTACATGGCATTATTTACTCTCTGCGATTTGCCATTGTCTGCAGAGAGGTGAAGACCGAACAGAAAAATTAATTCAATTGAAAAAACTTTCTGTGGCATGTGAAAATTGAACTAGGGTTCTCTGGCATATGGGCCACGCACTCTACCCACTGCACCACGGCCGCCGAAGTTGCACTGTATGTTAAAGTTTGTGAAAAATTACCGCTTTCGACAATAATATAATTTTGAAAAACTACTTTTTTAAATTACAGTATTTTTCTAGTTTATGTATAGTAACTTATTCGTATAATTGCCTAAGGTTATTGCATTTTTAACTTTTGCATTTATTTTTTTGCTTTTATGCCATAATGGCACACACCTGCTCAATAATTGATAGTGGTTTAATGCATAGCTATCGAATTCCTTTAGACTTATTTGTTAAATTCTTTAAGAGCATTTTTTTTAATTTAAATTGTAAATTTTTCAATAGTTTTTGTAAGTTGGTCACTCGGATTTATATATATTCACGTTTCTAAAAAGTTATATCGCACGTGATGCAAGCATTGAGCTAACAATTTGAGTTCAAAGTCCTATAACTAACATATAGCATGTTACTCGTTACCATTTGGAAAGAACTACTACTCTAAGCTTATTGAGACAAGACCGGTAACAGAAGCGCTAATTACGAAAAGGAAATTCAGATATTAGTAAATATAGAGCTTACGAGAACAGGGTGGGCCAAATATACATTTTTTTTTTAATAATGCAATAAAATGAACAAAATTAAATTTTTTCATGTATTATGGCTTTATTAGTAAAAATAAACATTCCCATTAATTATGAAAGACAACGTCGTTCAAGTAGCTGACTCGGCTGGCGTCGCAGTAGCGCATTCTGTCACTCCAATTTTCCAAGACCTTGTTGATGGTTTCGGGCTGTAACTCGCGGATTGCTTGGATGATATTGACCTTAAGTGCTTGAATCGTTTCCGGATTGTTGGCATAACATCGACGCTTCACGGTTCCCCACAAAAAAACAGTCCAAAGAGGTCAATCCGCAGCTCCGAGTCGACCAATTGACATCGCCAAGACGGCTGATAACACGATTTGGGAATTTGGTACGCAAAAAATCGATTGTGGCATGGGCTGTGTGGCGCTCCATCCTGTATGAACCAGAGGTCGTCCAAATTAATGTCTCCAATTTCAGTAAAAAAAGTCGGTTAACATGGTTCTGTAACACCCACCGTTGACCGAAACGTTGTTCCCAGCCTCATTTTCAAAGAAAAATGATCCAATGATGCCACCACTCCACAATTCGCACCAAACTGTTACGCTCTATCGGCTTCTCGACAATAACGTGCGGGTATTCCGAGCCCCAGATGCGGCAATTTTGTTTGTTAACGTTAAGAAAAAATGATTTTTCACCCAATTCATTTTCTCACTTTGGAAATAAGTTTCCAATATTTCCCAACGTTGTTCAAGCGTAAAGCGACTCATTTCTTTCCGTGGAGGTATGATACTGACTTCATGTCAAGACTTCGAGCGGGAAACCGTTGTCAGTGTCAAAATAGCCTATATTTAAAAAGAAATCACTAGATGACCCACCCTGTATATTTATTTTTTTATTCTGATACCATTATCTATATGTTCATTGAGCATTCATTTGAAAGGAAGAACGTCATTACATTGACTAAAAGTCTCATCAGCAGTATGAAAAAAAAACTGTCTTGAACTTCAAGTTCTGCGTCAATTTCAACGTATTCACGTGCATCACACGCTTGAAGTAAAAATTACCTGTTGAACTTAATAGGAATTTTTGCATTTATATCGATATTATTATATCATTAAAGATAATTAATATAATATTCTATAAAAACATGTAATTGATTGTCGTTTCATGTTACTCATTTTCATATGAAATATTTTTAATTGAAATATCTTGAAAATTCAACGATCGTGTGATCAATATTCTTAACTCGTTGCTGGTCCTTGATTTGAAATAAGTACCTACTACAAACAATTTGTTATTGTTTTGAATAAGTAAATCTAATAAAATAATGGAAACCGGAGATTTCTTAATTAATCAAATTAACTTTCGTTTTGATTTGGCTTTTCATAATTTTTTGTTTGAACCTAATGGATCTATATCAGCCAAAGTGCATCAGATAAAGTTCGTAGCTATTGCTAAGCATGATGTGCCAAATGAGTAAAAAACTTTTTTCATAGAAAGTAACCCTCTAAAACCAAGTTTTGTGCGACATTTTAGCGTCAATTCTGAATAAGTACGAAATTAGCCCTTTAACACATTTTAAGTTTTGACTTATTTCTGGCATTTAAGTTGAATATTTAGCTTTGGTGTATTCAGAGACTTATAGTAGAATTTTATGATACATTTTTTTGTTGAACATTTTACCGCATTATATCCTTGTTGTATGCATCTTTTTTTAACTTTAATCACAAAAAGGTAAAAAAAGACCCATAAATTAAGAAGTTAGGGGGTTAAAATGCTGCACAAAAATATTTCTCGTAGTATTTTACATAAATCCTCAGAACATATCCTATACCCAAAACATAAGGATAACATGATTTCCTATGCCGATTCACTATAAGAATGTTCAAAAAGGGGGAAAATTGAATCCCCCCTAAAATAAGACTCAGACGTAAACTTCAAACTCCATTGTCGCAACCTTGTTATTTTTTTCGTGTTGAACAGTGTTATTGAATATAACCGTTTTTTATCAATTTAAAAATTTATCCGGTTTTGGTTTTTTTTTTTTAATTTCTAGCATGTCAACTGCATTTCTCGAAATCTATCAAATTTTAGTGAACTTTCAATTTTGAGAGTAAATTTGCAAAAACTATCAACACGTTCGCGGACGTGAATGCTATGGCATTCATTTTCATAGTGATGCAAAATGACATGAATGCTACAGTATTTCAATTTTAAAGCCAATTTTTATTAATTTCATTTTAAACAACCTTAAGTTTTTGTATTTAAAATACATTTCAAAGTATTGACCAATTGATTCATTAGGTACTTTCATATTATTTTATCTTTTCTACGTGTATTTACAAACTAAAAGCCGCTTTACATTGTCCTACAGTGTGTTACGACATGTCAAAATGTTCATGTATGATAGAATGTAGAATGGTGTAAACAACGAAAAGCAAAGTGTGTTCGAACCTGTTTTGATTTTTTTGACATGTCGTTCTACATTTTAATTTTTAGGTTTGTTTCTTATTTCATCACACATTCTATTCGACCAGAGATGAGTTTTATAAGATTTCTTCGAATTTAATTTATTTGAAATCACCAAGCTGCAAGTTACATTTCATAAAATGTTTAAAAGCAAGCAAAATAATGACTGCTTCTATTTTTAACCGACTTCAAAAAGGAGGAGGTTCTCAAGTTCGTTGGTTTGTCCGCTTTTTTTTTTTTTTTTTTTTTTTTTTAAATGTATGTACATCGATAACTTCTAAAGCACTTGCCCGATTTCCGTAATTTTTTGTCAACAGATAGATATCATGAACACGGAGGTCCTTTTTTAAAAAAGTTGGCGATATTCGACAAAGGGGCGTGTCAATATTAGAAAAACACTGTATTTCAGTTAATATTGACACTATTGTACTGAAATTTACAGTTAAAATACTGGAGTAGGCAGCACTATTACAAATTACGTTCAATAAAGTGGGCGGTTTTTGACAAAGGGGTGTGGTCATATTAGAAAAAACACTGTATCTCAAATAGTATTGACACTACGGTACTGAAATTTAGTACAGGAGTTGACACAATTTTTAAAAATTACTGTAAATAAAGTGGGCGTTATTCGACAAAGGGGTGTGGCAAATATTAGAAACACACTATATATCGAATATTATTGACACTAGAGTGCTGAAATTTAGCACATGGGTAGGCATAGTTATTACAAACTACAGTCAATAAAGTAGGCGTTATTTGACAAAGGGGTGTGGTCATATTAAAAAAACACTGTATCTCAAATAATATTGACACTAGGGTACTGAAATTTAGTACATGGGTAGGCACAGTTACTAAAAATTACGTTAAAAAAGTGGGCGTTATTCAACAAAGGGGTGTGGCAATAATATTAAAATACTATATCTCAGTTAATATTGACACTAGGGTACTAATATTGGGTATTCAGGTAGGTGAGTAGGTAGAATCATTACAAAAGTGGGCGGGATTGTACATAGGGTGTGGCACTTTAAGGAAATTATTATATATCGGTTAATATTGATACTTGGGAACTAAAATTTGGCACAGGGCTAGGTAAAATCATTATAAAGTACGGTTAATAAAGTGGGCGGAATGAGAGAAAGGGCGTGGCACTTTAATAAAAATTGTAAAGAGACAGAAATGGATAATACCCAACAAACTTTCAGGATATAATGAAACAAATTTCTTAAGAACAAAGTGTCATTTTTGAAATTTTACTCAAGAATACTATTACATAAAATATTTCATATTCTCTAAAATGGAAGAAATAAAAACTTATTAACAAAAAAAAAACCGACGTCAAAATCACTACAAAGTAAAAAATAATTTTAAATAACTATTCCCATTAATTTCTTGATCAAATTTTAAAAGTTATTTATATGTATTATAATATTGGAAATCTTATCATTTTCATTTTTTCTATTTTGTTTTATTATCATCAATATATTAATTGCTTTATGAACATAAAAGCTTTGGAGTCGGCGCTAGTTTTTGACACACAATCATGATCATTTACCATCTTTGCACTATTTAAAACTTTTTTATTTGATGCTATGCTGCCTTGGTCACACTGTAGTAATTTTAAAAGCTTTGTGCACATAAACATTCTCATTATACTGGTTTGGGTGAGCTTGTAAAGCTCATATTGAATATGGCATAGTGTGTAACAGCTGCACAAATAATGCATGGAATACATTGGCTACATTCAGCGTACTCAACAATTGCCAACTGAAAGAAAAAAATCACTAAAAAGCTGTTATATTCATAAAGTTAGTAATATTTTTATGATAATAAAACAAATTAGAAAAAATTAAAATAAAAAGATTTCGACTTAGTAAGATAAGCGCCGACTTCAAAGCTTTTATGTACATAAAGCAATTAATATATTGATGATAATAAAACAAAATAGAAAAAATGAAAATGATAAGATTTCCAATATTATAATACATATAAATAACTTTTAAAATTTGATCAAGAAATTAATGGGAATAGTTATTTAAAATTATTTTTTACTTTGTAGTGATTTTGACGTGGGTTTTTTTTTTTGTTAAAAAGTTTTTTTAATGCACAATTGGCCCTTATAATGCTTACAATAGCTGCTATGTCCCGATTCATTTTAAGAATATTAAATTTTGAAATTTTTATTGAATGAAAGTGCAATGTGACTCTGTGAGATAGTCTAAAAGAGAAAAAGTAATTTCTTTATACAAAAATTAAAAAATGACAGTGTGATAAGATTCGGTTATACTTTCTATCTCACATGTCGTAACACACAGTAGGACAATGTAAAGCAGCCTTAAGTAAACTAGAGCGTAATACTTGACGTGAATGCTATAGCATCTATATTCTCAGAGAGCTAACTCTATTATTGTATATATTTTTCTAAAAATTTCCGGTTGTTTCTAAAAATTTATATTTATTTTATTAATTTCCTTATATGTAGACGAATAAAGATCGACTGTTAAATAAAAAATGTAATGCAAAATGTAATAAACCTCTTTTTCTTATGTATACTATGAATGAATGCTATAGCATTCACGTCATCGTAGCTGAAAAATATTATCTATATCGTCGTTGTAGCGTCATTGTAAATAAGGGTTTAAATACGATGTTCTGACTACTCTAATCGGACTACTCTAATATGTTTAATCAGATTTCGGATATTACAAGATCCCAAGACGCCCAACCAAGGCGGCGAAACGAACCTACATCCACCAGAGGACTCAATTTGCTGAGACGTGTGGTGATCGAATCGAATTTTGACACGTTCTGAACCTGTCGATTGATCGCGGGGATTGTGAGATTTGACTCTTATTTCTTGGGGGTTTACGTGAAGTCATTGGTATATTCGAATAAGCCGGCAATATTTAAGCAGCTTGAGGACAACACTACTCGAGTTATCAACGAAATTTGGCCAGAAATGCTTGCAAAAGTGACGAAAAATTCGGATTTTTTGTGTGGCAGTATCAGTTTAATGAACTTCATGGGAATGCCATCCTTAGCATTAGCATTAGATTTTATCTGCGATCCACATTAATCAACAAGCTCGAAAACCGGATTGAAAGTAAAAGATTGCTGCATGAATATTTACAAGGTTCAAATACAAAGGGTCAGAATATTTTTCTCGAAAACCAGACTGAAAGTAAAAGATTACTGCTGCATGAATATTAACAAGGTCTCAATACAAGGGGGTAGAATATTTTTATTAAAAGGAGCAACATTGTCAACAAAAATTCCGATTAAAAAGATAGTGTACTTGATTTTCGAGAATTCAGTTTATTAAAAAAAAAAAAATAAAAATAAATAAATTCGTATTCTCAAATAATGTAAAAGTGGGCCAATGTGTACCATCTGTCTGTACCTCCTTCTTTAATTGCCAAAAGCCTCTTCGAACTGAAAAAACAATAGAGCTTAATGAAAAACAAGAAATCAGCAAAACTATCAAGAAAATGCAGATCGTTCCAGACATGCAAACATAAACATTGGTTCGACAACGTTCAAGTACAAAAGTACAGTCAGTGATCATGAATAATGAAACGTAAATGAAAACAACAACAAAAATTAGCAACTTAGCTTACTCTAGACACACAATAAAGTTTAGGTAAGAACAAAATAATACATATATAAATAAAATTACATACTTGATGGTTACTAATTCATGAAGACCTACAGCATTGTTTAACCTACAACAAAGCAATGCGAAAAGAAACATTGTATTAACCCTTAAATGCCTTCTGTATTTTTAGAGATACAAGCGTGAAAAATTGCCAAAGCGTTATTTGAAATTCGAATATACTTTCTAATAAAAAAATATCGGGAATTTCCTATTCAAACAAATCGCGCTTGAGATATTGTTAAAATAATATTATTTTTCGGGTTAGTACATCTGTCATCTGGTGCTCAAATATCTATCACTCATCTCATCTTGTACGCGAATATTTAACCAAAAACAACACTCATAATATTCCGCAAGCTGCATATTCACCCGACCTTGCTGCTTGTGCTTTTTTTCTATTCCCACGACTCAAGTTACCACTTCGCGAAAAGCGGTTTTGATATGATTATGGCGATAAAAGAGAATTTGCAGAAGCAGCTAAAGGCGATTCCAAAATCATCCTATGAAAAATGTTTTCAAGATTTGAGGAAGCACTGGAATATGTATATTGCTTGCAATGGAGATAACTTTGAAAGAAATAAGATTTATATCGATGAATAATTGTACCGTTTTCGTTTTATTGAAGAATTTTGATTATTTTTTGGCAAAATCGAATTATAACTTCACCTACTTCTTGTACAGAGTGACGTCATCAAAATAGTGAAAGTGCTATATAAAGTGACGTCATATAACTTCAAATGTAAAGGGTGTCCCAAAAGTTATTTGAATCTTTTTATAAAACGCATTATTTTGTTGAAATGTCTTTGAGTTTTTATTGAATTATAAAGTAGAGACATGGAGGTTATTGATGGAACAAAATATCGTTCAAATGGCCGTCTCGACCTCGTTTGCACACGCGAACCCTTATCATGAAATTTTATATGCCATTCTATGCAATTCTGGATCAATTGCTATAATAGCAAGTTTCAGAATTTCCTGTTTCAGCTCTGGAATCGTTTGGGGTTTATTAGCATAGACCTTACCCTTGAGGAAGCCCCACCAAAGAAAGAAGTCCAGCCGCGTCAAATTTGACATCCCGCGTCAAATTTGACATCGCCAATTGACATCACCTCGGTGCGAGAAAATCTTCCCTTCGAATTGCATTTGCAATAAGTGCCATTGTATCGTTGGTTGTGTGTTGTTGAAACTACATGTCGTCAAGATTCATATTAGCAATTCCAGGTTAAAAGGAGTTGGTCAGCATTTCGCGATATTGGGCACTATTCACAGTAACTGCAATTCCAGCTGCATTTTCAAAGAAGTCCCGATTCACATTCACATCAAACAGTGCACCGTTGTTGGTGTATGGGAAGCTCTTGAGCGCTTTTGGATTATCTGTGCTCAAATGAGATAAAAATGGGCTTCGTCACTGAAGATGATTTTCTTCGCAAAATCCTTATTAACTTGATGATGTTCCAACACCCAAACTGAGAACATTCGACGCTGCGCGTGGTCTGCCTGCTTTAGTTCTTCGGTCAACTGAACCTTGTAGGCATGCAGATGTAGATCTTTTGCAAAATGCACTGCAACGAGCTTCTGCTAACGCCCACTTCTGGACCACGATGACAGATCGACGTTGTTGTGTCATCAACAACGCTAACCGCTGCCATGACTATTTTTTCGTCTGAACGGGCGGAACGAGGACCACCACTCCTTTTCGCGTCCACAACAACCCAGTAAACTTAAATTTATTGATTATTTTGACCACAACAGTGTTGCGAGACGGTGCGCTATGATGACCGAGAAATATATGGGTTTTGCGAACCATCTCAGCAAAATTTTCACTATTTTTGTATTGAATTTTTACAATTTATACGTATTGGTCGACAGTAATTTGCTGTCAAAGATTTCGTACCCTACGCTTCTCACAAAAAAAAGAGTGCCCAAATCAAAATGTCAGTGACTTTTGGGAGATCCTTTACTTAAACGGTAGTGGTGGTATTTTAACTTCAAACATTATCCATATTTTCTTTTATTCTCATCTAAAACTTATATTTTCAATCAGAGTTCATTAATATTTAAGGGTTAATTCATCTTTTTATACAATGACAATTTAACAAAAACAAAAAACATACTATTCAAGATAGCAAGTAGCAATACACAAAGTGAAAAAACCCTACAGTCGATCGTGATCGAAAAAATAATTATTGCAAAATTTTTGAATACATGAATTGAAATATTTAACAAAGACTACGTGCAAAAGTACATCCATAGCTGATAAATAAATTATATTATTATAAAGATCAAAAGATTTCCGCTTAGAATTTTCGAAATAGTTTAGAATAAGATTTTAAGAGAATTTCGTTCAAAATTTGTTAAAATAACATATTATATAAATAAATAAATAAAATGGCCATTTCAACCCTTGAAAGGACTTCGACCGAGGTTCTTATGATCAAATTGTCTTGTGTGTGTTATTAAATGTACACAAATTATCGAGAAGGGGACCTACTAGTTTTATGCGTACTCCGAACGGCTAATGGGATGTTCTCAAGAAACTTTACATGGCATTATTTACTCTCTAAGGTTTGCCATTGCCTGCAGAAAGGTCAATTGAAAAAACTTTCTGTTGTTTCAGGATTCGAACCTGTGCTCACATTGGCATTGAATGTGTGCACTCACACAATGCTAAATGCACTCGGCCACGGCCGCCACGTTAACATATTACACAATCGTCCTAAAATATGTAATTCTGGCAATAGTTCCTTATGACTTATATTCTTTTTACTATTCAATTACTTGTAGAACTATCTGCATCGAACAACTTACATCTTCAACTCAAAACACTCCCTCTCTAATGTAGGGTATCAATTATTACTTATATCTACGCATCTTATAAAATATAATAACAACATCAAACAGAGATAAAATACATTATACATTCATAATGACCTCAACCACTTATGTGGGGCAGCGACCGACGACTTTGATAGTGGTTCATGATACTCAAATTAGTACTAGTAGTAGTATGTAGTAGCAATACCAATAGAACAAGTAGCAGTAGTAATAAAGAGTCATAAGTTGTAGTGTTAGTAAAGTTAGCATTGCCATTTATTTGTTGTTTATTGTTGTAGTTTTTTGACTTATGCCGGCGGGTATTTAAATAATATGTATTATGTTCAGTTTCTAATTTAATAAAAAAAAAAAAAAAAAAAATGGGAAGGTTTAGTATTTGAACAAATAATTATATGTTATACATTTTATGTACCTACTCTATTCGAGTTGTTGCACATTTGTATTCGTACTGAAACCGAAGGTAGTTAAGACAACTATTTAGTGAGGTTTTCTGCATGAATGCGGTTTGTCTGCGTATTTGTGTCTGAGTTTATTAAGTTATTTTTCTAACGAGTTTTTGTTAATGCGACTTACAAAATTTTTGAGAATTTCGGAATAAGTTATTATATCTAAGATAGACTGTTTAATGCACTTATTTAAGTTCAGCACTTTAAGTGTTAATTAAGTGTTGACCATAATTTGTACAATTTAAGCCGTAGTTCAACAAGTTCTTGGCTATTTTTGGCTTGTTCAGAAAATAACAAACATTTTTTTTAAATTTGTACAGCTTTATATGGCATCGCTAATGAAAATAAGGCTGAATTGCTAGAAGTTTAAAGTTTTGCACTCAGCTGTGATATTTTAGAACTTTGACCAAAACTGTAAAATAACTTTTAATGGAAATCACGTAATTTAATGAACACAGTTTTAAAATATTTTCATAACTAATTTTCATAAAAAAATTAACTACTTAGAGTCCAGTTTAGTGGGGGAAAAATTAGGACCCTGCCTAACAAAAGGTGCGACGAAAAAGTTTATTTTTTCTAAGTTTTTTAGGCATAGTCAGCTTGTGAACGTGAAAGAAGTATCTATTTTGTAGTCATTTATGAACCTTTTCCGTAAGACAAGTAAGTTTTTGACACTCAAAAATTAACAATTTTTAAATCACTCCGCTGACTAAAACGAGTATAGAGTATAGACTACCAACTATTTATATATTTGTTTACTTTTTTATGTGTATCAGTGAACTAAAAACATGTTGGACATTTTTGAAAAATATGATTTTAGACCATTTTTTAAACGGAATAACTGAAAGAATTGGACAGAATTGGTTGAGATATTTTAGATTTGAAAATGCAAGAGGTGATTTAAGATAATTTTAATTTATTACCGATTAAAATAGTAAATTTTTTAAAAATATTTTTTAAATTTTAGAATAATTTCAACATAATTTTGATTAACTATTTTTAATTTTATTAAAAACCTTATTTTTGTACATTATTTCTTTAAAAACACAAACAACTAGTAAGAAATATTTTCGTCTGGGCCGAAGTTAAAATACCCCCACGACCGAACCAAAGTATATTCAAAGTCTTAAGCAGTCAATAAAATGTTTATTTGAATTAAAAACATTTTCATCATAATTTTAACAGAAAATATTCGCTTTTGTTTTTTGATAAATTCACTTTTTATTGGAGGTAGCGTGGTTTTTATTCGATTTCTTTGAATTTCATACATAAAGTACATGTTATTTATCAAAGTATATTTCAAGTCCATATATTAATTTTTGTGGAATTTAAAGAGATTTTACGATTTTGATAAATACAATACAAAGTGTATGGGAGGTAGGCGTGGTTTTCATTCGATCTGGTTCAATTTTATGCTCAGATAATATCGAAGCTCATATGCAAAATTTCAAGTTCATATAATTTTTGTAGAATTCTAAAAGATTTTACCGTTTTGATAAAATCACTTTGTATGGGGGGTAGGCATGGTTTTCTCCCAATTTGGCTCATTTTCGAACTTGATCTTTATTTTCTAAATACAAGTCTAAATATCGAGTTTCTTGATGAAAGCTTGACAATTACGGCTGTAATTGTGATCACAAACAGACAGATAAACGGACAGACAGACGCACATGGTTAAATCAGCTCGAGTGATGATGCTGATCAAGAATATATATACTTTTCTATACCTACCATGCCTCCATATGGGCGTTGAAGAGCACAGACATAGAAGTACATAACAATAAAAATGCATGAAAAGCGTTGACATTAAAGAGGTATAGTTTTCACAAAACTACTTTTTTCGCAATGAAAATTTGAATTCTTCTTAGCTAAAGTATTGTATACTTATGTACGATATACATTTCGTTAGGTTTCAATAAAAATTTTTTTTTTATTTATTTCCACTGCTCAAAGTACTGTGCGCCAGTTTGAATTTAAGGTGCAAAAAATTTGTTTTTTGCCGAATAGCTGTTATGTTTTGTTAAGTTATCAAAAGTAGTTCAGAATAACATTTCGTGACTCTTTCTTAATACATCATTTTCTTATAAGTCCAAAAATATAAATAAGTATTGAGATACAGTCAACGAAAGATACTCTTAAATGAAGTTTTGCTTTTTTAAATTTATTCATAACACCAATTTTTACTCTGTGAACAAATTATTTTTAAGTAATTTTCCCTAAATCACGATGTTTCCGAAAAAAAATAAATTTTTTTCTATAGGCTACATTTCTTTAGGCTACATACTTCTATCCCAAAAAATACAACCTGTCTTACATTTTAGTTTAACCGTTTAGCTTATTCGATTGATAATAGGCTGTATAGGACAGTATAGTTTAAAAAAAATTTTTTTTAGTGCTGTTAAAATTATTTCAATATCGTTTTTAATTTCAGAGATATTCTTTTTCAAACTTGATATTTTCATGGATTTTACAAATGAATCATACGAAACATGTTTTGACGTAGAATACGTCATTCTCGGAGGTAAGCAGGGTGGTTGATAGTGATCAGGTGTGGGTATTTATATAACTTTTTGAGCCTTTGGTGGGCCTAAAGTACTGATCGTACAATGTTGATGTTAGCACTTGTTGGTCTGCTTGATCCTTAATGCGACAAAAATTCATGTTAGAACTCTCTAACTTATATAAATTTTACACAATTACATGAAATATATAGCCAACATTTGATATTTTTGTTTGCTTAAACTTGCTACCTATTTATCGACAGTTTCCGGTTTTATCGACAAAACCATAAAATTTGTATGGGAGCCCCTCTAAGGAGTGGTCAGAGGAAATAGTTGTCAAACGCAAAAATGTTCCTTTTGCAAAAGTAATGGGGGTCAGTCATACATATTAACCCTCTCCTGCACTCTCTTAAAGGTCATATGCTCAGGTGTATGGAATAAATAAACAAAAATCATAAAATTTGTATGGGAGCCCCCCTAAGGAGTGGTTGGAGGGAATAGGTGTCAAAGGAAAAAATGCTCCTTTTGCAAAAGTAATGGGGGTCAGTGATACATATTAACCCTTTCCGGCACAAAAACCATAAAATTTGTATGGGAGCCCCCCTAAGGAGTGATCGGAGGGAAAAGGTGTCAAACGAAAAAATGTTCCTTTTGCAAAAGTAATGGGGGTCGGTCATACATATTAACCCTCTCCGGCACTCTCTTAAAGGTCTTATGCTCAGGTGTATGGAATAAATAAACAAAAACCATAAAATTTGTATGGGAGCCCCCCTAAGGAGTGGTCGGAGGGAATAGGTGTCAAGGGCAAAAATATTCCTTTTGCAAAAGTAATGGGGGTCGGTCATACATATTAACCCTCTCCGGCACTCTTTTAAAGGTCATATGCTCAGGTGTATGGAATAAATATTTTGCTAAATAGTTTTTAAAAAAGATGTCATCAAAAGCGAATTGAATAATTCTACGTCTTGTGTTACGACATAGTCGAAACTACTGTATCTTTTTTTTTTTGTTACCGTAACTCTTATTCTTACTTACCGTAACTCAAGGAATTACTTATAACTTTGGATAGAGCATTGTATAGACCTGACATATGCCTTGAAATCTTCACGCTCCTGAAAAAAAGACGAAAGCAGTCTTGTAAATTGCCTTTCACTTATCATATTATCATTAGTGAATGGACCATAAAAATGGTTTCGAGAGTGCTCAGGTCAGGAGATGGGCCATTAAATTTTAGTTTTCTAATTAAATGGCCAAGCTAAAAATTAAATTCTAAGTGAATAGCTCTCTAATTAATTTCTTCATTGTTTTTTGTGCATTGTGTTCATATTGTTTATGTGTTTTTTGTTTCGGAAACGTAAACGAACCATTCGAACCTTAGGGAGCAATATTTAACTACTACATTTGTTAAGTTGCGAGTAACTAATGCCAATATGTCAGGCAACACAGACAATCACTTTGTCAATGATCACAGACGACCGACTCTGACTGTTCATTCAATTTGCAATCTCAGTAAACGAACATCAATGGCAACACTTTAATTTGACGCATTAAAAATCTCGTAAAGAAATTCGACACGTGTTGGCTTCACTAGCTATTCGACCAATTTGATTGCAACAATTTTTTGTTGTGCAAAGAGCAAAATTGCGGTAAGTGTTGTTATGTTTAAGTTACGTACTGTGGATTTAATTGAAAAATATACGTTTTTATTGGGTTTTTTTCCCCCGCTTGTATTTCTGTGTGTTGGGTTTCGTTGTATTGCAAGATTGCAAGTTGCATGTATTATAATTTTAATAGCTGAAGTACCCGGTAGTAGATTATATCTGGATGATCAAAGTTCGCGTGCTAATTTTTGGCAAAGGCCGAGATTAAAGAAAAAAACAAATTTATGCAAGTTGGATTAAGTTTGGAGTCAAAAATGTTGTTTTGATTTATCTCTCATAATTAAGGTACATATGTATATTATGACTTAATGTGGCAATTTACCAAATATATCTAAATTATTCAGAACGATGCCAACAGAGCTCAAGAGGTTTGTTAGTCAATCTTACAATAAACGAGGATGCTTAACAAAATGGCTCACACCATTATCGCTGTCAAAACTGAATTTTAAATTAGACATTTAATTACATTAATTCTAGAATAAAAAAAATCGAAATATCCACAGTCCTCACATAATTTAAAAGTGAATAAGATTGAAACTTTTACCGCGCAGGTCTCTAAACAAGTTCAAAAATCGTTTTTCCGAAATGCATCGACGTTGCATGGAATTGTAAGTCAATGAGTATAGGTGTTTTGATAGAAGTAATCACATGACAGTAAATGCTAAATCTTTGACTTAATGATAAAAATAAAAAAAAATGATCATAGGGGCGCAGAGGAGCTGCCTTAGAATGAGACCTCAAATTTGTTATATGGAATTATAACGCGCTATGAATAGGCACTACGATAAAAAATTGTACACGCCAATAATAGCTAGTTCTTATTCATCATGATAAAAATAGGTAAATAATTTAAAATGTCATAAGGCCGCGGAGAGATGCTCTACAGATCAAAATTACAATATTCATGCAACGGCGGTGCATGGAATTATTACTCAGTGAGTATAGACGGCACAATAAATGCAATAAAAAGGAAATGAAGGATTTATATTTGGCCTTACCACAAAAATAAAAAAAAATAATTTATGACGTCGTCAGGTCGTGGCAGTAGCAGCTTATGCAACAAAAATGCAATATAGTTCCATTTTACTCGCTGAGTGGAAGTGCTACGGAAAATTTAATTTTACGACAGCCAAGAATTCTTCCTTGACTTCGTAACAAAAAAGAAAAAAAAAATTTTTCAAGCCACAACACCATGGAGGCAACCACTTAATACAGGAAAAATGCAATAGCAATAAAAAAACTTTGCATGTAATTATTACTCTGTAACTATTGGCGCTACGGTAAATTTTATGAAACAACAGTAAAGCTGAGGTTTTCGGTCACATGATGAAAATAAAAAAAAACAAAAAATATTGGCTTCATAGGTCTCTCAGGAAACCCTTTAAAGTAACCTAAACGCACCAAATTCAATTAAAATTGAAATAAAGACAAGTATTGAGACAAGGATTTGGTTAAGCATCAGAGCAATGATTAGACAAGTGATGAGGGCAAGTATTTGAAAAAAGATTAGGACCAGAAATAAGTTAGGCAGTTGGTCAAAAAGATGGACAAAAATGAGAGCATGGAATTGCATAAGGATTAGGGCAAGAATTCAGACAAAGAATAAATTGGAATTGGGATTGGAGCAAGGATTGGGGCAAAGATTTAGACACACCTCAACACTTTATAGAACAAGATTGATTGAGGAGAAGGAATGGGACAAGAAATATAACAAGGACATGGACGCATTGAGTATAAGATTTAGGACCAAGATTGAGAAAAAAGATTGGACAAGGATTAGGAATGAGAACCAAGTAATGATAAGGCAAGGACATGGATTAAAACAGAAGTTTTAACAGGAAATAGGACGATTTTTAGAACAAATCTGAGAATAAGGATGAGGACAAGTTTGCGAACAAAGGAAAGGATAGGGGCAAGAATAAGGATATGGTTAAAGAAACGCTGTCACGTCAAAATTCACGGGTGTGCCCAAGATACAGCCATCTTATTTTTTGTTTAGCGTTGTGAAAATTTAAATTTTTTAATAATATTGAAAAAAAAATAAGACTAAAAAGTTCAAATGATAATCGTGTATCTTTTATAAATAAATTTTGGAGTGTTTTTTATTACTCGTAATGCTGATTTAAATGTTTAAGTCCACACATGTGATAAGTGAAAAATTCAAGATTTTCAGGAATGTCGATTTTGTATTACAAAAGTGGGACTCACTTATAAAAAATTTACACAATGTACCCACTGAATTATAAGCGAAGGTTTTGCGTAAGGAGAGAGTTTTGCGAACGTTTTTGGGTGAAATTGTTTTTTTTTATTTTTTATTTTGTCGCTTAAAAGTGCTTGCCATAGAAGATTAAATTTGTGAAAACGTTTCCTACAAATAAAAACTGTAGTTCTCAAGCGAAATTCATAAAAAAACGTATTTTAAGTCGAAAATGAATAATTTGTTGATCATTTTTAATAAGTAAAAAATCCTCGTAAAAGAACCATTTTTGTTCATAAATGAGTTCAGAAAAGAATCATAAATATTAATTTTTATAAGAACGTTTTCGAAAGGCAATTCAGTCCGACGAGTGAAAAAGTGCCGAAAAATAACTTTTCCATGGTTCATTTGTTAACTCATATCCGAAGAAAAAAAGGTTCATTTCTGAGAGATATTTTCGTCCGGTGATTGATTCAAAAAGAGTTCATTTCTGAGTGCTGAAAAATTACTTTTCTATTGTTCTTTTTTTAACTCATTTCCGAATAAAAAAGTACAATTTATGGTAATTTTTTAACTCATTTCCAAACAAAATAAGGCTCATTTTTAAGAGACATTTTATGTTAGTCCGACGAATGATACAAAAAGGGTCCATTTATGAGTGCCGAAAATTAATGTTTCTACCCAAAAAGGTTCATAAATGAATTCGAAAACGGTAGTTTTGGTTCACTGGGTAGATAATATACTGATGGCTTTGTAAAGGCAATAAACTAATTTTCGTTACAAGTGCACTTATCCGATTTGGAATTTTAACAATCGATATATTTCCACTGCAATAAAAATTTTATTTAAAAATGAAAATAATTGTATTTCATAGGGTATTTTATTTATTGAATGCGTTCATGTATTTATTGGGATCTTTTCACAGGTTGGTTACTTTATTGAACTAGAGATGTCGAGGCCTCGGTAGTCGAGTTGGTAGCGTGCTTGACTGCCACCCCAGAGGTCCCGGGTTAAATTCCCGGCCAGGCCATGGTCCTTCGTTTTAAAACCTTTCCAAATTTTCTATCCTCATTTCTAATCAACTGAAATTTAAAATTCATCAATATTTGCGACTTGAAGTTGTAGTTGATGGTAGAGAAGTTTGTGGATGAGATTGCCTTATAACTTGAATTGACTGAGGTAAGGGCATAACACTTGCCTCTGATTCAAATTCACATGTTTCTTTGGCTTTCCACCACGCTTAGAACATTTTACACATGTTTCACTTGATTGCCCTTTCCTTCCCACTAATCTATCACCCCATTTCGAACCAAGGCAGACTTGACTGAATAGGTATTCCACCTGAAATCCTTGGTTCAAAGCTAAAATAAAAAAACATAGGGACTGTACAATTGGAAAGTTTTTTTTTTAAGAAAGTCCTGTTTTAGAAGATAATATTAACCCAATTGCTTAATTTTTTGAGCAAAAAATGGTTGCAAAATATAAAAACCAACCTATTGCAATTATTTTTTAGCCCTTATAAGTGCTTCAAAACCCGCACGTTACTGTCGAGAAGCCAATGCATCACAGAGAGTGACAGTTTGGTGCGGATTATGGAGTGGTGGCTTCATTGGACCATTTTTCTTTAAAAATGAGGCTGAGAACAACATTTCGGTCAACGGTGGGCGTTATAGAGCCATGTTAACCGACTTCTTTTACTGAAATTGGAGATATGAATTTGGACGACCTTTGGTTCATGCGGGATGGAGCGCCATGCCACACAGCCCATGGCACAATCGCTATTTTACGCACCAAATTCCCAAATCGTGTTATCAGCCGTCTTGGCGATGTCAATTGGTCGACTCGGAGCTGCGATTTGACCCCTTTGGGCTTTTTTTTTTTTTTGAGGCGAACCGTAAAGGACTGATGTTATGCCAACAATCCGGAAACGATTCAAGCACTTAAGAGCAATATCATCCAAGCAATCCATGAGCTACAGCCCGAAACCATCAACAAGGTCTTGGATAATTGGAGTGCCAGAACGCACTACTGCGAAGCCACTTGAACGACGTTGTGTTCCATAATTAATGGGAATGTTTGCTCTTACTAATAAAGCCATAATACATGAAAAAATTTAATTTTTTTTCATTTAATTGCATTTTAAAAAAGAATTTGTATTTGGCCCACCCTGTATTTTAAATCAAAATATACAAACTTCTAAACACAAAACAAATTAAAATAATGATTTTTTTTCTTTTAATTAAAATTTAAATAGAAACTTCGCATAAGTAAAAATGTTTACCTGTTTTTTTTTTAACTAAATCCGCAACAGTGTCCTGAGGCACTTCTTACCTTTGTTTACCTGTATTATAAACTAAGTTTTAGCAGGAAAAATTCCTTTCGGATTATATTTTTGAGTTAATTAGGTCATAATTCACTATGACTCATAGTTCACCTAGAAAAAATTGTCCAAGTAATTTTTTTTTTCATTTTTAAGAAATCGGCTTCTAGACGGTTAAGGTTTAATCTAACATCGGGTTTAAATTTAGTTTAGGAGTTATAAGATCAAATTTGCGACTAAAATATGAACTTTAACCATGAACTTCTTTGCTATGTGACCTTATCGTGTAAAACTGAGTATGAGGGCACATTATATTGACCATGCAATATCAATAACCGTTGATAGATTTGAAGTTATTACGATTGACCAGTAGCACAGTGTAATTAATTGCGTTGTAAGTGTTATTAAACGTTTCTCACAAACTATGGCGTGACAAACAAACTTGTAGGTCTGAGCGTCTAAAGTCTCAAGAAGCTATGCATGTCATTATTTGCTCTCTGAGGCTCAATATTTTTTGCCGATTTAAAAATTAATATCCCTTGGATGAGATATGAACGTTCCCAGTACTCTAAAGTTTTCGGCCGCGACCAATAAAAAATTTAAAATTATTATAAAATTAAAATTTAAAGTATATATATTTTAATTCGCGTAAAAACTTTCGCGATGAAAAATGTTTGCTGGGTAATCAAGTTTATATAGATATACTTATGTGTGTAGGTTTCTAAATAAAGCCTGGACAATAGACTGTGACTGGCGACTCGCGACTCGACAAGCAAACGATTTCATTGAAGAAATACTGCCCACAAAATAAAACCATAATAAAATTAACAAAATAACTGAAAGAAAATACTTAGAAAGAAAAGCTATTAAAGAAAAATTGTGTGTGTGAGTGTGATGTGCAAATTATTTTTAATTTATCTCGCCGTAGTGTGGTATGAGGCAAGCTCAACGGTTTGCATTGTGCATTTATGCAACACTACATTTTCAATTGCGATTTATTGACTCCGTGGTTTTTATTTTACGGA
Source organism: Pherbina coryleti (assembly GCA_943735915.1). Taxonomy (NCBI): domain Eukaryota; kingdom Metazoa; phylum Arthropoda; class Insecta; order Diptera; family Sciomyzidae; genus Pherbina; species Pherbina coryleti. The sequence continues at coordinate 45,825,302 of OX030949.1, forward strand.
CTTTTATCTAAACTAAATGATTATTATCATGTATGTAGTGTTGAATGCAAGCCTTAGGTAATAAAACAGAATTACAAAATAATAAGAGCATTTCAAGTGACCTCAATTTTGAGTAAAAGCATACAAAATTATATACTTTAAGAGGATAACCTCATTACTAATTTTTGAATAGGCTTAAAGCAGAGACGTAAGGAATAAATTTGACTTGTTAAAATAACAATGGAGCCATTAAAAACATTTTGTTCAACAGGGCTTACGATTGTTCCATTAATGACCTTGAACACTTTTAATTAACGTTTTAACTCAAGGAATACAAATTAGCATTGATGGGGCTGCATTGTTTAGTGCTTGGTTTATTGCTGTAGGCCCTTGATGCAAAAAAAAAAAAATGTAAATTTTATCCTTTCACATTTAAGACGTTTTATTACATTTCGAGAATTGCGTGTGTGAGAAGTTCATGGGACAGAGTACAAATTTTGTACATTTTGCGAAAGGAGATAACACAAACAAAAAAAAAAAAAAAACACAGGCTTTAATTTTGGTTAAATTGGCTATGTTTAAACTAAATGATTGATTTTATAATTATTTCATCATACCCGCGCTTACCTCTTAAGAGATATATTTACTTTGTTATTCTATTTGTAAAACTCATAAGGAGGCGAGGCAGGTACAGAAAAGTTCTGTACATTCTTTATCGTTATCACTATTTGAGTCGTTTTAGCCATGTCCGTCTATGTATACGTCGTTACGATAACATCCGTAATTATTAAGCTATCGTTATAAAATTAAATTTTTAGCTTATTTAAAAAAAAAGGAAGTTCAAGTTCGAAAATGAGACAAATTGAATGAATACCACGCCTACCATATCTTCCATATCATGGTATTAAAATCTCTAAAAATTTGACAAATATTAATTTAATATCTTGAAATTTTGCACATCGGCTTTGATTCCAAATATGAGGATTTCTAGTCTATCGTTTAAAGTGAAAAAATGCAAATTAAAACATATTTTTTATTTCTTTTTAACCGACTTCAAAAAGGAGGAGGTTCTCAAGTTCGTTGGTTTGTCAGATTTTTTTTTTTTTTTTTTTTTTTAAATGTATGTATTGATAACTCCTAAAGCATTTGCCCGATTTCCGTAATTTTTTGTCAACTGATACATACCATGAACGCGGAGGTCCTTTTTTAAAAAAGTGGGCGATATTCGACAAAGGGGCGTGTCAATATAAGAAAAACACTGAATTTCAGCTAATATTGACACTAGCTTACTGAAATTTACAGTAAAAATACTAGGGTAGGCACAATTATTACAAATTACGATCAATAAAGTGGGCGTTATTTGACAAAGGGGTGTGGTCATATTAAAAAAACACCGTATCTCAAATAGTATTGACACTAGGGTACTGAAATTTAGTACAGGGGTAGACACAATTTTTAAAAATTACTGTAAAGAAAGTGGGTGTTATTCGACAAAGGGGTGTGGCAATATTAGAAAAACACTATATATCGAATAATATTGACACTAGGGTGCTGAAATTTAGAACAGGGGTAGACACACTTTTTAAAAATTATTGTAAATAAAGTGGGCGTTATTCGACAAAAGGGTGTGGCAATATTAGAAACACACTATATATCAAATAACATTGACGCTAGGGTGCTGAAAATTAGTACATGGGTAGGTACAGTTACTACAAATTACGGCCAAAAAAGTGGGCGTTATTCAACAAAGGGGCGTGTCAATATTATAAAAATACTATATCTTAGTTAATATTGACACTAGCGTACTAATATTTGGTATGCCGGTAGGTGGGTAGGTATAATCATTAAAAAAGTGAGCGGGATTGTATACAGGGTGTGGCACTTTAAGGAAAGTACTATATTACGGTTAATATTGATACTTGGAATCTGAAATTTGGCACAGGGTTAAGTAGAATCATTATAAGGTACGGTAAATAAAGTGGGCGGGATTATATAAAGGGCGTGGCACTAAAAATTGTAAAGAAGCAGAAATGGAAAATACCCAACAAACTTTCAGGAATTAATAAAAAAAAATTTTTAAGAACAAAGTTTCATGTTTGAAATTTTCCTCAAGAAAACTATTACATAAAATATTTCATATTCTCTAAAAAGGAAGAAATAAAAACTTTTTAACAAAAAAAAACCGACTTCAAAATCACTACAAAGTAAAAAATAATTTTAAATAACTTTTCCCATTAATTTCTTGGTCATATTTTAAAAGCTATTTATATGTATTATAATATTAGATACCTTATCAATCCCATTTTTTCTAATTTGTTTTATTATCATCAATATATTAATTGCTTTATGAAAATAAAAGCTTTGAAGTCGGCGCTAATCTTTGGCACACAATCATGATCTTTTACCATCCGTGCACTATTTGGTGCCTTGCTGACACTATAGCAGTGATCATCAAAGCCTATGCCCGCGGGCATTTGAGCTTTTGTGCTTAAAAGCTTTCTGTATACATATTAACTCACGGACGAGCACTGAACTGCGTCAGTATCATAGTATAATAATACAAGGTAGCATTGACAGTTGCTTGGGAAATCATCTACTGTCAAAAAATATACTCAAAAAGAGAGCGCTCACAATCCGCCATTGAAAACACAAGCAATGTTGAAAACGTTGAAGTGAAAAAAAACAACAACCACAGCAGCTGCTGATGTATTTCCACAAAAAGCTGTTTTTGACAGTTTATGTTTTCCTGTTGAAGAGAAAATAAGCAGTTGTCAATGCTACCATGTATTATTATACCATGGTCAGTATCTATTGAAATTTCATGCAGAACAGACCAGCAGCACATGCATGCTTGTTAGATTGTTTTTTTTGCTGCGCATACGCAACTTATGCTACACTCATAAAATTATAAGTTTTTGCTATTTCTATGCAAAATGTCTCTACTTGAATGGGAGTTGCATTTCTTTTTTGCAGAAAATATTTTTTCTGAGCCTCAATGTATGGTTGAATTAAACCAGAAATGAAAAAAAAAACATAAAGAATAAAAAAAAAACAAAAAAGCAAAAAAACACAGTTTCGTATAGTAAGTATTGACACTTCTAAATAAAAATTGAAATCAATGATTATGAAATTAACCTTTACTATTTTAAAATTTTCTCCTTTTTTGTAACAGTGCATAAAATAGTGAATGTTAATATGTTTCTTCGATATGAATTATGTTATTATGAACAGTAGTAAGCATACGTAAATCGCAAAATTTTTTAAAAACATTTCCCCCTTACGCCTCTTCCATTTGTAATACACCAGATGAAAATTTTTTCCGGCGCCACTGAATAATCAAACAAGCGAACCATCGTCTTGCATCAAAACCTGGACTGAGACTAAAGTAGTATTTTTTTTGTCAGTGCAAAGCTTTCAATGAGCTTTTATACATAAACAAAGTATGCTTGTATAGAGTTTGATGACCACTGCACTATAGTAATTTTAAAAGCTTTGTACACATTAAAATTCTCACTAAACTGGTTTGGGTGAGCTTGTAAAGCTCATATTGAATATGACATAGTGTGTAACAACTGCACTAATAATGTATGGAATACATTGGCTACATTCAGCGTACTCAAAAATTGCCAACTGAAAGAGAAAAGATTTCGACATAGTAAGATAAGCGCCGACTTCAAAGCTTTTATGTACATAAAGCAATTAATATATTGATGATAATAAAACAAATTAGAAAAAATGGGATTGATAAGATATCTAATATTATAATACATATAAATAGCTTTTAAAATATGACCAAGAAATTAATGGGAAGTTATTTAAAATTATTTTTTACTTTGTAGTGATTTTGAAGTAGGTTTTTTTTTTGTTAAAAAGTTTTTATTAACTTTACATTACAGCTCTTAAGTAGCACTTTAATTAGTGCCAAAGTTTATAGCAGGCATAATCCTTGTTCCAAGATACACACAAAAAAAGAAACAATACGAACGGGGCAAAAATGGAAGTAGTTCTCGTGGCTATATCTACAGCAGGCCCGTAGACAAGGGGGGGGTTTTTAGGGTTAAAACCCCCCCCTTATGGTCCAAAAAGTATAAAAAAATAATATAGCGAAATACAGCGAAAACATCAACAAGCTTAAGTATCGAAAAAAGTTCGATACATTCAATTGAACTTTGTCTACGACCAGCAATTTAAGAATTTATTGCGTTAACAGGTGTAACGTGAAAGTGGTTTAATTTTGATTGCGTTTCGTTAGATAAGTTTAAGAGTTTCTATTGTTAATTTTACTGTGCCAAAACTACAAAAATTAGTCTACTTAATTGGCTGCAGAAACCAGAAGTAAAAAAGGCTAGAACGGTGGAAAGTAAGTGCTTGATTCAAATGGTTTTTCTTCCTTTATCAATGCGTAAATGTGTTAAAAAGTTGCCGAATATTTCTGAATGTTTGAAAGCAGTGTTTTTTTTTTTGGTAGCGTGTTTGCATTGATTGAATATTAATGGATCAACTTTGTGTTTGATGCGGAACCGACAAAATCCGAGTAATATTATATTTCATCTGTATTGTACAGGGTTTTCCAATAAGAAGTGTTATTGTGAATCGCCCGCTATTGTGAAGCGCTCACTTTTAAAGCTTTTATTCTTTGACATTTGACAAGTAGAAACTATGCCATTACTAAAAATGGAACGATACAACAACGTCGTGACTTTGCTGATTGAGTCCTTGAAATGCATGAAAATGATCCGGAATTCCATCGAAAAATCATCTTGACTGATGAGGCCCATTTCCACCTCGGTGGCTACGTCAACAAGCAAAATTGTCGCATCTGGGGCTCGGAAAATCCAAGAGTTATTGTTGAGAAGCCCCTTCATCCTCAACGTGTGACTGTTTGGTGCGGCTTATGGTCCGGCGGGGTCATTGGACCTTACTTTTTCGAAAATGAGGACATAGGGCAGCCACTTTGCGATTTGGTTATGGAAAATTTCATGAAAAGGATATTGTGCTGTAAGCGTGGTCGTGGTGGTCATTTGGCTGATGTTGCTTTTCATTATTAACATCATACCTTCCTCTTTATTATGAAATAAACATCCGATAATTTATCTCAAAAAATGGCATTTTTTTTTGGATACCAAAATAACAACTCTTATTGGAAAACCCGATAGAAAACGTTCAAGAAACTTTGGAATCTGAAAAGTCTTCAGAACTTCCTTTGTAACCTGCAGTTGTAGAAAGCTTTAATGTTGACAGCTATGTGGAAAGCGGTACAAGTACAAGTACAAGTTGCGGTATTAATATTTTACTTTTAATGCTTATAACTCTAAGTTTGTGTGTATGATTGTAGAAATTTTTCCAGAAATATCATTTGATTCATCGCAACTGCATTCGACTTCGAGAGTATATCAATGTCCAAATAACGATATTTTCAAGTTGATGAGCAATATTTTCGATTCGAACCGCCTTGAAAGTTTTCAAAGCATTTATGTGCCTCCACCCAATTTTAATTTTCCTGCCAGCGGTTCTTGCAAACTCCGATTTAACACGTTAACTGCCATGAGGCACATACGGTGTGCCTCAGTAAAATGTCCACGTAGGCTCTGAGGCACAGCGTATGTGCCTCAGTATTTGATTACACATTATAGTTCATGGTTAAAATTAATACCTCGAAATGCAAATCTGTAAACGTAGTTCAATTCCGCATGGCCTGGCATACCTAAAACTATCTTTAGCGCATCATTTTTATACCCCCACGATTAAGAAAAACCCCCTTTACTGGGATTTTAATTTTAAAAACTTTAATTTTGTCATTCCGTTTGTAACGCCCACAAGGAAGCGTGGTAGGTATAGAAAAGTGTATATATTCTTGATCAGCATCATCACCCAAGTCGATTTAGCCATGTCCATCTGTCCGTCATCCACACTAAATATACAGTAAACGTATACATCAGGCCGTGAGGTACATATGTTGTGCCTCAATATTATATTTCAAAATTTCACCGAAATATAAAAAAAAACTTTTTCTGATTTGTTCGAAAAAATGGCCTGGAGGACCCGATATTTTTTTTTGTATGGTGGCGTTAAAGTGTTAAGCATTCTTGGTCGAACCATTGGCATTGGTTGGTTTACTCCAAATTGGAAAATGCAGCTTATTGCAAGTTTTGCGTATTTTTTAACACTGGTTTTGGAGGCGCAGGATCACAACCTCTTGTTAATTTTACCGAATGAAAATAAAACCTTTTAAATAAAATTTTCTAACCTTTCATTGTGGCCTTTACAAAAGTCAGGAAATACAATAATAGCATAACACAGATAACAGATTTCTGCTTTAATTTTCCTTGTGTTCCACAAAAGTGTATTAATTTGTAGAAAATAATTATTATTGTTAACATTATTATGTTAATATTAACCTTGATATTGCCTGCTACGAGCAACCACAACTCTCTTGATAAATTTATCAATAGCAAATGAGATATTGACAAATTTATCAATTAAAGAGCTTTTTTTCTATCACAGAATACCAACTCTTGATAAATAGTCAATACTTGATAAATATTCAATAAGGTGAATTTATCAAGTACGCAGAATCGGGCTGTTAATATAAATATATAAAATAAACAAAAATAAAAAATTAATTTTTGTTTTATGTATTTGGTGTACAAAAAGTTTTAAATTGTTTTTTTTTCAAGTTTGTCGCTTTATTGTGAAAAATTTGTTACAAATTCATTTCTCAAAGTATTGTCTATTTCTAGCCACTGATTTTTCCCATCTTTCTGGTAATTATATAAAAAATACCTTTTCATTTATCGATATCAAAAACTATCGATATTTTTTTTTAATCCAAACCCCCCCCTTAGGTAAATCCTGGCTACGGGCCTGATCTACAGTGATGGGAAAAATAATAGAAACGGTAAGAACTTTAACATTTCGAAGAATGCTTTTAAGTTTAAAAGCATACTATATGCATGTAACCCACTATACACAAAAGTTGGATATCGGTACTATATTTTGTTTACGCTTTTGCGCATAATTCGGTAGAAATATGAGTTGCGCAAACCCTTAAAGCAGTGAACTTGAATTCATATTTTAAAAAAAAAATTTAGACACGCATTCTACTTATGTTAATAATATTGCATATACAAGTATTAAACAATTCTTTCACTACACCATTCCTTTTTATGCAAAAAAAAAAATTACAAAAATACAAAATGCATTAAAATAAACAAAAATCTTATCAAATAAAAATAAAAATATTAAATTTTTTCGCCCGAGTACAACCGGGTATATCATCTAGTTGTAACGATCAACAACTGCTTAGTGGATCTCCAGCACAACTTTATTTCGTAGAATCATGTCAATTTCTCAATTCGTTTCTGAGTTATACTGTCAAATACCCCTTTATTCACTGCCACAGCAACAATAGCTCCACCTACCGGGTCAAAATTTAAACCTAAACCATCTACAGACCCAGTCCAGCATACACATACTAACTTCATCAAAATCGGTCCATCCGCTTAGGAGTTCAGTGACAAAGCCATGTTCAGAAGAGTTTTATGTGTAAATACATGAAATTTGCGGTAAAAAAGTAAGAAATCTTTTGTAGGCATTTTTTAAAAAATTCGTTAAAAATAGCAATTTTTGGAATCCCAAGCTAAAATTTTGTATAAACCTTAAGAATTAATGTATTTTAACGACACTATCTTCCTAAGGTGAAAAATTTACTGCGATCAGCCTGAAAAATGTGACACAAAACTTCAGGCTAAACAAATTAAAACAAATTTCATAAAAAGAGTCCAAAATAAGTGCACCACAAGAACGACTCATTCAAGGTCTTTAAGATATATCTCGGATTTCTGTACGACTTACGGTTTCGAAGCTACAGCTGTTTGAATACATGCACTTTTTGTATTTTTTAAAATAGTCCACCAAGTGTGAAAAACTAAAGATGCTCCTTTTTCAAAAGCATCATTGTTTATAAAAAGCTTAATATATCTACATTTAAGTTCCCAATAAATTTTTTTTCTTGAGTTTTTATGTAATAAAAAAATAAGTGATTCACAGTCAATATATTAGAGTTAAGTTTTTTTTATTTTTTTCAAGTTGTGTACTGATCTAAGAAAGCTATTGATATAAATGATTTAGGTATAAAAGTTTTTTTATTTCCCTTTGCACTTCTTTCTTCATAAATTGGCACCATAATGGGTTTTACAAAATTTGGGTATAACGGTGTATTTTGCAAAATTAATATGATCAACTCTGTTCTGACGTCCGACACATAAAAAGGGTTTTATTGAGATAAAATTGTTAAATCAAATTTAAAACAAAAATTGAAACATGTTACAAAGCAAGTTTTTGCACATTTTCCAGAATATAACTGCAAATTTAAAATATAAATAATTTTCAGCTCATATCAACTGGGCAAACTTAGTGACGTCCGAACGGTAGGCGATATTTTCAAATAGAATTAACGTGGAAATAATTTTTGTATATTACTTTTGTAGATGGTAAGCCAAATATTAAAAAAAAGTGCGGAAAGATCCAAAAATTAGCGAAATAATTAAAAAAACTTGATGACGAATTTTGTAGAAAAGAAGCGGAGATATAGCGTATTTATCGCAAAAAATTAAAGGAAAAAATAAAAACGAAATATGTGTGGGGCCGCCACGCACGGTAGAAGTGAAGCTTGAACCCTAAAAAGTAGACATTTTTAAGTGGTTAATTTGATTTTCTTTTAAATATAGTTTTCATAGATAAAGTCCCATTTCATATAATTGCAAGATTAGATTGAATCTGTTTTAATTTGTACAATTTCGAAAAGTTAAATGTTATTATACCATACCATCATACCATACTAACATCCTATACCGTCATACTGTATCATTAAACTATACCATACCGTCATTCCATGCTCATCTTATCACCATACTATACCATCAGACAATACTATCATACCATACCATCATATTCTACCACCATCCCATACCTACAATCATACCATAAATCTAACCATCATATCATCGTACCATACTATAATACCGTACCATCAACTAATCATACTATATCAATCATACCATACCATCATACCATTACCATTAACTTTTACTGCTTGTAAAAACCTTTATCCAAAAATTTTAAATAAAAAAACTTTCTTCAAACTGATCATACAAAAACAAAAAGCTCTTTGTCGAGCTCTGAATTCTCGAACTCTTTCTGTAGATATCTTTCGCTTTGGTTTCAGGAATTTGTTTCTTTTAAGCAACATTTAAATTTAATTGTCGCTGACACCTTTTAAATTGGTCATGCCTTGAAAGCAATTTGGACAGTTTGTTGGTTGGATACACATGTCTTTTTACCGCCAGTTTTTTGTGAAGAACATAAACGTACAGAATGTACATAAACGTAAAAAAAAAAAATGAAAATTCCGTAACATCGCTCCACAATAGATGGCAAAATATTTAAAATATATCTTCAAGGACTTCAAACATCTTATAATTTTTGTTATATTTTTTATATAGCCTTTTTTTTAAACGTAACGTCGATGTTAACATTAAAAATAATTAAAAAAATTTATATATATGTAAAATACTGTAATGGTGGAAAAATTAATGACGTCCGACACATGACGTCCGAACAATAATAAATATTACAAAAATAAAAAAAAAATAATAAAAATTAATGACTATGCTTACTTTTTTATATATTTCAGTTAATTCTAAACGTTTCATTTCTATCATATTTTCTCGCAGCTCGAATCAGTTCGCTGCAAATAGCAGATTTTGCAATTAATATCAAAACAACTTCTATTTTAATAACGTCGGAACGCTGAATATCAAAACCACTGTTCATGTACTTACACATATGTATATTGTATTTTTTCTGATATTTATAAATAACAGCCCCTTAATACTTAATGGTGCACTAGTTCTTTTTTCCTAAACAAAACATTTTCAACATATAAATTGGAAAAAAAATGCGTCCGAATGTGACGTCCGACACACAGGATTTGCCCATATTTTCAAATTTTTTACAGTGTATAATTTAAAAAAGAAATTATTTTCGCAAAAACAAAAAATACAGTTTAAGTTATTTTCACGAGCACTACTGACTGAAGTTTAAAAAAAAATCTGAATCACAAAGGTCAGATTTTGCACAAAAATAGTCGAATTGATATGGAATCATCGATATAATAAATTAGTTTGTCTGTAATTTAATGTTTTTTTGAAAAAAGGAATCATAAAAAACAGTTTAATTATGTCGGAATAAAAATATCATTTATCGTGAAGAAAAAAAAAGTATGCTAAAATTAAAAAACTAAAAAAAAAATTAATGTTTTTCAAAAATATACATAAACAGTGCCCTCTTGTGGCTGTTTAAAAAACTGTCTTATGGCGTTTTCTAAGAGGCTTTTTCACCCTCTTTTATTTGCCGCAAACTCGACCAGTTTCCATTGTAACTGGTAAAAGTTATGACATTTTAAACATAATCGTTTTTTTGTTTACTTAATAAAAAAAAAAATAAATAACTGGTCATTTCAGCCCTTGAAAGGACTTTGACCTAGCTTCTTATGATCAATTGTGTTGTGCGTGTTATTAAGTTTGTACACAATTGACCGAGAGCCGGACCTACATGTTTAACGCCGACTCCGAACGGCGATGAACGAAATGTTCTTATTTTCAAGAAGCTTTACATGGCATTTTGATTACTCTTTGAGGTTTACCATTGTCGGCCGTACAGAAAAATCATTATTTTTTTTTTTTTTTAATTTTCTGTCGCTGCTGGGTTTCGAACCCGGGTCTCCAGGTTCGTTGACATAGAGGCCACGCACTTTAACCAACTACGCCACGGACGCCACAAAACTTACAAAATCACATTTTAGATTGGCGGGGGCATTTGATTCGGTCAGAACTCAATTTTTTTAGAGTAAAAATTATTTTTTTTACTTTCTCGAACACATATTATAAGAGCAGTTTATTTGGGAGACATTCGACTTTTTTGGCACACCCTAATAAATATATGTGAAAATTTTGAAAACGATATCTTTTTTCCTCCTATTAATTTTTTTTTTTCTAAAATTTTTAACCTATATGCCGCCTTAATTTATCCGAATCAATATTGGAAAGTTAAGCATGTCAAACTTAGATGTTTTGACGAAAAAACTTATGAGGCTCCAAATTGCCGAAGACATTTTATAAATTATACTAGGTTTTTTGTTAATTTTGCAGAAGTTTTTTCTCGGTGTGGTTGTAATAAAAACTTATCGTAAACATTGTCCGGTGGCGGCCGTGGCGCAGTGGGTAGAGTGCGTGACCCATACACGATTTGAATAATTTTTACACCACATACCAGCCATTCTCGCACTAGAATCATGAGGGTAGCTCCAAAACCAACGGAGCTGAACCTATATTGAGTCTTTAAAATCCTAAAAAAGTCTTTTTTGAAATTATGATATTTGGATGCTACAGTTTCGTTCTTTTTTTAACCGACTGCAAAAAGGAGGAGGTTCTCAAGTTCGTTGGTTTGTACGTTTTTTTTTTTTTTTTAAATGTATGCACATCGATAACTCCTACAGCACTTGCCCGATTTCCGTAATTTTTTGTCAACAGATATATACTATGAACGCGGAGGTCCTTTTTTAAAAAAGTGGGCGATATTCGACAAAGGGGCGTGTCAATATAAGAAAAACACTGTGTTTCAGTTAATATTGACACTAGGGTACTGAAATTTACAGTAAAAATACTGGGGTAGGCACAATTATTACAAATTACGGTCAATAAAGTGGGCGTTATTTGACAAAGGGGTGTGGTCATATTAAAATAACACTGTATCTCAAATAGTATTGACACTAGGGTACTGAAATTTAGTACAGGGGTAGACACAATTTTTAAAAATTACTGTAAATAAAGTGGGCGTTATTCGAAAAAGGGGTGTGGCAATATTAGAAACACACTATATATCGAATAATATTGACACTAGGGTGCTGAAATTTAGTGCATGGGTAGGCATAGTTATTACAAATTACAGTCAATAAAGTGGGCGATATTTGACAAAGGGGTGTGGCAATATTATAAAAATACTAGATCTCAGTTAATATTGACACTAGGGTACTAATATTTGGTATGCAGGTAGGTGGGTAGGTAGAATTATTACAAAAATGGGCGGGATTGTACATAGGGTGTGGCACTATAAGGAAAGTAGTATACATCGGTTAATATTGATATTTAGGAACTGAAATTTGGCACAGGGCTACGTAGAATCATTATCAAATACGGTAAATAAAGTGGGCGGGATTATAGAAAGGGCGTGTCACTCTAATAAAAATTTTAAAGAGACAGAAATGGAAAATACCCAACAAACTTTCAGGAATTGAAACAAATTTCTTTAGAACAAAGTTTCATGTTTGAAATTTTTCTCAAGAATATATGACATAAATATTCTCTAAAAAGGAAGAAATAAAAACTTTTTAACAAAAAAAAAACCGACTTCAAAATCACTACAAAGTAAAAAATAATTTTAAATAACTTTTCCCATTAATTTCTTGGAGAAATTTTAAAAGTTATTTAAATGTTTTATAATATAAGAAATCTTATCATTTGCCATTTTGTCTAATTTGTCTTATTATCATCAATATATTAATTGTTTTATGAACATAAAAGCTTTAAAGTCGGCGTTAATCTTACACACACAATCATGATCTTTTACCATTCCTGCACTATTTTAAACTTTTTTATTTGATGCTATGCTACCTTAGTGACACTGTAGTAATTTTGCTAAAAAAAGCTTTGTATACATAAACATTCTCACTATACTGGTTTGGATGAGCTTGTAAAGCTCATATTGAATATGACATAGTGTGTAACACCTGCACAAATAATGCATAGAACACATTGGCTACATTCAGCGTACTCAACAATTGCCAACTGAAAGAAAAAAATCGCTAAAAAGCGTTTATATTCATAAAGTTAGTAATATTTGTATGGTAATAAAACAAATTAGAAAATATTAAAATAAAAAGATTTCGACTTAGTAAGATAAGCGCCGACTTCAAAACTTTTAGGTACATAAAGCAATTAATATATTTATGATAATAAAACAAATTAGACAAAATGGCAAATGATAAGATTTCTAATATTATAATACATATAAATAACTTTTAAAATTTCTCCAAGAAATTAATGGGAAAAGTTATTTAAAATTATTTTTTACTTTGTAGTGATTTTGAAGTCGGTTTTTTTTTTCTTAAAATGTTTTTATTTAATGACCCTTTTAATTCTAGTACCGACGATAACGGCATTAGTTCTTTACATATTTCCGTGTTGCTTTTTGGCTGGAATGGCCAATTTGTTTATTTATATATTAGACAAAACTGGGTTGAATATATTTTTAAAATTTTACATTCCTATTAATTCCTTAGTAGTAAAAAAAAACCATGAAAATCACTAAAAAAGCTTAGACCTATGCCTAATCTATCTCCCTTGTTAAAACAAGCTTGGCCTGAAAACTACCGGTCACTGGTAATCATAAATATTAAAAAAATCTCCAGAAAGCAGGGTATTGGAAAAAAAAACACTGAAATTAACAATTTTAAAGAGAGAAAAACAGTTAAAATTTTAAGTTTTAACCATTTTAGAAGACATTCAGTAGAAACAAGATCTTGTTTTCAAAATTAATAATTTGAAATGGCTGGATGAAAACAAAATAAAACAATAAATCAGGGTAACCAATATTTGCGATCTCAAGAAAAAAAAAAGTTCCTATATTGAAAACAATTTTGACGTGAAGTGACGAAGTGACGTGCAAAATGTAACATTTTCTTCTTTGAAATTTTATGTTTCAACCGTTTATTTGTTTAATCAAAATAAACACCCCCTCACTCAAGGCATATTCTAACTACGGGCCTGGTGTTGAAGTCTTAAATGTTGGTTAGAACACATTTTTCAAAATTATAAATTATGCTGTTTCGCCTCTTATAGAACAAATGTTTTGGATTCATGATACGGAATAGAATTAAGCAATAGAGATGTGAAATAAGTATCTAAGAAAGTTTAAAAGATAATGAAGTAAGTGAAGCAAAAAAACTTACCTTTTTGGTGCGGATCATTTTCGCCAAATCGACGGCCGGTACCTCCAGCAGATGACTACGTATGGGTGGCAGTTTTTTCCGATTCACTTTAATGTTGGTATAGCGACTATAGGGTACAACAAACCAACTGAAGACTATCATGGCCGACCGCAGAAATCGCCGCATGATGTACCCCATAATCCTGGAACAAAGTAACACCGCAATTTTGACGGTTTTTTATTAAAAACTGGGTCACAAAAGAATATTTTCAATTATATATTTATGTGTCTGTGTGTTGGTTTTAATTTTAAACAGTTATATGAAATTTATATATATATATATATCTATCGACACTCAGAATCAGGCACACGCACACCGTTAAAAATCGAGTAACTTAAAGACGCACTAATACAGTGGCGGTTATAGCAGCGGTCAGTTGTGGTCAATTATATTGTGTGGCTGCAACAGCAGCAACAACAACGACAGCAGTAATTGTTGTAGTTGTTTTGCACTTATGTACAGGCAAGGCAAGATATTGTGCAATAACACATTAACAGCAACTACTTCACCAACAATAACAATAACAACAACAAAAAGAACAACTGCAACAATTTGGAAATCGCAAAATGTTGCATAAAATAAGGCGTGGACAGTAGGCAAACTCGAGCCAGGGCAAACGAGCTTTGTACTCTCCCAAGTTTGGATGGTCAATATTTATAATTTTTAAATTTAATAAACTTTAAACTTTATTAATTTATTATTTGTAAATATATAAAAAGTTATTTTTATTTATCATCACTTTTTAAACTGGTTCCTCATCTGCCTTAACTTTGAAGATCTTTCATTTTTGCCTTAATCTCTGTTGTGTATTTGTTCTTTTTGGATTTTCAATTCACATTTTGTTGCAAAAAAAAAAAAATACAAAAATTGCAGCAACCACTTGAACAAGGCTTAAATACCAGCCGCGTTTGCGCAATGCAGTTTTGTTAAATTTTTTATGTTTTGTTTCGTATTTTTATTATTTTTTGTCTTAATTTTAACAGCACTTTTGCCTTAAGCTTTCTCAATATTTTTTATTTTTTTTTTTATTTTTATTTCGTTAGCATTTAACAGCAAGAAAAACTAACAGACAAACAACGCAGCGCTCGCACCAACCGTAATCTTCGAAATACAGCGCACAAATAATATCTAAAGCGCTTTGTCCAGATAGTTAAAGCTTGCTTTGGGTAGTCGCGCTCACTCAAGCTCAGTGTATTCGCTCTTATATGCTCTACTTGCGGTTATTTTAGTGGCAAATGCATTAAGCTTGTTTATAAGCCAAGTTTTTAATTGCAACAAAAAAAAAAAAAACATAGTAAAGCTTTTAACTTTGATTTGCGTGATTCAAACTTCCAGCATGTTGCTGGCCACAGAACACAACTTCAGCTTAGCGATGGATTAAGCTGCAGTTAATACCTTAAAAGATTTTTTTGTCGCGGAATAAAACGTTTTATCTACAAGTACTTGTGAGTTTTCTTTACGAACTGTATAGCCTGGATACAAAGAAATTCAAAAGCAAGCGACGTAGTGGACTAAAATCAAAACTGTTTTTGTCTCGACACCCAATAAAATGGGGATTGTTGTAAAGGAAATACATATTTTAAATAAAGTGGACCAGTTCAAAAAAATAATGTTTGTGGATTCCATAACCCTTTAAAATCACAACTTTTAGACAATTTTATTGGTATATCATAGAAAAAACAGAAAAAAAAGAGGAAAGAGAGAAATTAACAAAAAAACGCTTAATATTTGACTGATTTGAAATTAGTATATTCGAGTAGTTTTTTAATGATCGGTTTTCCTACATCCTACATCTTTGTGAAGGATTTTCATTATCATTAAAAAATTAAGTTTCTAATATCAAGCAAAATATTCTAGTATTAAGAAAATTGTTTACCCGAATCAAGCAAATTGTTTTCAACTCAAGGAAAATCAATTTCTCAAATCATACAAATTATTCTACTTTTCAGCAAATTATTACTTTAATCAAGCAAATTTTACAAACATCAAGCAAATATTAGTCTTTAATATAGAAAAAATATTCTTGGTTTTTAAGCAAATGCTTCTTGAATTAACCATTTTTTTCTTAATATAATGTATTTTAAATTTGCTCAATTCAAGCAAAATAATGCTTGAATTGAGAAATTTACACTTGAGTGTAAACTGATAACCGATTTGCTTGATTCAAGCATAGAGTGCTTGATTTTTTTTTCTCTCCGTCTAACGCGAGGCGTGTTTGAGTACGACCATTTAGATTTACCCCAAATTGTGGATGTCTGCCGAAAATAAAACAAAAAATTAAGTTTATTAATTTATTTCTGTAGCCATACTCTGTAGTACGTATTATGGAGATGTTACTTGTAAGTTATGAAGAAAGTTTTGAAAATCCTACAAAAAATGTAAATTTAAAGGTACAACTTTTCATAAATTTAAAAAATGCCTTTTTGAAAGAAATTTAAATGAAATTTTACAGCAATTAACTTTTTTAAATCATTCGTTATAGAAATGGCGCAAATTATACAACAAAAATTTTATTTGCTGATGTTTATTAATTAATTTTTTTCTAAATTAAAGCAACTTCTCATGAAAAACTTCTCATATCTTCTCTGTTGTTTGCATATGAATGTATTAAGTCCTAATTTTTGGAATAATTGTTGCTTCCATTCAGGCCAATATATCATCTAAAGTGGTTAATGACCTCGTATTCAACCTTTACCATTTATATCCACTAAACCAGATATTTTTGAGCTTTTAATACTTCTCCATATTTGAGGAAATAAATATGCATATAGATATCAGATGCTTTATTGCATAGTGCAAAATTTCAAAAAATAAAAGAGTTGGCTGTGCCCTGGACACACCCGTAGGTTTTGACGTGACGAAGTTTCTTGCTGTTGTTGTTAATGTTGATGTTGATGTTGATGTTGATGTTGATGTTGATCTTGATGTTGATGTTGATGTTGATGTTGATCTTGATGTTGATGTTGATGTTGACGTTGATGTTGATGTTGATGTTGATGTTGATGTTGATGTTGATGTTGATGTTGATGTTGATGTTGATCTTGATGTTGATGTTGATGTTGATGTTGACGTTGATGTTGATGTTGATGTTGATGTTGATGTTGATGTTGATGTTGATGTTGATGTTGATGTTGATGTTGATGTTGATGTTGATGTTGATGTTGATGTTGATGTTGATGTTGATGTTGATGTTGATGTTGATGTTGATGTTGATGTTGATGTTGATGTTGATGTTGATGTTGATGTTGATGTTGATGTTGATGTTGATGTTGATGTTGATGTTGATGTTGATGTTGATGTTGATGTTGATGTTGATGTTGATGTTGATGTTGATGTTGATGTTGATGTTGATGTTGATGTTGATGTTGATGTTGATGTTGATGTTGATGTTGATGTTGATGTTGATGTTGATGTTAATGGTTATGTTGATGTTGATATTGATGTTGATGTTGATGTTGATGTTGATACTGATGTTGATGTTGATGTTGATGTTGGTGTTGGTGTTGGTATTGGTGTTGGTGTTGGTGTTGGTGTTGGTGTTGGTGTTGGTGTTGGTGTTGGTGTTGGTGTTGGTGTTGGTGTTGGTTTTGGTGTTGGTGTTGGTGTTGGTGTTGGTGTTGGTGTTGGTGTTGGTGTTGGTGTTGGTGTTGATGTTGGTGTTGGTGTTAGTGTTGTTGGTGTTGGTGTTAATGTTGATGTTGGTGTTGGTGTTGGTGTTGGTGTTGGTGTTGGTGTTGGTGTTGGTGTCGGTGTTGGTGTTGGTGTTGGTGTTGGTGTTGGTGTCGGTGTTGGTGTTGGTGTTGGTGTTGGTGTTGGTGTTGGTGTTGGTGTTGGTGTTGGTATTGGTGCTGGAGTTGTTGTTGGATTTGGAGTTGGTGCTGGAGTTGTTGTTGGATTTGGAGTTGGTGCTTTTCGTTTAGCTTTTTTTTAGCGTCCCCATTGGTTGTGCTCTAATTTCAATTAATCCAGCAAAAGTGATGCATATGCGTCACATTAGGCGGTTCCCTGGGGGTTTTTGACACGCCGTCAAATTTTTTTTTATTTTTGTCATATGCCCGAAAAACTCAACTTTGTTTTCGTTCCTAAAAATTTACCGTTGCACCAGTAGTCACAGAGTTAAAAATCCATGCAACGTTTTTTCATGGCTGTAGCATTTTTACTGCATTATGTGATTGCATCCCTGAAATCATGACAACAAAATTTTTTTTGTAATTTAGTTGTGAAGCGTAATAACACATCCCTGCTGTCGTAAAACAAAATTTACTGTAGCACTCCTCCTGAGTGAGTAATAATTCCATGCAACGATATTACATTTCTGTTACATAAGCTGCTATATTCACGACCTGACGACGCCGGAATTTTTTTCTTATTGTTGTCGTAAAGCCATGTATAAAAACTTTATTTTTCTTTTTAATCTTTTATCGTAGGTTATATACTCATTGAGTAAAAATTCAATGCAACGCCGCTGCATGAATGATGCGTTATCGATCTTTGAGCGGCTCTCTCAACGTCCCCATGATGTCAGAAATTTTTTGTCTAATTTTGTTGTGAGGGCTTCCAGTAGGCCTTTATTGGTGTATCGTATTTTTAATCCTAGCACTAATACTCAGCGAGTAATAATTCCATGTAACAAATTTTCAGTTGCGTTACTTACGCAGCTCCCATTACGTCCCTATGCCGTATTAAATTTTTTTTTTTGTTTTTTTAATATAGCAAAAGAATTAACCTTTACGGTCATACTATTTTTTTAATCATAGCTCTTATACCCAGCGAGTAACAATTCAATGAAACGCAGATGAATTTTTAAAAAATTCATTTTTCAACTTTTTTGGAAACTAGAGCAGTATAACGTAACTTCGTCACGTCAAAACATTTGTTTCTTTACTGCCTGCTTCTCAATCCGACGGGAAACAAACGAATTACAATGGTTTTTCGATAGAAATCATTAATTTTAATTCTTTTTTATCAATATTACATCCATAATGAATCATCCATAAAAAACTACTCTAAATAGAACTTGAAATAATGATCGCAATAGAAAAAATGTGATATTTCCACAACTCTTTTGTTTCCAGTCGGATAGAGAGTTACTGTACTTTTAGTTACTTCATTTCTCTATCACCAAAAAAGCACTATGGGATATGCACTATATTGTGCACATGGGCCCACTTTAAACAAAACATAAAAAATGTATGTATATTTCGAATAGATTAGATAGATAATCTAATTTATAAAGCAATAATCTCTTACTACGAGGGGCACTATTTATATTTCGAGAACTGGCAACACTAAAGTCAATAGCTGAAATCTGGCATCGCCATAAGAGCCCGAACAGAATCAAAGCGATTGGCGATCGGAGATACTCTCTTCTCGCAAATCGCTCAGAACACGTCCAGAATGAAAGCGATTAGCGATTGGCGAACTATTCAGACTGAATCTAGAGAATGTTTTGTTTTGTGTATGCATAATTGACAGAAACACAGAAGAAGAAAACAGAAACACAGACAACAAATGTCAGAAGATAATAAAACTTAAGATAATAGCACTGAACGTACCCCAACTTTAGGAAAAATAGGCAACACTTATCATGTTTGACACCACTCAAAGAGAGGATCGTCAGGTCGCCAGAGAAAAAATATAATAGATTCTAATCTGGCGAATGTTCGTCGCGATCGAAGACCAGCAATTCGACTTCGGACGTGTTCATACGTTTTCATGCATTCTATTGCTTGAAAATGTCGCCAATCGCTAATCGCTTTGATTCTGTTCGGGCTCTAATAAAGTTTGATATTTGTTAGCATAAATGTACTCACAACATTTTGATGTACAAGTGCTATTTATTTTGTTTACAGTGAGTTAAGAAAATCAATTTGTTAAAAAAATGGAAATTTCAAGAGAAAGTTTTCGTTGGATTATTTTTTACAACTTTCGACGTGGATTATCTCAACAAGAATGTGTCGATGAACTCAGTTCTTTGTATGACGATAAGGCACCATCAAAAACCACAGTATATCGCTGGTATAGTGAATTTAATCGTGGTCGTAGTTCGGTCGCCGACGAATCCCGTGAAGATCATTCAAAATCGGTTGTTGTGCCACAAAATATCGATGCAGTAATCGAACTAATTATGCAAGATTGTCATGTGACATATCGTGGGATAGAGGCATCCTTGCACATTAGTTCTACTTCAATACATTCGATTTTGCATGAACAATTATCTGTAAGAAAAAATTTGCTCTCGTTGGATACCCCATAATTTATCAATCGCTCAAAAAAGTCTCGCGTCGATTGGTGTAAAGAAATGATTTAAAAGTTCAATCGTGGTGCTTCAAAAGACGTGTATAAAATCGTGACAGGTGACGAATCATGGATATATGCGTATGAGCCGGAAACCAAACAGCAATCAACCGTGTGGGTTTCCAAGACGAGGCAAATCCAACAAATTCGCGCACGAAGCTCTGCGAAACAAATGGTCGCCTGTTTCTTCCACGGAATGGGTCATGTGGCCATTGTTCCGCTTGAGCAACGTAGGACGGTCAATTTTGAATGCTACACGACCATTTTTTTGCTGGAACGCTTCGGAGAAATTCTCAAAACCAACCGCCAAAGACGAATCATTTTCCATCATGACAATGCGAGGTCTCACACATCTCGTCAAACATGTGCATTTTTGAGCATTTCAAAACGTCGAATTGATAACTCATCCTCCATATAGTCCTAATTTGGCACCCAATGGCTTCTTCTTGTTCCCGAATATCAAAGGTAAACTGCTTGGTCAACGATTTACGAGCGTCACAGAAGCAGTTGAAGCGTTCAAAAACCATGTTTTGGAGGTGTCTCAAGAGGAATGGAAAAACTTCTATGACAAATGGTTTGAACGAATAAAAAGTGTATTGATCATCAAGGGGAATATTTTGAAAAACAATAAAGCCATTTTTATTTAAAAATGTTGGGTTATTATTTGCTATTCCCGAAATATAAATAGTACCCCTCGTACTTCTTGAAGTACAATACAAAATATACAGAGTGCGCCATATTTAATGTCTATATATAAATATTGAATAATCTTATAAAAAAGAGAAAAAGTTTGCTTTACTTCTATGTAATCCTAATAAACTTTCCAACTATTGGGCCAATTTATGCGAAACTTTTTCTGACGTGTTGTCGGATATCTTCTGAGAGACATGGAGGTTTTTTGCGTATCGATGGATACGGTTAAGTAATTTAAGCTATGGCTTAAATAACCGAATGTCTACAAAATTTTATGAACTGTATGGATAGTTCTTGCAATCAAAAAATGTCATTATACTCTATGACTATATTTCACAGATACCTTTCACTAAGCATTTTAATTTTAAAAATTTTTGTTGTTATTTCTTTATTGTTTATCTTGACTTAACCATTGCAGATTTTTCAAAATAATGCATATCTTACTCACATTTTATCTAAAATTCTAAAAAGTTCATGCATCAAGAACAATTTTTTCTATTGTTCTAACAATTTCTATTTTCTTTTATTTTCTACTTATCATCATAAAGCATTTTAAAATGCGTTTTGATTAGTATTCTTTAGAAACAATACTTTTTATCTAATTGACAGAAACATTGATAACTTCCCAATAAACATCAACCTTGGAGATTGGCTTGACCTCAAGTGGAGCTCCAGTTCGTTTCTCCAATCTCCAGTGCTGGATCTCCACATGACCTCCACTTGAGATCCAAGCCTATCTCCAGGGAAATGGACCTTCAATCTCCAGTCGAGATAAGGCTGGAAGTCCACTTGAGCTCCAAGATAATTCTCCAAGTGATCTCCAGCCCAAAAAGAAATAGAATAAGTACGCAGTTAGTGTCTTGCAAAACCTTTCCACCATAGTGTAGCGGCTAGCGCGCTGACCTTTAACGCAAACATGCACGGGTTCAAACCCTTTACCAAATTAAGCCAAATTTTTTTCTTGTTATTTTGCTTAGAAATGTTTTTTTTTTCTATTTTTATTAATGGATAGATTTACAAAAGATAAATTTAAGTAAAACATTTAAAGAAAATAAAAAACAAAAATAACAGCTTTATTTTTTACTCCATAGCAAGGAAAACCTGCGTTTGTTCTTTAGAAAGAAAGTTATTATTTTGTTGATTTGTTTATTTTCAATCACTTTTGGAACTTTATTTCATTAATTAATTTAATTTATTTATCATGGAAATTTTTCTGTGTCAGTCGGTATTTGAACCCCGGTCCTCTGTCATATAAGTTGCATATTCTACCCAATGCGCCACGGCCACCATCATTTACGTTGCTTATTTTAGGGTATTATTTTAATGCGTGATTTACACTTGCACCGCTTAAAGTTTTTTTTCACACCTTCAGCTAGTTTGCTGCGTAAACGAGTAAGCTATTTAAACACATACAACTTTCCTTGTTTAACATGACATCAAAATGTAAGAGTGTGTGATGTTGGAGTTGACTTGGAGAAATGGGTTGGAGATCAAGTGGAGGTTGAACCCTTTTTTTCCAAGCTTGGAGAAAAATCTTTTTCTTGCTTGTTGGGTTAACTTAATTTTTATCTGAGTGCAAAGCAACCCAACTGTTTTAAATTCTTGCTTTTAACAAACAATTTCTATTCACTACTCGTATTTTAGTATTCTTTCTATTTCTTTCGATTGTTTATTTTCATTTGCTTGCCTCAGCTATTCCAAAGTTCGTTTGCTAGTTCGAAGCATTTAATTGCATTTTTGAACGCAGACATGACATGATGTCACATTAACTCAAGGTTGATGTGAACGAATAACACCCTTTTATAATTCGCTTTGATTCGAGTCGTCGTAGGTCAAGGAAAGAAAAAAAATAAGTAGTCAAAATTATTATAAAGACGTTTATGAGAGTCTTACCCTCGTTTTAAATTAATTTTGCATGTTTAAAAGCGATGTAGACACTTTTTACACCACCTGAACTTAATTTCTGCTAACACCTTAGCTCCTAGAATTCAAATAAAAAAGTGTTAAGTCCGTTTAATGATTGTTTGCAATACTATGAACAGTAATGGCAAGAGTTGGAATATTTTACATGCTACAAATAAGTAAACTATGCTCATGTTAACGCAAATATCGTTAACAATAATTTTTGTTCAATTTAAAAAACTATCAGTATTAAAAAAAATTGCAAAAGACGTTCGGTACCAGTCATACAATCTTATCAAATATGATCAAACATGACTCAAAATTAAAGTCATAAACAACTCCACCCAAATTTTGAACGCTTGCTGCTTTACGCGTTACAACCAACGCTGTTATACGAACGACCTTTACCTTATTTTAATCAATCATTCGTTAGTCAGCGTTTACAATAAATAACAAAACCAACTTCTCAATAACTCAAAATTGTTGTTTAAAAATAATGGTACCTAGCTACAACTGCAACATGTCGTTCAATGTAAAATCAAATCAAATCTTCTTAGCGTTTATACGAAATAGTTTGCACTAACAGGTTAGTAAAGAGTGAATTCCCCTTTTAAGTTTGAACCTTGTAACGAAGAATGCATATGTTCTTAATGAATTTTTTTTTAATTAGAAACCACAGCATATAATACGGAAAATTTGTTATTTTGTTAAGTTATGGAAAGTTTTTAACTGTTTTCGAAACTAACACTTGAATGGAAGAAAATTTTCGATAATATTATGATATTATAACTATAATAACGATACCGAAGCGAAAGTTACGAGTAAAATACAGCTGTTGCCAACTAATTGGAAACGCATATACCAAACGACAACCAAAAGAGTTTATTTGAATTTTTCTTTTAAATGACCGTTATATTTTCTCTTAAAATACTTTCATTGTTTTCGTTACTCTTTCTGCTATGAAATGCATACCTAAAATCATAATTTTTTTTAAGATTTTTAATGGGAACAAATAAAAGTTGTATTCCGGAGCAGCGAAGCTCTATTGTTGAGCTTCGTGCAGCTGGAAAGTCATACAGAGAAATTGCGGAGCAGCTGAAATGTTCCAAAAAAATGGTTTTCAATGCAATACGTCATTTGCATAAATACAACACTGTTTCTAACGTTCCGCGAAAAAAGAGGCCAAGAAAAACATCAGCACAGACCGAAAGATTAATAAGGCGTATCTCCAAAATCGATCCAAAACTCTCATCCACAGCCATTCACCAAGAAATACAAGAGTCATGCCACGTGACAATATCAAAGAGGACAATTGCACGCCGTTTGGTCGAAGCTGGCTTACATGGAAAGAGAAAACGGCGAGTTGAATTTGCCAGAACACATTGGAATTTGACAGATAGCCAATGGAAATATGTGCTTTGGAGCGACGAAACAAAAGTAAATCGTCTTGGTCCTGATGGTCGGAGGTACGTACGGCGGCCCATTAATCAGGAATTTAACCCTCGCTATGTTTCCCGCGTTGTGAAGCATGGTGGAGGGTCTATAATGGTATGGGGATGCTTCTCCTGGAATGGTGTTGGCCCAATTTGTGAAATTGATGGAACTATGAATACCGAAAAATACATCGAAATTCTTAAAAACATAATGCTGCCATGGGCTGAGGAGAATTTGCCTGTTATATGGAAATATCAGCAGGATAATGATCCGAAGCACACGGCAAAGCTGACTCAAAAATTTTTTCAAGAGAATTCAATCGATGTTTTGGAGTGGCCATCATGCAGCCCGGACTTAAACCCCATTGAACACCTATGGGGTGACGTAAAAAGATCTGTAAGCCGAGAAAATATAACAAATATGAAAGCTCTTTTTGATAAAAGAAAGGTGGCGTGGGAGTCAATACCAGTGGAGCGATGTCGACGCCTAATATCTTCAATGCGTAGCCGGTGTGAAGCAGTGTTGAAGCAAAAGGGATTTGCAACTAAGTATTAACCAAAAGTAAGGCCACTGACTTGTTAACATTACATATTTCCATATAATGTGTTATCGTTTCCAATTAGGTGCCGCTCTATAATTTGAAGACTGAGACCTATAATTAAAAATTGTGGTAATAATGAATATTTCTTTTAAGTTATTTATCTTCTTTGTTTACATTAGATAATATTTGAATATAATATGTGACCCGGTCTACGAAAAGGGACCTTCGGTGTAAAAACAAGTTTTCGAGAAAACAGCTGTTTGTAAACGTTTAATTGTCGCACACTGAATGGCGTCTTTTCATTTATTTCAGCTTATCCTCTATTCTTACAGAGTTGTATTTCTTAGTCTATTAATACGAGTTTTTACGAGTTGGAAACTTCTGCTTTGCGCCATTAGAAAGAGCACACATTAGTCTATCCGAATCGCCAAAAAAGTGAAAAATGATATTTTCACACCGAAGGTCCCTTTTCGTAGACCGGGTCACATATAGTGAAATATATTTAAAAAAAAATATAATACAACAGTAATACACATAACACGTCTATACTACAATGCGTTTCCAATTAGTCTTTTACTTTTGCTTTTGCTTTTGCTTTTGCTTTCGATTTTACTTTTGCTTTTGCTTTTGCTTTTGCTTTTGATTTTACTTTTGCTTTTACTTTTGCTTTTGCTTTTGCTTTTTCTTTTGCGTTTGTTTTTACTTTCTATTTTGTTTTTACTTCTTTATTGCTTTTGCTTCTACATTGGTTGTGCTTTTCTGTGGTGCATTAACTTTGCCTTAGCTGCATACAATTAATCCATGCAACAATGATGCATATGGGTAAGTCCTAGCGTTCGGGCGTTACATTCGGATACATTTTTTTATATAATTCGCCAATTTTATAAACAGTTTTCCAATTAAAATGAATTTGGCTAAATAGCTCCCTATAAATAGAATTTATAATAATTATAACATCAAGCATCTTACCGCATTTTACCCGAAATTTGTTATTTTTGTCGTGCGTTCGGACGTTACAAAAAAAGAAAGTTCTTGTAAGACTAACACTAAAGCTTAGATTAATTCTGCGAAATGGTCGGTCGCACCTCAGAAGTCTAAGAGAACAAATAACTGCAAATTAAATAAGTTTTAAAAAAAATCCTAGATCATTTAAAAAATCATTTTTTTTAAGTCACTTTAGCAATTTTATTTGTTCGGACGTTACGTGTCGGACGTTACACATTTTTCCCTTTAAATGAAAATTCACATGAATGTTTTTAAAAATTTATTAATAAAGTTAAGAAATATATCTACATTTAAAAATTAAATTTTTTCATGCATTGACTTTGAAATATTTCGAATTTGCAGTTGTTGTTGAGTTTTCTTATTTGAGCATAAAAGAGCATAACCCAGAAGGGTTAATGCTTAATCTATGCTATCGTAAAATTGAATTTACCCTAGCAACGATACTACATTTCTGTTGCATAAGCTGCTATTTTCACGAAATCAAGACGTCAGAATTCTTTTTTTTATTATTTTTGTTTTTTTTTTATAAATCCTTAATTTTCATCTTCAATCATTTAGCGTAGATCATAGACTCACCGAGTAATAATTCCATACAACGCCATTGCATGAATGCTGCGTTATCGATCTTTGAGCCGCTCTATCTGTGTCCCCATGGCGTCAAAAATTTGTTCATCTCATTTTGTTGGGAGGGCTTGGAGCAGGCCTTTATTAGCGTATAATATTTTTAATCATAGCACTAAGACTCAGCAAGTAATAATTCCATGTCATTTTTGTCATAAAGTAAAAAAATTAACATTTTCGGTCGTACCATTATTTTAATCGTAGCACCTATACGTGTAACAATTCGATGCAACGCCGATGCATTTTGAACAAATGCCTTTTTCAACTTTTTTGGAAACCTGCGCGGTAAATCGTAATCTTGTCACGTTAAAAAAAAAAAAAAACAAACTTAATAAAACAGTGAACACATTTTTCCGGTGCTGGGTAACCATTAGAGTTAAATTTAAGTGTACCGAACAATTTTATTCACTTTTTTTGTTTTTTGTGTGGATGAAGTTGTTTTCAGGTATTTAGTTAGAACATCTTGTGGTTTCAACCAAAATGAAGGCAATTTAGAAATGATTAAAAAATATTTACACGACAAAAAACTTTTACGCAATATCTGCCAGTATGCTTAGGTTCTAATGTATCCATTAATATTGTTCAACCTGCGGAACTAATTTTTAATTTGATTTTGAAATAGTTTGACTGTTCATCATAATTTTTGTTAAATCAAGAAGTTACTTATAATTTGTTTTTATTTTGGTCTGTGTGAAATTAACTCCAATTGCGCACTTAATTATTAAAGCCCACGAATATTAATGGGTTAACATCAGCATTCATGCTTTTGCGTTTGAAAGCTGCACGTGTACGTATTTCCTCAAGTTACATATCGACTGGTCTCTGACTGAACCTCGTAAGTCAAAAAATCGAGGTTTTCAGGAGAAACAAAAAACTCCTTTTTTTCCTTAGGCAGAAATATAATTTGTAATCAAATAATTACAATTTATAAATTACAAATAACATTTACAGATTACAAATTATATTTCTCCCTAAGGAAAAAATCAGTTTTTTGCTTCTCTTGAAAACCTCGATTTTTTACTTACGAGGTTCAGTCAGAGACCAGTCGATATGTAACTCCAACATTTTGATATTGAATAGCTTTGAAAGTAAAAGTCCCATAAGTATAATGAAAGTTTTGAATACACTAATTATTTTTCAATATAGTTGCCGGGTAGCAATGCGCACCGGATAGCGCTAGTTAGTTATACAAATTTTCAAATTTTCAAGTATTCAAATATTCAAATACTATTATTTGGACCTTTTAGACCGAATTCAACGACGCACAATAGTTTGAAAGTGAAAAAAAAGTATGAACATTAATAACTTCCTAGGGCCGATATTAATTTTTTTATTTTTTAAGAATTGTCTAATTAACATGTTTTCTAAAGGTCTTGGTGAAATCTTTACAGGATTTTTGTACAGAAACCATCAAAGTTGTTTTATAATAAAGCGTTCAATAAATTCTTGGTAACACGAGGTATATTTCAAATAAAATAACATGTAAACCACTGAAAAAAATGTGGTTTTGTTTTCTTAGTCTTAAAGAAATAATATGAAATAAGAAACTTACATAGTTAGACTTAGAATTCAGTGTAGTTTTTTTAGCCAAATAACTTTTTATATTTCAAACTCCACAAACAGTTTAATGTCATTTTTGGTAGAAAATAACTATCTTCCGGTGTCGACCGGTGTGCGCTCGTTCAGATTAACGTCATTATTGGATTTATACTAAGACTTAAAAAAAAAAAATTAGCTGCCAAAACTTGCCAAAACAACTTTTATGAATGAAAAACTAAATGCGTTTTGTGTAAAAAAAAATCGAGTTGCTCAGTCTCAAGCAGGGTTCGCATTTGCTCATTTATGAACTTCTCATTTCTGCTCTTTTTCATTCATTTTAGGATATGAGCCAAGAATGATAGAAACCAGATTACGCGTTCCGCAGTCCCGTTATCTAATGCTCTCTTTCTCAACTGAGTGCATGACGTCACACAGTACTTTGCTTGACAAAAACGTATGCAAATGTGCGATCTCTTAGGCAAATTGACGAAATTGAAAATAAATTCTTTCAAAAAAGTAAAGTAAAAATATCTACGCTTCTGCATAAAAAAATTAAAATTTTCGTATACGAAAAATATCAATTATTTAAATTTTCAAGATTTTTATCTCCTAAACCATTCAAGACCGACAAAATTTTATTGCACCAATAGGTTAAGGAGGTCCATATACATATTATAAAAATAAGAAAAAAATATTTAGGCATGGGTGTGGGAGTAAAATTATTCCAAAGTCTGACAATATCGCTTGTGACGTCATGCTATCTCTCTCTCATTTGCGGATATGGGTAAAGAATAAAGTTCTCATTTTCATTTTCGTGAAGAACTGAGCAGATTTTTTTTTGTTCATGAAGTGAAGAAGAGCAAAACAGTTGGTGAAGAAGAATATTTTTTCTTCATTTGAAGAAGCTGTTGTTACTCACCTCTTCATCATTGCTTAATTTGTCGCTCACTGAGTCCTCATTTATTCATGAATTTCTCACGCAGTGGTGAGGCAACAGATGATACCGTGGCATGGTATAATAATACAAGGTAGCATTGACAGCTGCTTATTTTCTCTTCTACAAGAAAACATCTCCTGTCAAAAACAGCTTTTTGTGGAAATACATCTGCAGCTGCTGTGGTTGTCAGTGTCGCCAGATGAAATTACCACCAAAATTCTCTTTTTCTCACACTTATTTCTCTCAAATTATCACACTCGCAAAATACCTCAAAATACCACAAAATACCTAAAATTACCTCAAAATACCACAATACCTCAAATTACCACAATATCCCTCAAATTTTCTTTTAATTTTGTTTTTTGTGGTAATTTGAGGTATTTTGTGGTATTTTGAGGTATTTTGTGGTATTTTGAGGTATATTTTTCCCACGCCTGGTAAATATCGCACATGTGGTATTTTTTTTCCCAAGCGAGAGATTTTTACCACAAAATACCATGGGAATTACCACATCCCACAATCGTTAAAAAACCATAAGTACTATTTATCGTGCTTTTCTGGCAACATAGGTGGTTGTTGTTTTTTTTCACTTCAACGTTTTCAACATTGTTTGTGTTTTCAATGGCGGATTGTGAGCGCTCTTTTTTTGAGCATATTTTTTGACAGGAGATGGTTTCCCAAGCAACTGTCAATGCTACCTTGTATTATTATACCATGGTCTCAAGGCTTAGTACTTTAGCAAATTTTCCTAAGTATACTTTCAGGCATGGCTTGTTAAGGTAAACACTTCATTCAAAAATGTGACATACTTACAGTCTGTGGCTATTGCACTGTGTTGTTGACCATTTGAAGCACACAAACGATTTTTTATATATTTTTTTTACTATAAAAAACTATAAAAAAGATGAAAATCTTTCTACGGATATGAACTACGTATATGAAGATTGATAGAAGTTTTTTTATCATCCCGAAAAGTATAGTCAATTATATTTTAAAAATAGCTATCATCGCTTATGCAATAATTATTAATTTGTTTCAAAATGCAGAAGGTTCATTCAAATTTTTTTAAACAATAGAGGGCAGCTTTATTTAAAAAATTTATTTTTCATTGTTTTACAAAATAATTTTAAAATAATATCTTTCAGTAAAATGAACATTAGATGGGATTTTTTTTCAAAAGTATTCCAGAACCTCTCTGCAAGGCCAGATTCTAAATACTGGATGTAATAAAAGCACATGACGTAAAAAAAAAATTCAGAAAATTTGCAAACTGGATTGGTAAAAAAATCTGAATTTGAAGAAGTATAAAATGTATGTTTCAAATCGAATTTCCTATTTGAATTGAAGTCCTACAAAAACTTTTGACCATAACATATTCTAATGAAAAATCGTCCGCAGATTTTAAAAAAAAATTAGTTCTTGACCCAAATTAGCCTACTTTATTAAGAATTTCCTAATTTTTTCTTTCGATTTTGAAATAGAAGCTTTGCCCTCGCCAAGGTCGCTGCAACTTTCTTAAATTTAAAAGCTGCAGGATTGTTGGCCTGTTTATAAAGTTTAGGAATAATAAAAAAATTACTCAAACCAGGCCATTTTTATGGCAGATAAACGATTTTTTGTTGAGCTGACTTTTAGGAAAACACTTATTTTTTACATAAATTTGTTCATCGTCATCGTCAGACATAGTGAAGTTAATCTGAAGTAGAGGGATATAATTTTTTTTCATTCGTTCAGCGGACGATTTTACATTAGAATATGTTTTGGTCAAAAGTTTTTGTAGGACTTACATTTAAATAGGAAACGCGATTTGAAACACATATTTTATACTTCTTCAAATTCACGTTTTTTAGCGGCGCCAATCCAGTTGGCGAATTTTCTGAATTTTCTTTTACGTCACGTGCTTGGATTACATTCAGGATTCAGAATCTGGCCTTGCAGGGAGGTTCTGGAATATGTTAAAAAAATGTATGGAACACAAAACCCATCTAATGAACATCTTATTGTAACGGTTTAGATGCTATATCACCTAAAAGATGAAAATTTTAAAAACAAGTGGAGTGACACATTTATTGTGAGAGGTGGGCGTGGCTAAAAAAATATTATTTTTATTAAACACTTATTTAAGATTCCTGACAAAGTGGTTTCATCATAGGATAAATAATAGAAAGAAATATATCGTTTTTATTTTTTATGTTTTATCGGAGGTAGGCGTGGTTGTGGGCGGATATCAACAAATTTTTGTTTTTATCCTGATAAAGCCAAATTAAACTCATGTGCCTAATTTTATTGATTTACGACGACTACTTCTATTTTCTGACATTTTTTTTATGGGGCTCAATCACTGTGCGACGTGCGATATATCTATAAGGGGATGAAAACATTTTATCTTCTCTCAACTTTCTTGGACATCGAAGTAATTTTAGTTGTCTAAGCCTTTTGCAGAGGTACTAACATGGTAAGTGTTCAAGAGAGACACATGCCTAACGCCACCAGAGTGTTGTTTAGTCTGAAAAAAAGTGAAGTTCGTCCGATTATTGCACACCAAGTAGTTATAAGAACGTTAAACTTTTTTATGGCTTGTCTTGTTTCATTTTTGTTGTTTAAATGGAAAAAATGTTTAAATTAAACCTATGATTCTTATGGATAGAGATAAAAGATAGGTACGCAATAAAAAGTTATAATGAAAGTCATTAATTTTCAATTAAAGCAAATCGTTTCAAAAAGAAGCAAAACCTTTATAACATCATTAAAAAAAAAACAACAAAGAACACATTAATTTTTGTAGATATTATATTTTGAAGCGTAGTTTAAGGAGTTCAAGAAAAATAAGTTCAAAAGGTGATTTTGTGCTCCCTTAACTTAAGCTGCTCCGTTAACTTACTTCGGTGAAAAACCACAATAATCTTAAGTTGTAAATTATTGCTTGTGTTGGTAAAGACGCATTTAAACTCGTTTAGCAGTGTTTAGATTGACCAGCTCATTCTCCGTTTACAACCATTGTGTATCCTGTAAGTATTCTCTTTAAGTTTAACTTTGATTGCATAACCACTTTACTTTAAAGCAATAACAACACTTAACTCTGTTGGTAAAATTCCCATCCAGTACAATGGAAATTTTAAGATTTTTTGTTTTGCATTAAAATTAACTTTTAACTGTATTTGTATTTACATATGTATAGCATGGAATAATAGGGTTAATTTTGCATTATCACTCAAAATGATTCTGGTCACTATTTATTTAATATTCTCAATATTATTGTTGCTTTGGCAGTATGCTCAGATAGGCCAACCGTGTAATGAAGTGACATTTCAAAGACTCAAGTGGGAAATGCCTGATTTTTAAGGCCATCTGACCACTTATTCAACCGCATATTTTGAATTTTTTTTTTATTTTTTTTTTTTTTTTACCTGTCTTTATGAGGTTGACGTTCATTTTGCATCTTGTTTCTTTCGAATGGACTTTATAAGCTAATGAGTAGTATTTGAAACGCAAAAAAATATGAATCACTTGCTTAAATATACCATCAACTGAAACTATTTCCTTAACCCTCCACCGGCAAAAAGTATCTTAAGGCAGAGTAAAGATAAATTCTTATAAAACCACTTAGAAAATTTTTATCAAAATCATACACCGTCTACAAGTGGACTTCACAATTCATTCAACTTTTTTCTGTAAAATGCAAACGTTGGGGTAGTCAGAAAAGACATTAAGTTTTTTATAAGTTTTTCAAAGGTTTTTGTTTATATGAACAATATCAAGATCAATCAATTATATATTGTCCGTTTTGTAAGATGACTTTTCGTCAGTCTTCAGTGAGTTTCATAATTCCTCGTTCACAACAAGAGTTGTCTTTGTCGCAAAAAACCCAACAAGGTACTTATTTACGGCCTCATCTATGTAAATCTAATGTCATGCCGCATAAGACGTTATATATAGAACAAAGGCGTGCCAGGCGTGTACATTGGCTGTGGCAGCATATCACAAACAAGCTTCAA
This sequence comes from Pherbina coryleti, assembly GCA_943735915.1. Classification (NCBI taxonomy): domain Eukaryota; kingdom Metazoa; phylum Arthropoda; class Insecta; order Diptera; family Sciomyzidae; genus Pherbina; species Pherbina coryleti. Next base: position 45,858,352 of record OX030949.1, read on the forward strand.
TAACTTTTGTTGGGTCACCTAACTTTTATGTGGTCGGACTTTGTCGTGATGAAACACAGCTCTATTACGATTATCGAGTCCTGTACGGTTCTGGATGATGAATTCGTTCAAACTGTCTTAATTAATTGTTTGTTTTCATGGTAAGTGTTCAAAAAGTATGATATCTCTAAAATTCCACCATACTGATAATGTCTGAATCCCACCTTGACCTTCCTCTGATGAATGTCTGGTTTTGATTGCATTTCTATTCCAGCTTCTTCAAATGATCTTGAAAGGTCTTGAATGATGGATGTCAAATGTTTCTGGTATCTTTCATGCCGTGTTCCGTGAGTTTGACTCCAGCAGTGTCTTTATTTTACCATTAACAACCATTACCATTAACAACCATAAATCTCCAGCAATCTCCAACACCATTGCGTATTGTGAGGTTAAGACTGTCAGCTGCCAATTGACATAATTATCTCGTAGCATATGTAGATGCGGTTGAATTTTTTCCAAAAACAAAAAAAAACATAAACGCCATCTATTGCAAAAAGAATGACTTCTTCGACTACCCAATATTTGTTCACTTAGTTCACATGTATATTTTAAAGTTTTCCGCATTGATTTATCTTGATTGATTTATAGTTTTATTCCTAAACATAGTTTCCTTTAAGATCGATACATTTAGTCTGGCATTTTTTCTAATTTGTTAATTCCTTCCAAATAATTGGTTTTATCAAGGTCCTCTAAAAGAGGTGTTTGTTTCACTGATGATCTCTTCATTCGACCCAAATCTCGTAATCTCGTTTGGAAATAGCATATAGTCACAGGGGGCTTAATCTGGAGAATTTTTGAAATGGCGACTATGACTACATGTTTGCGTCGGTGTGTTTAAATGGTGGAAGAGCTATTTTTCTTCACCAAATGTGGTCGTTTTTGCTTCAAATCAATGTCAAATCTATCCAACAGCTGTTAATTGTATTCGCCGGTTATCGTTTTAACCTCTTTATGCACTAAACACATTGACGACAACAGCGATGTTACGACAGCTGTCACATTTTTTTTTTTTTTTGCATTTCTTATGAAGAGAATTCGGTCTAATGTCGCAATGTCGTGTCGTTGATATAGAACTATTCCTAATTTGACAGCTTGTCGTTGCTATCGTCGTCAATGTAATGACGATGTGAATGACCTTGTTGGCCGACTTGTTGTCTTTGTTTCAGTGAAGGTTTTTTTTTTTGCATAAAAAATAATGCACACGAAATTCACGAGGTTGTTTCCTTTTCTGTATCCTTGTTGGCCGACTTGTTGTCTTTGTTTCAGTGAAGGTTTTTTTTTTGCATAAAAAATAATGCACACGAAATTCACGAGGTTGTTTCCTTTTAATGGCTGTCAAACACAAACTAATAACGCAGCTTGCTCAAAATTTGATAGTAGTCTATTATCAGATAGTAGTTGACAGGTTCAGTGTTGCATTTACAGTTCCTACGAGGGAAATTGAAAGTCACTGACTTCTTAAATTGCATGAAACTGATCAGAAAATTTGTTTCGAGATATTTTAAAAAACCTATTCTATTGAATATTCAATATTCTATTGAAAAACCTAATGAAATATTATGTATCATAAAGTTACTTGATGGGATATTTGATTTTCGAACCGAAGAAAGTTATTTTTTTATATTTTCTAGAGAAAGGTTATAACCATATATGTAATACTTCTATATTGGCAGTACACTCAAGGTACATTCGCCAACATTAGAGTACAGATATATTGTAATATGAGCGAGAAAATATATGAACGAATGTACCCGAAATTAAATTTGAAAATAAAAAAACTCAGGAGCGGTGCTTCCATTGTCAAAAATATATTGAAAGTTTTGTTGTTCGAATTTTAATGGATAAAATCTTGCTAGCTTCAATATTTCTTGTTGAAATTTAATCATGTTTCACGCGTTGTTGTTATAATTGTTTTCTAATGGTGCGTACCTGTGAGTTATGCAGAACAAATATGATTTGTTTTGTTTTAAATTTGGTGCAAACATTTTTCATAACAACCCAGCAGGGAGCCGAGCGCTCCATGAGCGCATCTGAAGCGCTTCAAAAAAACAGTTGAGCGCTCCATTCTCCTTGCGTATAGCGCATTTTTTAACATAGGCATGTCATTAGATGCATGCGCTCGGCTTTCGCTGTAGCAAATATGAAATCGTAGCGCGAGCCGAGCGCTTTGTTCTCCTTTTATTTGATTTAAAAATGTGTCGAGAACCGTGCTCTTTGTTCTCATTGCTGTTAATATAAAAATTTATGGATTTTTATGCATTTTATTTATTTAAAGTAAGAAAAACAGAAGTTTTAGTAACATAGTTTACAAAGCTTATATGTAACATGTATGTAACATACTTTTCATTTCAACTTAAAATATTTAATTTTCGAATGGAAAGCCTGACTTAAAGTATTCAATTAATTTACGTAGGACGTTTTGATGATTTTTTCCGTTTTTGAAATTAATTTTTTTGACATTACACTCTAATACTTTTTTCAAGTGCTACGATGTCGTTACAGAAAGTTCTACAAACATAGCGCTGTACACACAGAACTATTTACAAGGAGAATGAAGCGCTCTTTATGTGCATACAAGTAATGCGCATTGAAATTTTTTGCTGGGAACCGCCTCTGGGACGATTTGACATTTTTTTGTGTGAAGTAATTTTCAAATATTCAAATATACTAATACAAACAAAAAATCTCATGTAGGCTGTCTGTCTTTGATTTCGTAGTTGAAATTCATAGAAAATGTAGGTTGCTGCCAATATAGAAGTATTACATATATGGTTATAACATTATAAATATACATTGCAAAACCTAATTGAAACATCTGGGTCTATTATGTTTAAAAATAAAAATTTTCTTAAAAACAAATTTTGTCAGTCACAACTATTTGGGAAAATTTCATTCCACATATGCAAAATTGAAATATATTTTTCCTATGAAGCTAAATAATTTTGAAAAACATGTTTAATCCTGTGGCCCATATTTTTCGACTAGATTACAATCAGAAGTGAAGCGAAGAGCGTTTCAGGGACATCCTGTTTTTCTCATGGGCATTGTTTGGTCAACCTTTTCTGACATTACCACATCACTGCTTCTGCCAAAATAAGATAAAAGTTCGATTACATTTTTATATATTAATAAACACTTATCAGAAATATATTTACAAACTTTTCTAAATCAGTTTTTTTTTTTATTAGAAAATACTTTCTTAAATTCTCTTAACCTATGCAATAATCTTTTTCTCTCGCAAGTCCACAATTTTTTCCTCGGTATAGCCCAATAAATTTTGCAAGACTTCGTCTGTGTGTTGGCCCAACAAAGGGGGCGCAGAGCGCGCATCATTTTTAGACTCACTGAATACTACAGGTGGACCAACGACTTTTATAGAACCATCCTTCGGATGTGGCAATGTTTTAACCAAGTCTATGGCCTTTATGTGTTCGTCTGCAAAAACTTCCTTAATGCTATTTACGGGTCCCACCGGGAAAGGAGCATCCTCAAACAAACGCATCCAGTTCTGAGAAGAATCTTTGAGAAAAATCTGCTCTAAGAGAGCAATTAACTCTTTGCGATTAGCAACACGATCCTTATTCGTTCGATATTTGGGATCCGATGCAAGCTGATCGATTTGAAGACGACTACAAAGATCCTTGAACTGATCATCGCTACCGGTGCCTAGGGTCAGATAGCCATCTGTGGTTTTAAACGCCTGATATGGCACGATGCTGGCATGTGCGGTACCCCAGCGCTGAGCTTCGGTGCCGGCATTTAGATAGTTGCTGGCAACATTGATGAGTATGGCCACTTGTGTAGACAGCAAATTAACATCGATCTTTTGCCCAACACCAGTGCGTTGACGTTGCAACAACGCTGCCAGAATAGCGCCGTGAGCATACAAACCAGTGGCCACATCGGTAACAGCAACACCTACCTTGCTCGGTGGGCCGTCTCGTTGGCCAGTAATGTGCACAAGACCGCCCATTGAGGCTGCAATGACATCGTAGCCGGGTCGTTTGGCATAAGGTCCAACGGAGCCATAACCCGTTAGCGAACAATAAATCAAATGAGGCGCCACATGACGCATCTGCTCATAGCCCAATTCTAACTCTTCCAATTTGCCGGGCACATAATTTTCCACGAGCACGTCACACTCGTTGGCAAGCGCATAGATGATATCCCGTCCACGCTTGAGATCGATGCAAACGCTTTTCTTATTCCGATTCGATGCCAAGAAGTAGGCAGCATCTTTTGATTCGGCCAGAAAAGGCGGACCCCACTTGCGAGATTCGTCACCGCTATGCGGACGCTCAACCTTGATAACCTCGGCACCCATATCTGCAAGTACCATTGTGCAAAAGGGTCCAGCAATTATGCGTGTAAGATCAAGAATACGAATGCCTTTAAGTGGGTGTAGATCGCTGATTGTGTCGTTAGTGTTCGAATCCGCAGCACGTGTTGCTTGATGGCGCTGCCATGGTTGAATAAGAATTAACCCGTTTTGGTTACATAAACGTCGACAAAGCTTGCTCGTCGTTTTCAATGAAGTCATTGCTTTTCTGTTGTTGCTTCATATGATCGTTTCTTTGCCACAACAGCTGAGTTTAGCGATCAGGATCGTTTTATATTAATATTAATCACTGTTGTTATTGTTGCAATTTCTCATTCAAAGCTGCTGAGCAAACAACCTAGTAGCTGGCTGACAACATTTAATACCTCTCTGCACGAACTACTCAATGGAAAGTTTCCGCCGTTACTGAGCATTGATTTGAGTTGTTTGAGGGTTTCATTTGTATACGTATGTAATTAAACCGTCGTTTTTTATTTTTTTTTTCTCATTGATAAGCCAGAGCAAAGCTCATTCCGACTAATGCTACATTAAACTAGGTAACTAGTGAGCTTTTTAAACTACCCAGTGGTAAAGAAAGCTAACATTTTACAACTGATCTGATTGTTTTCCATAATATACAAATAGTTAATAAATATATTCAAATTGCCTTACATCCGAATGTAAGTAAATGATATAAGCGAACGAGAATAAGTAAAGAATAAAAAAAGCACAATAGAAAAAGTATGATTCTTAAAGCTTTGGGTTTCAACAGTTTCAAATTTAAGTAGTTCGCTTAAGCTTTGAACTAAGGTTTTTGGTATTACATCTAGTCTTCCAATTCAACTTTGACTAGAAATGCGATGACAGATAAGTAAGAAAAAAAGGAAGCTCCATTGTAGAATGTACCATATATGTTATAGCGCAATGCTGTATAAATATGTATGAGAATATTAATTTTTGGCAAGTTTAATACCTTTACCTTGATTGTTTATAACAAGTTGTGAAAAATTTTTGAAAACATCAAATAAATAGCAAAATTAAGTAATATTTTCTTGTTTATTTCAATTCATATCAACAAATCCTTGAAATAACCGTACCCCAATCTATCTATCAGCACATGTCTGACTTTAACTTTCAATGTTTCTTGCTACATATAATGTATTATGTTTATATACATAATGTTTCTATTCAGTAAATGTCAAAGGCCATGATGTAAAGCTTTGGAGAAAATATATTTTGGTGCAGCTTTTTACCACTGGGTAGCTATATATATCAAAGCGCACGAGAGACCGAAAGAGGCACAGAGCGAAAGTAGTGAGAAGTCTTTTACTTAAGTTTTTTAACAGAAACTATAGGGGTATTCACAATCTGGAGCTCTTTTAAGAGCTCTTGTGCAAAAGAGTAGAAAAGCGCAACAAACTGTGAACACACCTCATACACAGACCTAGCAATTGAAGTTGAGTTCAGTCAGCCGTGTTGTGTTTATTCAATTTAAAATGAAAACATATGCTAACCTCCAATTTCTTTTGCGACTTCTCACGTTTCTTTTTTCGATTTTTATATTCGATGTGAAATTAAGAAATTAAAGAAGTTGGTACTGAGAAGTGTACCATAGACAATATACCATCTCTATTTATTTGCTGTCAAAAATTCACAAAATGTACTCAAGAGCTCAAGGTCACAACAAAAGAACTACGGGGTATCTCCAGTGCAAAAAAGCACAATTAGGACAGCACGTGTATTTTTTTATTGTATAGCTATTTTTGTTGTACTTTTGGTCTTTTGCACAAGAGCTATACAAAGAGCTCCGCATCGTGAATACCCCTTATATTACATACAGGGAAGCTGTGGTAGTTAATACTGGGTAGTTTTTCAAATTTCCTGGAGTAGAGGCTTATGCGGGGAACAGAAATAAAACTTCACACCAAATCAGAACACAACTACTGAAAATATTGGGTATTTGAAGTAGTTCTTAGCGTTCTGTAAGAAATGGCGTAGGTAGTACTCTTCCGCAGTTACCTATTTCCCGTAAAATAGCTGACATAAGACGTCAGTTTCAGAATGTCATTTAGTTGAAACAAAATAACAACACTTTGTAAACCTATTTTTTTTTTAGAGTCGGAAATCTTTATATTAGCAGTACCATGGTTGAATAAATAAGGTTGTCGCATAGGTGAGAGCGAGTTCCCATAAATGTCAAATCGAAGTTGACAGCTCATACAAAATCTGTAAACGAAAATTGATAACATGAAAAGCCGATGAAGTTGTTGTTGTTGCTTTGCATTGATTTTGACAATTATGGGTACTGAGAAGAGAGTACAATCAGCCACGAGACAACCTTATTTATTCAACTATGAGCAGTACTATTTTCTATGACAGTCGATTTGAAATTTCTCGGTTGTTTTGGGGTTTGGTTTGACTCACGTCGGTGCAACGTTCGCAAATGGTTGAAATTTATTTTGATAACACGGTTCAATTCGAAAAACACATCGGACATTACGTGCGTTTTTTTTTAAGCACACTTGTGGTTAAATGGCTAGGTGAATAACTGCCGCATTTGGAGCAATAATAATCCACAAGAAACATCATTACATCCAGAAAAAATCACCGTTCGGTACACTTTATGCGCCCATGAAATCATTGCTCCATATATTTTCAAAAATTATGATAGTCAGACCGTTACAGTCAACGGTGAGCGGCACAGAGAAATGATTGCTAACTTTTTGTGCCTTAATGTTGCAGACATGTGGTTTCAGTAGGACGGCGCACAGTAGGATCGCTTCATACATTTCTTGGAAAAAAAATAGAAGAAGTGGTCCTATGATAATGAAATTTTGCATGCTTGATTCCACAAAAATTAATATATGCACTTGAAATTTTGCAAATAACCTTTAATAAGCACTCTGAGTATACAATCCAACGAAATCGAGTGAAAACCACACCTACCTCCCATACAAAGTGACATTATAAAAATACAAAAGCGAAGATCATTTCTTACTAGTTTTAATTCCTTTATGAACTACTCTCTTATTGGTGTCACTTTGGTTTTAATAACAGCCATTAAATAACAGAGGCGCATACGGCATACGATCCTACATTCGGATCATAGAATACGACGTAGGATCTTACGTTCACGAAATGGTGGAATTTGAGCTCAAGAAAATCGTCTCCAAAATTTGCCTGATCACACATGTCCGAAAATAAAATGCGTCGGAAGGACATTTTTATATTCAACACAATATTCACAATTTACAAGTTTGCACTAAACAAATTGACACTTCTCAATCAAAATTAAATTTATTTTTTGATGTGAAGAAATCAAAGAGCGCAAGTCCGAGTATTAAGCTCGCTAGACTTCCGAATTCGGGGGACAAAGTAATACTCAGTATAAACTGGAACCCAATAATGATAGAAACAAGATTACGGGTTCCGCAAATGAGAGAGAGAGCATGACGTCACACAGCACTTTTATTTACATAGTTCATTTATGTTCTTTACACTAAATATATTTACAATATGTTTATGGACCTCCTTAATCTATTGGTGTAATATAATTTTATCGATCTCGAATGGCTTAGGAGATAAAAATCGTGAAAGTTTGAAAAATTTAAATTTTTTCGTAAACGAAAATATCAATTTTTTTCATACAAAAGAGTAGTTATTTTTACTTTACTTTTCCTCAAGAATTTATTTTCAATTTCCTCAATTTGCCTAAGTGATTGCACATTTGCATTAATGTTGTAATGCAGAAGTGCTGTGTGACGTCATGCAGTCAATCGAGAAAGAGAGCCTTAGATAACGGGACTGCGGAACACGTAATCTTGTTTCTATCATTCTTGGCTGAAACCGAGTTTCATTTGTGCCTTAGTTCTCCGTGAAGAGTTTTCTCTACTCGAGAGAGTACCAAGAAGAGATCTAAAAGGTTCGGACTGGCACTAACACTCTGCGAAGAAATCGGCCGTAAGAGTTTTTATCCTTTTCGAACATTTATGAATACTTTTTTTTCAAACTTTTTATGAATGCATACGTAATTATGTAAAAACATATTTTTAAATTATTTTATTTTTTTTTTTAACCAAGGGACGAAATAATTTAGCGTTAACCAAGCATTCAATAAAGAACAATACCAATTTATTATAGATGTATATTGATTAAAAATATTTCCACGCGGTCACTTTGAAGTCAATTGGAAAAAACAATTAGTTCCCAACGATTTTCCTCCTATAATAATTATGACAAGATTTTCAATAGTTATAACAATATTAAAGAGCAATATAAAGGCATTAAAGGACAATGTTACAAGTTATAAGCTTAGTATGATGATCGTGTAAGGATATACCGTCTTTGCAGTATAAAACTGAGCAACACCATCAGCACAGTTAAAATCGGGAAGGATCTCACTCCTCCATTCGATACCAAACGAGATTTTAGACAAGGTGATTCCTTATCGTGCGACTTTTTGAACCTAATGATGGAGAAGATCATATAATTCCAGCATAATAATAATATAATCTTATAATCATAATCTTATTCAGCTACTTTGAATAAGATCCAGCAGTATAATTTAACAAAAGTATTATACTGCTGGCGTATGCTGATGATATCGATATCATTGGCCATAATACGCGCGAAGTCAACGCAGCATTCTCCAAATTAGCGAAAGAGTCGAGTCAAATGGGTCTTGCATGCCCGTCCTATTATATGCAGCACAAACCTGGACATTGAGCAGTTCTGATGAAAAGACTTTGGGAGCCTTCCAGAGAAAGATCCTTCGTAAGATCTTCGGTCCAATCTGCGTCAATGGCGAGTAACGAATTCATCCCAATGGCTTTACAGGCACAAATAAAAAAAAAATTGGTACTCTTATTTTAAAATGTGAGTGAAACTATCACTTCATATTGGCAAAATGTGAGCACAGTTGCCTGAAAACCATACTTATTGTTAGCAAATTATTCATATGGATACTTTTTTCTACTTTTTCCAAACTTAAAATTTTCTTCTTTTAATCGGAGAAAACTATTCGGCGTATTTTAGTAAGAATATAGAAAATTTTTATTTTATTAAAATAAAATTCATTAATACAAACATTTCCTATTCTTTTCAATTACCTTCTGCCATTTTTCGGCTAGAACCATAATTCTTTTATTGTAGAATTCTGGAATTTTATCTTTGAGAAACTAACGCAGGTGGTTTTCGCAGACGTCTTTCTAGGCCAATTTTATGCACAGCAAGAGAGTGTTGCAGAGATCGGAACAAATGATAATCTGATGGTGCAATGTCAGAACAATACGATGTGTGAGGCTTAACAAAGATGTGTGTGGCTTAGCTTCTTTTCTGGCTTCTTTTTTTTTCAATTTCTTGCTTCAACTGCATTAATTGCTGGGAGAGATTCGAATCCACCGTTTGGCCAGGCGGTAGTAGCTCATAATCGATGATACCCTTGTAGTCCCATCAAACACACAGCATCACCTTTCTTATCGTCAATCCCGGCTTTGACACCGTTCTTGGACTTTCACCTTTTTTCGACCGAGAAATTTTTCGAACAACATTATCGTATGTGACCCAATTCATTTCGTTTCGTTTCAATAGCGAATCACATATTTGAAATTCGGTCCATTTCATTTTTACTACGACACTACGAAAACAATCCGCTAAAAGCATCAGTTCTAAGAATATAAAAAACGATATTCTTCTGAACTTTTCGAATTAGTTCAGAACTATTTGTTCCATTTTCCTGCGGAGTTTATACAAATCTTATTTGTTTTTTGTTCATACCCAGTGTGCCATACGCATCTGTTTCGAATTCAAGATGGACTTGCTTCGTCGTATATTTTTACCAAGCGCGCTGCGTTTAGCATCCGAAACTGATCGGTTTTCATATGAAACTCGTCACTTGTTTTAAAAAGATTTGTTACGGGTTCGAAACGCGTTCGTCAAAACTTAAAAGGCGAATTCCGCGCTGACGGACTCGTAACGGGTTCGAAACGAATCCGCATCCGTTTTTGTGCACATTGGATATTGTCAAAAAGTTCGAATACATTAAAAAAATTAACTGTGCTTTATTTATCAATTTCAAAATCATAACAATGAATATGTATTTCAATTCCAACAGAAAACTTATTTTTGTTCAAGATTTCAAGACGCAGCATGAAAATAGAAAAAATATTGAAAAGCGAATATATCTGAGTCTGGTTCGACTCTATAATCAGACCTATTCAAACAATGAGCGAAAGAAGAAGGTAAGTGCATTTCCTTAGATACTTTGACGCCTACTTGGCTTTTCTTTGACTTAGGTCTTGCGGGCAAAATGAAGCATGTCCTTGGAATGAAATAATAAATCGTGAGAGATCGGTACTAATATGCAAATTTATTATTGCTCTTGCACTAGTATTAATAATTTCCGGTTTAATTATATTTTTTTCACATTATTTTTAATTGTTGTTGTACGTTAAGCGCCGCTTAGTAAAAAATAAAAGAAAAGATAAAATTATTATATTGCACCTTGAATATTTGAAGGATTAAAATAAAATCGATTTACTTCAAAATCAAGTAGCTCTACCTTGAAAACTCTAACTCAAGATCAAAGTTTATTTTTTTTTCTTTTTTTTTATAAGATTGACTGTAATGTTTGTTTATAAATATAAATAAATTAAATTGAATTTGAATAGAAAAATTCTTTTTGAAAGATTTCAAGACGCAACATGAGAATAGTTAGCAGCGGCAAATGGACAGATTTTATGGTATAACCAAACCCTAAGAAAAAATGGCTGAGAAAGGGTAAGTCTACAGTTAGCATTTCTGCTCCATTTATTAATAATACCCAGGTTTTGCTTTAACCTAGGACTAGCGCACAACCTGCAGCATCTCCTCAGAATACTATAGTGACCCGTTCACAAACTGTAACAATAGCCAAATGGTCTATTGGTGTTATAGTAATAATCAAAATTGTCGCCTTACCTATATATTTCTGTGTTTATTATAAAAATGGAGAAAATAATTAATTAATATCTTCAAAATAAATAGAAACAGTCATTATTAAGGTTACCACCTTTTTTACACAAAATTGCGGTTCACAAATAAAATGAAAACAGTTATTTTGAGCTGCTCCGTAATTACTTTAGCTTCTATTCTTCATGCACGAAAAACAGACAACCATTAATCCCTTTGGAGCCATGGTTCTCAAATGGTGATAAAAAAAAAAAAAAAAGTGCTCCATGAAGCCATTCAATTCAAGTATTTCAACTATTTTGCGAATTTTATGGAAAGAAAAAATGAAAAATATTTGGTTGAGCTTATTCCAAATTGCTAAATTGATTGCATGATTATCGCTATCAACCAATCCTTTGATAGCAACTATTTTTTTATCGATACTTTTTCGAACAGAATTCGAATTATTTCGATATTTTTTCAATCAGAAATAAAAGTTATTATTTAATCGTTATTTTTTCGACCAGAAATAAAAACAATTTTGTGGTGGATTTTTACGATCAATTTTAAATAAGTTATTTTTTATCTAATATTAATATTTTGTATTTATTTTTCGATATTTTTTATCGATATTTTTTCAATTAGAAGTTAAAGTTATTATTTAATCGTTATTTCTTCGACGAGAGATAAAAAAATGTTTAGATCGGTTTTTTTCGATCAATTTTAAATAAGAGTTATTTTTTTATAGATATTTTTAAAACAACAAATAAAAATCAATCGTTCGATTTAAAGATTAAAAAAAATAATTTTTTTTATCGAAATTATATCGATAAAAAAAGAACATGTACATTAAGGTGGCCGTTATTTGGAAGTCTACTACTACATAATACTTCCATTTCCTGCTACTATTTTGTCTACCAATTCTACTAACATTTTTGCTACTTTTTAACCCTAGCTCGGCGGACAAGTCACCGGGGGACTATTTTACCTTTTGCACACAAAAAAAAAAAAAAACAAGTCAACACAGTATAACACAGTCAATGGGGTAACTACTTCGGAAATCGATCTCCTAATCCTTGTCCTAGTCTTTATTTAAATCTTTGCCCAAGTCCTTGTCCTAATCCTTGATAAGATCCTTGTCCAAAACTTTGCCCTAATACTTGTCCACATATATTCCAAAAAAAAAAATAAATAACTGGCCATTTCAGCCCTTGAAAAGACTTTGACCTAGCTTCTTATGATCAATTGTGTTGTGCGTGTTATTAAGTTTGTACACAATTGACCGAGAACCGGACCTACAGGTTTAACGCCGACTCCGAACGGCGATGAACGGAATGTTCTTGTTCTCAAGATGCTTTACATCAAGGTATATTCAACAAGGTAGTGTTTGTTGAATATACCTTGATGTATGTTTGTTTCTTTTTTACATTCTTCTTGTGTTTGACAGCTGCTGTACCCACCTCTCCGACACAAGACTACCTTGTTAAATATGCCTTGCTTTACATGGCATTTTGATTACTCTCTGAGGTTTGCCATTGTCTGCAGAGAGGTGGCGGCCGTACAGTAAAATCATTTTAATTCAAATCATTTTCTGCCGCTGCTGGGATTCGAACCATGGTCTCTAGGTTCGTTGACATAGAGGCCATGCACTTTAACTAAATACGCCACGGACACCACAGCATATTATTCCAAATCCATGTTTAAAAGCTTGTCCTTATCCTTGTAAAAATCGTCGTTTGAATGCCCAAGACGACTTGCTTCTATGATAGTAACCATGGATTTGAAGGGTTGTACGTATGAACTTTGATTTTTATATGCGTAATAACTTTTTATTTTAACCCAATAAGAGTTTTATATATGATATAAATATCGATTGATTTAAATTTTAATCGATATTATTTCAATCAAAAAATTCTTTTTATTTTTGATCGGGAAAATATAGATCATTAATTGATTTCTATTAATGTACTATAATGTGTGCATATATTATGTGTTTAGATCAATCATTGATTTCGTAATTAAAAAAATAACGATTAAAAAATAACTTTAATTTCTAATCGAAAAAATAACGATAAAAAATAACTTATTTCTGGTTGAAAAAATATCGACCAATAAATAGCTCTTATTTCTGATCGAAAAATAACAATAAAAAACTTATTTTTATTCCTGATCGGAAAAATAAGGATAAAAAATAATTGGTTTAAAGTAGAGCTCTCGATTTTTTCGAGCGTTGCAACCAGGTACCCGGGCATTCAAAACATGAAAATAAGCTTGAGTAGCTCGAAATCCCGGGTATTCGGGCATTACCTGAGTAATCAAAACCAATGCTTGGGAATTTTCGAACTATCGAGCTATCCGGAAAGTATAGAATTTTTTAAATTTTCTTTTTGATTTGAACTTCTTTGAAATAAACCTTACCCGGGTAGCTTGGGTGTTCGAAAAGCTCGAAAATCAAGAGCTCTAGTTTAGAGTGATTTCTGTCTTGAAAAGCCTGTCAAAAACGGAATCAATCACATTACTACATTTAAAATTTTTTAACAAAAAGTTTTTAAACATAATACATTTCTAATATATCTTTTATACATCTAAAAATTTAAAAATACTAAAGAGGTCCCGTCTAAATCGATTTTTTTTTAATTAGAAAATGAAACTTTACTAAAATAAAAGTTCTTAAACAGAGTAATTTAGCGATATCGTTTTGGTTCTTTCCCCTCCTTTACCCCTTGTATATGACTACGTAATTAACGAAAACTCTCCATGTAAGATATTTTGAAGCCTTAATCAAGGATTTTAGTTGATCCTCATATATCGTCATTTTTTAGAAAGTATTTGAAAAAAATTAATTCATTTTTTTAGATAATTCGAATAACTTGATCACATACCTGAGCTTTTTTCATCAATAATCTTTTTGACAAATTTCAGAACGGAACATGGATATAGCGGGAATATTGAAAAGCGCGTAAGTCCGAGTCTGTTTCAACTATATAATTTAGACCCTTATTAACAATGAGCGAGAGAAGGTAAGAGCACACTGCATTTTTTAGATACTTTGATGCTCTTATTTTACATTGACTTTGCCTTGTCTTAGGTGTTGTGTGCAAAATGATACCTGTCCTTGCAATCAAAGAATAGTCCGTGAGAAATCTATATTATTATGTAAATTTGTTATTGCTCTTACATTGTTAATTATAGTTGCAGCAATAATTTTATATTTTACCTGTTATTATTAATTGTTAATTTTTTTCTTATGTTAAAATAAAGATAGTGTGATTGATATAACACATGGTCCAATAAGTCCCGAGACTAAGTAATAAAAAACTAAAACTTATTTTTGCAAATATTCTTATTTATTCATCAACATAGGTTCCTTTAAGAGCAATACATTTATTCCACTGCTTTTCTAACTTTTCAATACCGGTTTTGTAGAACGATTTGTGCTTCGCTTCAAAATGCGCTTCAGTTTCAGCCATCACCTCTTCATTGGAGCCAACTCCCTTGCCGACGAGCATTTTTTGAGGTCAGCAAAGAGCCAGTAGTCGCTGGGAGCCAAACCTGGCGGATACGGTGGATGAGGAAGCAATTCGAAGCCCAATTCCTGGATTTTCACCATCGTTTTCATCGATTTGTGACACGGTGCATTGTCTTGGTGAAAAAGAATTTTTTCTTCTTCAAATGCAGCCGATTTTTCGCGATTTCATCCTTCAAACGCTCCAACAACGCTATATAATAATTGCTTTTGATTGTTTATCCCTTTTCGAGATAGTCAATGAAGAAAATTCGATGCGCGTCCCAAAATACAGATGCCATAACCTTTCCAGCCGGCTGTTGTGTTTTTGGTCGCTTTGGCCTGCTTTCATCGGTTGCTCTCCACTCAGCTGATGACCGTTTTGATTTCGGTGTGTAATAGTGGATCCATGTTTCATCCGTTGTCACATACCGATGCAAAAATTCATGTTTATTCTTTGTAAACAGTGCCAAACAGCTCTCCGAAACATCGACACGTTGTTATTTTTGGTCCGGTGTGAGAAAACGCGGCACCCATTTGGAAAGCAGCTTTCTCATAGACAAATGTTCCTGTAATATTGTTCCCACACTGCCTTTCGATATCTTCAGAGCCTCAGCTAGCTCGCGCACCTTCACTTTACGGTCGGCCAATACCATTTTGTGTACTTTTTTCATGTTTTGTAGAACAACTGCCTCATTTGGGCGTCCTGAACGTTCAGTATCATTTGTGTCTGTACGACCAAGTTTAAACTCAGCATACCATCGGCAAATGTTTACTTTTAACGGAGCAGAGTCCGAATAA
Source organism: Pherbina coryleti (assembly GCA_943735915.1). Taxonomy (NCBI): domain Eukaryota; kingdom Metazoa; phylum Arthropoda; class Insecta; order Diptera; family Sciomyzidae; genus Pherbina; species Pherbina coryleti. The sequence continues at coordinate 45,873,942 of OX030949.1, forward strand.
CACTTTCGAAGCCATTGCTTAGCTTGGACGGTATTTTTTCCCATCAAAAAGCAGTGAAACATCAACACACGGAATTGCTTTGAACCCATTATTTTAAAAATATCAACAGTAGCGTCACTTAAATCACTGGAACTTTTGAACTAAACTTTAGATTGTCATGAAATTTTACACGTATTGTTTGAAGGTTGGAACTATCGAAATATTATATCGATATTTCGTTAGAGCTGCCACCTAGTAGTTAGTCTCGGGACTTATTGGACCATGTGCTATGTACGAGTGTATTAAACACCACACAATAATCTCTTGAGTGAATGTTGGTATGACGTCAAGTAATAAGCAGTGACCAATTAAGAACAATAGGAAAAATAATTAAAATAAAACAACAACGGTGTGCGATATCAAAATGATTGTGAGCTTAATTTGAAGCTTCATTCATGCCATTATGTAAGAAGTAGAACATCACTTGAATGACCACCTCGGCTTCGCTGGCATTGCTTCAAGCGGTCGGTCCAATTTTTGATGACTCGGTCAAATATATGCGGTGTTATTCTGGCAATAGCGTCTCGAATGTCGTCCTCGATCTCGTCCAAAGTGGTTGACTTGTTAGCGTAGACTAAGAACTTGACGTACACTAAGGGAAAAAATATTAAATTTATCCAAAAACTTTTTTAATTTATCCAAAAAGCGAGTCATTTTTGCACCAATAACGCATTTGAATAAATCGACTACGTAAATATTTAAAATTTATTTGAATACTTTTTTAATTAAATTAAATATTTAAACAGAATTAATAAACTATATATTAAAATTATAAACGAATATTTTTAAAATATCTTTCAAATATTTACTATTAAAAAATAAACTATCGCATTTAAAGAAAATTTAAATAAAAATATTGAATTTAAAAAAACATATTTAAATTAAATATGTTATTAATGGTTTTATGACAAAAATAATAAATACAAGATTATGCCATGCGCATGTCTGCCTACGTCACGATCGACCCATTGTCAAAATCAGCTGCTTTTCACTGAACAAAACATAAAAAAACAACTGTAGCTGAAAAAAAAAAATAGCACAGAACTATTTCGCACTATATTTCGTCTTTTCTTGGACGAACAGAAAATCAATGAGAAGAACAGAGAAAGTGTCTTTTCCTATCTACGTCACGAAAGACCTAACGTCTTGCGCAGAACGAGGCAACTTTTTCTGCCTCTGATGGCGTAATCTGATTTCTATTATTTTTGGTTTTATGGTATTATTTTCTTCATATTGCGTTCATTAAATGCCATTGCCTGCATAATTTATTACCGCTTCACTTTTTTCGTTCTCTAATTTATACTATTTTTGACAGTTGGTGCCCTAATATTGCACCAACTGTCAAACATAGTATAAAATAGAGAACGAAAAAGTAATGTTCAAATTATGCAGGTAAATGACAACCGGTCCAAGATGTTCTTGAGAAAATACCGAGTCAAACATGCATACTATATTACTCTTGCAACAATAACTAAATGAGAACTATAAGAACTGCAAATGCAAGAAATAAACTGCAGGAACAGAGTGCGATGCTGTTGCTGCTTGTCGGAGTATGTGTGTACGTGTGCGATGCTGTTGCTGCTTGCTTGTATGGAATATGTGTATCAGTGTGTGGCATAAATAAAATTTAAATACGGGAAAAAAACGAGTTGTAAGGAAAACATTTGATTTATCCACATAAATATTTGAATAAAATTTATACTCAGTCGTGGATAATGCTAATATGCGTTATTTCCCTTAGTGTAGCCCTGGAGATAATAATCGAGAGGTGTCAAGTCGCATGATCGGGACAATGAATTGATGAACGCTCACCGTGAGATGACCTAATCGCCAAACTGGCGTAGAAACGGAAAGGGAAAGCAAAAAGCATAAATAAGTGTCTAAAAACATTACCAAGGTTGCAGCCTCGCCTGGACAGCGGGTCTTACTAATAAAACTTATAAAAATTAGCAAAGTATAGACTAAAAACATAAAAAACAAAGTCTTATTATTCGCTCTCCCGTCCGAAAGTTCTTCTTCTCCTCGCATGCACGAGAACCTTGGACGTTAAATACAACATTTCTCCTTTACCTCTTTAGAGCGTTACGTTGCTTGTATGTATAGCATGAGCGTTGTTTTGTTCGAACCAATAGCTCAAATATATCAATGTTTTCGAGCTATGGCCACAGAAAGTCAATTTACACCGAAGCCCATTGATAGTAACGGTGTCTCTTTCATGATTTCGAAAGAAATAAGATCTGATGATGCCGCCGTTCCATAAACCGGACCAAACAGTCAATCATTGTGCATGCATTGATGCTTGGTCGAACACTTGTGGATTGTGGTTGCTTCAATAGCAGCAATTTTGCTTGTTGAGATAGCAAAGTCCGCTAAGCCCAAAATCGGCCTCGTCCGAGAAGACAATTTCTTGGCCAAAATCCGGATCTCCGGCCTACATCTCCAGCGCCCAATTAGCAAACTCATGGCATTGTCTATTTTCGTCCGGTATCAATTCTTCCGTTAGCACAATCTTATACGAATGTACGCCCAAATCCAACCGCAAAACAAGCCGGGTTTCTCTGGCGATGCCCAATTTAGCGAAACGCCGCCAAATCGACTTCTGGGTCTTCTTTGTCTGGTTGGTGGCTAGAGATCCAAAAGAGTGTACTCGCGCTCAAACGTTTCCACGGTGTGACGAATTGCCGCCTCACTAAAGCCAGATTGACGACCGACCTCACGTTGTGAATTTACAACTGAGCCGGAATCGATAATATTTTTGAATAATTTCCACACATTCCTTTGACAACTGTAGAAACATACCAATTGCAACAACTATTATTGCTATCTGGTATCTTCGGTCCCATTGATCGGTCCAATTGATCGGTTTTTGGCTTTTCTTGAGAAATAGGCTCACTATCCTTTAATAACCTGAGAGGTTTTTCTTTTTTTTTTTTTAAATTTGTCTTATATAAATTTTGTATGGCTTGGGCTTCATTTATCCTCTGAAAGGCCCTAATGATTTATGCCCAATTTTATTTAGCTTATTTAGCTACATTCCAACATTCCTACTATAGTTCCTTATTTTTATTATATTTGATTTTATAAGTAATAACTGAAATGTATGTAAAGTGTGGGGGAAAAATGTCACAATTAATTTCGAAAATAAACTTATTTTCAACACCACTTATTCTCATTACCAGACTGTTATTGATATAATAATGCCGGAAAGAGGGTAAGTCTACAGTTAATATTTTCGTATTCGTAACTTGGACATTAACTCTATTTTGCGTTAACTTAGGTCTAGCAGGCAATTGGATGCTTGGATCTGGAGACAAAAACCGATAAGTGAAAAATTACTTATATTATTTTCATTCATTTTGGCCATTGTAATTATCATAAAAGTTGTTGCTTTAATTGTAGACTTCTTTCTTGATTATAAAAGAGATTACCAAGATAAGAGATATAAAAGAGATGATAAATGTTGATGCCTTATTTTAATTATTTTGAATATTAATTTCATTTGTACGTTAGTGTTATTTTATTTATTTATTTTTATTTAAAAATCCCATCTGATTGGTGTGGGATAAACTTTATCGGATGTAAAGAACGCAATAAAGGATTACAGATAATTAAGACATTATCAAGATAACTGTAGATCCTACGAACTGGGATCTAAATTTAGTTTAAATTATGAGGAACATTTATATGAATTGATACGATTGTTTTCTGTTCAAAATGAACCTGAATGTGCAAATAAAACAACAACGGTTAATTATTCTTTTATCCACAATGCGTGAGTGTGAGCTGGTGCGTTATCATGGCGCAAAAACCATGAATGGTCTTTCTATAATTCTGGCCTCTTTAGATTGACCTTCCGAGTGACATTTCCGAGAAGGAATTAGGAGTACACGACACCTTGATAATCGAAGAAAACAGTCAGCATCATCTTCATTTTTGAAAAACTTTGTCGCGGTTTTTGGGTTTCGGCTCATCTGGATAGCGCCACTATACAGATTGCTGAGCTGTTTCGACTTCATACACATAAACCCAAGTCTCATCATCAGTAATGATTCACTGAACATCTTCTGAGCGACCGTTTTGCGAAACTATTTTTGAAGGAAATTCAGCAATTTTGACACAAGTCGCACTACAACCCGTCGCACAGTGATGCGATTGGTACAAGTTAGACGGAAAAAATTCTTTTGTGGATTATTTTGATAGTTTTCGATGTTTTAGACAAAGTAGAACAAAAGTAAAACAAACAGTATTTCAGAAATATTAGACAAGTGGGCGTGGCAGCTGCCATACAACTTAAACACCTTTTGCGCTATCTTTGTGAATATGTGATCTTTAAAATTCTTGCAAAATTTCCCTGGGATTGGACATGCAGGCGTAGCACCTCCCATATACAAGATGGGCACCTCCCATATATAAGTTAAAATGCAATTAAATTAACAAAATTAAATTTTTCATTGTATTATGGCTAACATTCCCATTAACCCTAGAACTGTATCGCTATTTTTTTTTTACCTATTCCTGTATCGCGGGGTGAAAAAACACCCCAACTTTCAAGGGCCCGTATCTCGGACACAGTGTGACTTTGATGGTTCCATGGGGGCTCATTTTTTTCGTCTTTTGACCTAGAATCACGTGAACTAAATTGTTTGGCCAAAAGTTTGGAGGGTCCGGGAATATTGACCAAGAAGGGAAAAAAACGTGAAAAAATAGGAAAAATTTTATTTTTCGTTAAAATTACGATATCTCAGTGAGTTTTTGACTAAATCTAGTAATTCCAACAGGGTTTTAAAGGGGAGATACTATGTTTAAGGGATATTATAGTGATTTTGGCTAATGTTCCAAAAATGCTCTTTATTTTGAGAAATCAAAGTGCGCAACTTGCAAGAAATTTAAAAAACGATTTTTGCCGCTCAGATCGTTACAATGAATAAGAATTTCGTTCAAGTTGGAAAAAAACATCTTTATTTGAAATTAAAAAGCACAATTATTGAGAAGAATATTAAATTTGTTTATCTCTCATTCTTGCTCACCACACTCCTGACAGATAATAGCTCTATGGTCTGGACACACGAAGGCCTGACACTTGGAGCTTCATATTTTCTGTCGATGATTCGGGGACAATGAACACATCTTCCCTCATTCAAAGTTAACTTGTATCACTGAAAACTTTAATTTCATACTGCGTCTAATCTAATGAACGAGTATGAATTGTAATATTTTTTATATCTGTTTAAATACTTGTTAGCAGGTACCCTTTTTTTTTAAAGAGAGTGCACATTTTTGGTTCTTGTTGGTAAGTACACTCAATGAGCATTTATTCCAAGTAGTTGTTGTTGTTATTTTTTAACCAATATTGCGAGCAGAGCATTTTTTGTTATTAAAACAAGTGCGACTAATCAAGTTGAAGGGAGCGTATATATGTACATATATGTGAAGTGGGGCCACTATACACTCATTACTTGTCCAAAAAGTTTAAACAACACGAAAATAAAAAACTTTAAGATGACGAAAAATATACACAAACTGTATCGTGGGGTGAAAAAGCACCCCAGACGCACTTCTTATGTTCACCGCTTGAGCAAGCACGTGGTACGGATGCTGCGAGCATGCTCCCTCTACTCTCAGACGTTGAAACAGAATTATGGTTACTATCCCGGGCCGTAAACGAAAGACGTTTGTGTCTGGCGCGAGATTTAAGCCAGTCTGGGGTGCTTTTTCACCCCACTATATAGTTATAGGATTAATTATGGAAAACAATGTCATTCAAGTGGCTGCCTCGTCTGGTTTCGCAGTAGCGCATTCTGTTACTCCAATTTTCCAAGACCTTGTTGATGGTTTCGGGCTGTAGCTCATGGATTGCTTGGATGATATTGGCCTTAAGTGTTTGAATCGTTTCCGGATTGTTGGCATAACATCGGGGTTTTACGGTTCCCCACAAAAAAACAGTCCAAAGGGGTTAAACCACAGCTCCAAGGCGGCCAATTGACATCGCTAAGTAGGCTGATACCACGATCTGGAAATTTGGTGCACAAAAAATCGATTGTGGCATGGCGCGCCATACTGCATGAACCAGAGGTTGTCCAAATTCATGTCTCCAAAAGTCGGTTAACATGGCTATGTAACGCCCACAGTCGACCGAAACGTTGTTCCCAGCCTCAATTTCGAAGAAAAATGGTCTAATGATGCCACCACTCCACAATCCCACCAAACTGTCACTCTCTGTGGATGCATCGGCTTCTCGAAAATAACGTGTGGGTTTTTCAAGCCCCAGATATGGCAATTTTATTCATCAGAAAATATGAATTCTCGCCCAAAATCATTTGGGCTACACAGTACACACTTTGGAAATAAGTTTCTAATATTTCCCAACGTCTTACCGCGGAGGTATAATACTGACTTCACGACAAGATTTCGAGCGGGCAACAGCTGTCAGAGTCAAAAGAACTTATGATTTAAAAAGAAACCACTAGATGGCCCACCCTGTATGTGAAAAATATTTAGGCCCATAACTAAGAAATGAGAAACAAACTTAATAACACGCACAACACAATTGATCATAAGAAGCTAGGTCAAAGTCCTTTCAAGGGCTGAAATGGCCAGTTATTTTTATACCCCCACGTTTAAAAAACGTAAATGGGGGTATATTAATTTTGTCACTCCGTTTGTAACGCCCATAAAGAGGCGTGGTAGGTATAGAAAAGTATATATATTCTTGATCAGCATCACCACCCGAGTTGATTTAGCCATGTCCGTCTGTCTGTCCGTCTGTCTGTGATCACGATTACAGCCGTAATTTTAAAGCTATCATAACTAAATTCAATATTTAAGCTTTTATCTAAAAAATGAAGGTTAAGTTCGTAAATGAGCCAAATTGGATGAAAACCACGCCTACCTCCCATACAAAGTGACTTTATCAAAACGGTAAAATCTCTTAGAATTCCACAAAAATGAATATATGGACTTGCAATTTTGCATATGAATTTTGATGTTCAAAATACACTCTAAGTATGAAATTCAACCAAATCGGATGAAAACCACGCCTACCTCCCATACAAAGTGACTTTATCAAAAAGGTAAAATTTCTCTAAAATCCACAAAAATTAATGTATGGACTTGAAATTTTGCATATACACTTTGATATATAACGTGTACTATGTGTATGGAATTCAACCAAATTGAGTGAAAACCACGCCCACCTCCCATACAAAGCGACTTTATCAAAAAACAAAAGCGAATATTTTCTGTTAAAAGTATAACGAAAATGTTTTTACAGATAAACATTTTATTGATTGCTTAAGACTTTGAAAATACTTTGGTTCGGCCGTGGGGGTATTTTAACTTCGGCCCAGTCGAAGATCATTTCTTACTAGTTTTTTTTTATTTTGTACTTAAACAATTAATTAAATTACACAATTAATGCCCTTATTAGATCTCACAGATCTCAAATTATCTCAATGTCAATTTTTCAATATCACAATCATAAAAAACAGTTCAAACCTGGTTTTGAATTTAAAAAAAATAGCATTTGTGTGACCATCAAATAGGTTTAAAAACAAGGCAACCAGAAGTTTGCGCACCTTGGCACTCTTAGAGCTCAAAGAAGACATAACTCCACTAAAATATTTTTTTTTTTATTTAATGCACATTGAAATTTTTTCAGTGCAAAATATTGTGTGACGTGTTAAAAAGATTTTTCGAATATTTTCCCTTTAGCGTGCCCTTTCGGAGCACTGTACGTCGCATGCCTTTAACATCATGTAAAATGCTGTGCGCCGATCCAGTCGATGTATCAAGCTCGGCAGCTATATCTCTCATGGTCACACGACGGTTTCCGAGGACAATTTCCTTTACTTGTTTGACATTTTCATCGTTTATTGATGTTGCTGAACGAGAAGGGTAAAACAAGTTGTCAACTTATGTACGACCCAAGGTTGCCAGTTAAAATTCGGAAAAATTCCAACGGAAATTACCTTTTTCCCACAGTACATAAATTAAATACCACCAAAATTACCACGACAAAAGTAAACAAAAAAATTCCCACCACAATTAAAAAATACCACAATAATTAAAAATTACCACAAAAATACCACGCTATTTAAAAATTCCACATAAAATCCCATATGCACTTATAAATTCAAAAAAAAAATCCCATACGCTTTAAAAAATACCACAATAAATCCCATATGCAATAAAAATTTGAAGGATTTTACATACGTAACTTACGAAATTAAATCGTTGTGTAAATAGAGCGTTTTATGCGTATAATGGCAATGATTTCATATGAAGTTTTTGCTTAATAAATGTGAAAAAAAAATTATTTTAAGAAAAAATGTCCAAATCCCACGGTAATTAAAAAATACCACACTGAATTCCCACGCTAATTAAAAAATACCACACTGAATTAAAAAATACCATGGGAATTCCCAACTAAGAAAATTCCCAAGGGCAATTAAAAATTACCACGAATGGGATTTTTCCCACATAACTGGCAACCTTGGTACGACCCTCTATAAGCAATTTGTACCACTCAAATGCCCGCGTAAGTGATAAAGCAGACTCCCTATTAGGCTGTCCCAAAAAAAAATGTGCTCAATCATTTTTTGAAAGCTTATGGAGTAAAGTATTTTTGAGATTTTTTTTCAGATTTTTTGGAAGAGGTTTAGAGGTCGCGCTAATCGGATTTTCGGAGATTTTTTTGAATTTCAAGTATTAGTTCAATAACAGTCAATAACAGACATTTTCTAAGTTTTTGAGTCATCATTTCGAAAGACAAATATCCAAACTTTATTTTAATGTACATATTTATATCAGAAGTGTTGGCAATTTTTTTGACATTTTGGTGTACTATATTTTATTTTTTCGTGAAATTTGCGAAAATTTTTTAAAATCCCTTCATAATTTTTAAAAATTTCATCAAAATGAATAAACTAGTTATGCACTTTAAATTATAGTAAAATTTTGAGCAATTTAAAAAAAAATCTTGATTTAACTCTTGCCGTTCTGAAGTTATGGCCTTTTAAAGCTTTGTAACCGTTGGTTGAATCGTTAAATTGTTGTTTGGTGCACCGACTATGAAATTGCTAAAAATATGCAACGTGTAAACCAACCCTTTCAAACAGCTGGGAAAAAGCATAAAAACTTAGAAAATGTCTGTTATGCTTGAAATTCAAAAAATCTCCTAAAAGCCTGATTTTTACGGAAAATTCGATTAGCGCGACCTCTAAACCTCGTCCAAGAAATCTGAAAAAAATCTCAAAAATACTTTACCCTATAAGCTTTCAACTATGAAATTCGAAAAAATTTTTCATTTGGGACACCTTATTCACTATATGTTCTCTGCAACATTTTCAATACAATCGGACAAGAAATTCCGTTGGGAAAACACAATTTCAAGCACACTCTTGGCTCAACTTTTTTTTTTCATTATAAAATTCGCAGGTCAGACTCCAGGTGAACTTTTTTATCATACGAGTGTAGTTTTCGAATACCACACAGTCTACGTGACAGATCGTGCTAAAAATTAACGCCCAAACCTATAACAATGTTACCAGCCTTTAAAAAAATTAAAAGTTTATGACAACTGTTGTTGTTTCATTCGCACAGTCCGGTTCAATTTTGAACCGAAGGTACTATGTTCGTTAATCTATCATTTGTAATTCATTTGCGAGCAAAAAAATGTTCGCTTTTAAATATTTTTTTACCCGCTTAATAGATGAAAAATTAACGTTCTAAGTTTTGCAAACGTTTCCACACCAGAAGATTCACATATGATTTCAAAAAAGGTATGGGTGTTTTTTTTAGGGGTTTGTTTTTCGAATAGAGATAAAACTGGCATTTTGTGGTCAAATCTGGCAACTCTAATGTCATTTATGTTCAGTTTGGTTTGCCATTTCATCATGAACAGGTTGACAAAAGAACAACGCTTGCAAATGGGCCGAAAATGAGATTGATCTCGATGCTGATTTTCATCGCAAAACTTTGTTCAGTGATGAGGCTCATTTTTGGTTGAATGGCTACGTCAACAAGCAAAATTGCCGCATTTGGAGTGAAGAGAATCCACATGAGATCCTTGAGACGCCATTACATCCACAAAAACTGACTGTTTGGTGTGCTCTATGGGCTGGTGGGGTCATTGGGCCATACTTCTTCCGAAATAATGCTGGAGAGTCAGTTACCGTTAATGGAGACCGGTATAGAGCCATGATAACCGACTATTTTGTTCCCGAATTGGATGGCATGAATGTGGATGAGTTGTGGTTCCAACAAGACGGCGCTACATGCCACACAGCGCACGTCACAATCGATTTATTGAAGGAAACATTCGATGAGCGCATAATTTCGCGGAATGGACCTGTCAATTGGCCACCAAGATCGTGTGATTTGACACCATTGGATTATTTTCTTTGGGGATATGTGAAGTCGCTCGTCTATGCCAACAAACCAGAAACGTTAGGGGACTTGGAGGCCAACATTCGTGGCGTTGTTGCCGACATACGGCCCCACATGCTCGAAAAAGTGGTTGAAAATTGGACCTGTAGAATTGGCTTTATTCAGCCAGCCGCGGCGGCCACATGCCCGAAATCATATTTAAACATTAATGGCATAAAATTATCCTTCCAATAAAGCCATCATATTGATGGACATTAAAACGATTTTCTTGTGTTTTATCTCTATTCGAAAAACAAACCCCTAAAAAAAACACCCATACTTTTGTTTTACTGGGTTGTAATTGTTTGATTAGATTGGTTTTCAATAAGGAAAGAAAACCTTCTCAAAACCTCTTTCATTCTACATTTACACAAATTTGAGACTACAAATAAAAACCAACAAGTAAACATAAAATGTTAAAAGATTTACTTACACAGATAAAAATTCACCCAAATGTAGTGTAAATAATTCCACAATCGATTTAATGAAATCCACTATTTCGTTTTTTTTTTCATGTTTAGACCAAAACGCAAGCCGGAAAAATAAAAGAAAACAATAGAAGTAACAAATGAACAGAAAGGTAGAAGTAAACAACAAAAGAAAAACTTTTGATGTTTACAAAATTTCACTCACTTTTGGGCGGCGTTTGAAATCAAATTTTTACGAACGAATCAACAACGAAAATTCTTGATTTAGTTAAATTAATTTAAATTTTGAGATTATTGTTTTATTTTTTTTTTTTTTTTTAAATTATTAGTAGAAATATTTTTTTTTTGCGACAAACTACTAGAGCCAAAGCGTTGTAATAACGACGATAAATGTGAAAGCGGGCAGCTGTCAAGACGATATTTAAGGCACGAATGCCATTAGTCAGTATGGCCAACAAAGGTTTGGCTCAGACGAAGTCATGCAACAAACAACCGAGTGGCTGCCAGAGCTTTTCAAAAGTAACTGTTTGGTTGTAATGATGGCGAAGGAGAGGGGCACGGAGGGAGGGTAGTGACCATGAGTAAACCATACGTTTAATTAACACAAAAACTGCTCATGCAGTGGATTCAACGCAAAAGGTGCGGGGTCTCAGAGAGTTTAAGTTAGAAACAATGAAAAAGTAACGATGAACAAGGGTGGATCGAGGTGTGCTCGTCAATACATAGGCTAAGTGGAGAAAAACTAAATATTTTAATTTCAAAAAAGTTGGTTCTTGAGACTTTTCCTCAACAAAAAAGTTGATTTTCGTGGCATTGATTTCAAACAACACATTCACTGCTATTTTTATATTTTTATTTTTTGATACATGCACTGTTATGCTTAAATAAGAAAGCCGTTCGAATTTTAATTCATAATTAAATAAAATATGGCTACAATGTGCATGATGCATACTATCATGTGCCGCTTTGGGTAAAAAATGCGGTACTTTTTAACGTCGAAGTTAGCCCAACACCTACTTTTTCAGATTGTCAGAAATTGTGCTGTGATGTGCTAGAGTTGTACTGTTATATATGCGATTTTATGCAAGAATTGCGGTTTTTATGAGATAGATACATGGGTGTACATATTTGAAAGATGCCACATCTTATTATTTCCAGTTAAAACGTTAGTTAACCGTCAACTTGCCAAGTTTTGAGCCAGAGTATACACTCGATATGCTTATCGAACCGTTTTAAACAAGTTTTATTAGTAACGGTTTATTCATTTTCTCCTTCGGAAAGTAAGTCTTAAAAAAAAGTACACTAAAAATGTAGATTTCGATCAAATTTTTATTTCGTTATAATTTTTGATCATTGTATGTGGAATACAATATCATTCAAATGTCCTCTACGAAAGTGTTTGCAGAACTCAATTCTTTAGAGGTAATTTTCGATCATTTTGTACACAACTCAGACATTATCTAGCTCGCCATGACTTGACCAATGTTGGCTTTTAATTGCTCCAGAGTTTAAAGTTTTTTCACGTAAAAACGCTCTTTTGAGTAGCCCCACAAAAAAGTTCAGAGGCGTTAACATACGGCTATAGCGCTCAGAATTGACTGTAATGGTTGCTCCTTGATCGTTTTCAAAAATTATACCAATGACACCACCAGCCCATAATGTACAACACAGTCACTTTTTGCAAATGCAATGGCTTCTCCATATACGGCAGTTTTTTTAAATCACGTATTCACCTAGCACGAAATAGCCCTATCGCTGAAGAAAATTTACTTCGAAAAATCAGCATTTAACAAAAATCAACGATTCAACAATTTTAACACATTGTTCCGTGGTAAAACGTTCCGTTGACGTTGACATGAACACTTGACAGCTGCCAATTGCCAGGGTTGCACTTTCCGAAACCCGAAATGCACAACCCCCTACTTTAACAAATAAATTTTACCTTAAATTCTAAAATGCTTCTTTAATATGCGCCGTCATTATTTGAAATTAGAAGAAGAAACTAACAGCCTAACTTTATATTGAATAAATGAGATGAATTACTTTTTTAAGCAAACAAAAGTTGTAACGACCTCTGCCAACCCAGAGGTTACCGGGTTCGAATCCCGGCTAGGTCATGGTCTTACGCTTTTACCTTTTTGCATGTCCTTCCTCATTTAAAATCAACGGAAATTGAAAACTAATCAATGTTTACGAGTTAAAAATTGTTGTAAGCGGTAGAAATGTGCATGGATAAGATTGCATTATAACTTGAATTGACAAAGGTAAAGACATAACACTTGCCTGATTCAAGTTTACATGTTTCTACGGCTTTTCACTACACCCCTCCCTTTCTTCCCACCAATCGATCATCCCATTTCTAACCCAGGCAGACTTGACTGAATAAGTATACGCCCGAAATCGTTGGTTCTCTCTCGTTTTTTTTCGAGCTCTGTTCGAGTCTCCCGGGTAGTTTAGAATTTTTAAAATTTACTCTTTGACTTGAACTTTTCTGAAATAAACTTTAAATTTGATCGCTTTTACCATGACCAATTAAAATTACCAACCCGAATAAAGCTATATTTGTTCCAATACCATAACAATCGCGCTGCTATTTTATTAAAAATGTTCGAAATGCCTGAAAAGCTCGAAACTACCCGGGTAGTTTAAATTACCCGAAAATGCCCAGGTACTCGGGTATTAGTCGGGTAGCTCAAAATACCCGAAAATACTCGAAAACACCCATGTAATTCTAGCTACCCGAGGGCTCGAAAAGCTCGAAAATTGAGCGCTCTAGTTTAAAAGCTATAAAAAAAAATTTAATAAAAAATATTTAAAAATATTTCAAAAGCAAAACAACAGTATAAAAATATTTGAAATGAGATTCATAAAACCTCCCAGCAGTTATTTTGGAGTCAATTGAAAAAGTGAACTAGTTCATTTCTAGCGCAGTTCGCAGTAGCTCTGAAAAAGTACAAAAGGCGTTCAGTGTAGGACAGTTATCTTTGCTTTTGTTTTCAAAAGTATTGCTGACAGAAATAAACGCGTTCTGGCTACTTTTTAAAATTTGCTGCGCACAAGAAAAAATAATGAAAAAAAAAATGTTTATAGACAAAATGTTTTACGTACGTGTTTTACGTTTATGTTTTATGTACAAATGAGATCTTTAGGACCTTTCCACTAAATTCTGACGCTTTTGATATGTTCACTTTAAAACTAGTTAAAAAAGAACCACTTTCAGGCTACTGCGAACGCAACCAGTTTAAAAATGTTCCTAATGCAACTAGTTCAAATATAGGGAAAAAGGAGTGTTTCTGGGGACAATTGTCTTTTCCTATGACATCAACCCGCAAAAAGCGTCAGTTCGTTCAATGTTAAAGGATATTGTATTGGAACTAGTACTGGTCCTTTTTGGAACTAGTTCAGAACTATTTCAAATTTGGTCCACTTTTCTGCTGGGCTCTTATAAAGGCTTCATAAATGAGAGAATTTAAAAAAAAATGGCTGAAACATGTTCTAAACCTCAGCACAAATATTTTCAAAATAGTTGAAATTATAAGTAATTTTAATGAAATTGCTTCAGATCTCTTTCTATAGTAAGTTTTTTAGTTTAATTACCTAGCAGAAAAGTGGACCAAACTTGAAATAGTTCTGAACTAGTTCCAAAAAGGACCAGTACTAGTTCTACTACAAACGAACTGACGCTTTTTGCTGGTTTATATCATAGGAAAAGACAATTGTCCCAATAAACACTTTTCCCCATATTTGAACTAGTTGCATTAGGAACATTTTTAAACTGGGCTTTTGCAGTAGCCTGAAAGTGGTTCTCTAACTAGTTTTTAAGTGAACATTTTAAAATTGTAAAAAATTTAGTAAAGGTACTTACTTTTAAATAGCACTTTTCTTCTATAATTGTTATAAATACATTTCTTCTTTAATTTTTTACTTAATATTTTAATATTTTATTAATCTTCTTTAATATTTTAGCACTTTATTTCTATGATATTTTATACACATTTACATTTATACCTACAGAGCAACAATTGATTCCGTCATGTGCGCAGAAAATTTTAAAAAATAGCCATAACGCTTTTATTTTTTTTTTTTAGCAATACTTTTTAAAACAATAGCAAACAGAACTGTTCTACACTGAACGTCTTTTGAACTTTTTCAGACCACTTTCGAACTGCGCTAGAAATGAACTAGTTCACTTTTTCAATTGATTCCAAAATAACTGATGGATATACTCTCAATTCTCTCAGCATTACGAAAAAGTGACTTTTTAGAATGCACTCGTAATTGTCATGCCCTGTATGGCAGTACATAAAATCCGCACATGTTCTGTCAACAAAATCAAATTAACATTTAACTGCGATTTTACTGGATATATATTTTAATAACATATTATTGTCATAAAATCAGTGGCGTTTTCATTTTTATTGAAATTGCTTCCATGGAAAAAAAACAAAAAAAAAATTTTATTGAAAATAGTGGTGGATCGATTGATCGATCTTCTTCTTAAATGTTTTGTACACAAATGGCCGAGAACTGGACCTACAAGTTTTAATGACACCTCCGAACGGCTCATACGGATATTCTCAGGAATCCTTACATGGACTTATAGAGTAATGAGTTTTACCATTGTATGCAGAGAGGCGGTGACGGACGATCAGAAAAATTAAATCAAATTAAAAAAATTTTCTGTGTCAGCTGTGGTTCGAAGTTGGTCTCGCATTGGCATCGAATGGTTCACGCACTTCTTAACGCACTCGGCCATGGCCGCCACATGATCACACATATAAATTTTGTCAATCGTTTTTTGAGAATTGTCAACTGTGTTTTTTAGCAGACATTTTTGAAGCGAAGCTTTTTACTCCTCGTTCTGCGATTTGATGGAGAGAAATCTGAAAAAACGACACTTTTTTCCGACACCGTTTTTCTCAGGATTGATATTGTTTTTTGCTTGCGTCTATTGCAACAAGAAAATGTTAGATTAAAAATAATTTTCTTGCCCGCTGCAATAATTGATCCCATGGCCGTCGACTGATAGTTTTTCGCTATAACCATCAAACCAAAAGCAGCCATGAATGAACTTCTCTGATTTAATGTTAAAAATTAACTAAAGCTATGTTCCAGTAGATCAAAATAATCTATTTATAGGAATTGTATTGACTACATATCCTTCAGCTCATACAATAACCATTACCCGATACACAATAACCACTGTAGGTTGTGTATTGGCTATACAAACAAGAGTACTAAAAAACAAAAATGTTCTTCTACTTAATACTAGATGTCGTTATGCTACAAACAAATTTAATTATTTTTGTTTATTTATTCCCTACAACTGAACAGGAGGGCTTTAAGGGAGGGCCGGAGAGGGTTAATATGTATGATCAACCCTCATTATTTTTGAGAAAGGGACATTTTTCCCTTGAGGACCTATCCTCTCCGACCACTCCTTACGGGTGCTCCCATACAAAAACGTAAAACTTTGTTATTTTAAAGTTTTAAATTTAAAAATTATTTTAATCGAAAAAAGGCAGTTAATTATCAAATCTATGAAATTGAGAAAATGCTTCGCTTCTCTCGTGTGTCCAGTGACGCACCGGTGTTTTTTTTTTCAATCCGATCTGGACAAAAAATTAGGTCCTTATATTCGCGTAAAATAAGTTTTCTCGTACAAGCTTAAATTTTTTTCGAAACTTCGAGCATCAATGAAAATGTAACCCTATTCAAAACATAAATTTTGTTAAAATTCCATTGTGCAATTTTTTACTAAAACAACTGTCAAAATAAAAATTTTAAATCGATTGAATTTTAAAAAATCGCACCTATTTTCCTGAAAATTTAAAATCGCACCTATTTTCCTGTCCACATATGTGTACAAATTTTCGAATGATAGAAACAGAGCATTTTGAAAAATATTATTTTGTGAGCACCCCGTTATTGTACCGCACACGCCACTGTTTTTCTTTAATTTTTTTTTTTTCTTTCTGCTCAGTGTGTGCTTAAGTTCTCTTCTCAGCATTGTTGTTATTGGAACTTTTTCTTTTTTTAGTTTTTCGAACGCATCAATGCCTTTAAGTGTTGAAGGTGTGAATCGCAATTGTCAACAAAAGGAATATGACAACAGCAGCAGCAGCAAGCAATGAGCAACAAGTGCGTTTTCGTGCGAGAGAGAAAAGCTCAAGATAAATATTGACGCACAGTGGATCGCTCAGTACAAACTAGACGAGAAAAAAATGTAAATCGATTTTAGATTTTTTAAATAAATAGAAATATTGAGAAATATTTACTCATAACGGGTTATAACTAAAAATCTGCACTGAGTTTATTCACGACAGAAATTTGAAATATATTAACATATGCTGAAACAATACTTTCTAGTTAAATGATAATCTTATAAACACATTTTAATTAATGAACTTCAATAAATGTGCTTTTGTCAGCCATCCATCGTGGTTTTGACCGTAGTTGTAAGAAAGCACGTAGTACGTCATTTGTGATGATTTCCTTAAGGTACTTTCGGATACGACGTATCAACTGCTTCACATTTTTGGCCTTTCAGCCATTGTTGTAGACTTAACTTTACTCTCCGAAGAAATCTTCAATTGGTCGGTATTGTGGTAATTTAGTGGTGTTCCTGTCTTTAGAAACAAAATTTATATTTTTACTGACCAACAACTCTCATGTCGTATTTGCATAATTCAAAGAAGCTTTGTCCGGCTAAAATACATAATCATCCTGATAATGTTTATGAACAAATGGAACTAAAATTAAGCTTAACCCATTCGCAGACAAGACGGCATATGCCGTCAAATTTAGAGCAAAATGTTGGGCCAAGACGAAATATATACCGTCAAAAATGTTTTAAACCAGACAGGATTTCCCCCCCACAAGCGGACCATGCGAAAATCAATAGTCCGCAAATGAGTTAAGGAACAATTTTGATAGAACCCTATATTTATTTTCAGTCCATTTGTCTTGAAATATGGCTCCGAAATTCCTTTGTCAGAGAAAGCCATATAAAGTTTTTTTTCAAACTTTTTCTTGTATTTATATTTTACATCAGGAGAGCTTGAAGATATGTCATTTGTTTAAAATGTATCATTTCCTGGAATTTGTGGTGTACTTAGTATGAAATAACTCTCATTATCCAAAATGAAGGATTCCATTGTAATTTTTGACCATGCACCGAAATTGAAATTTTACTTATTGAATTTGCTCTTCAGTGTACTCTAGAGACCGCTGGTTCTTTCTGACTTTAATATGGAGTGATTGTAATGTTTTACAAATACCTATGTATATGGCTGCGAGTATTTTAATTTTTGAACGGTTTCATTTCGACTTATCCCATCTTTGTTGTAAAAAGCAGTTATAAGCTCTTTAATGTTTTTTTTAGACATAATAATCAATTTTCTTTCGGAAAGAGGTTGCATATCAATTTTTAAGGTAGTCAGGATAAAATATATCGCCCTTTTTGACACGCCCTCCGCCATAAAATGTCCGCATGTGAATTTTTTCCCCTTCTCTAAATGCTGCTGATAAAAATTTACAATACTCTCGCGGCGATGTTGATGCTGCGAAGGCATTTTAAAGACTAATGAAACAAGTACGCTGCCATGAATCATATGATAAAAAGATGATGCAATAAATCATTAAATTACGCAATGCCTTCGTGGCAAACCAAACCGTGTTGAAACTGCAACCAATGCAAATTAGTGCAGATTTTTAGTTATAACCCGTTAACAAAATAAATTTGTCTTTTCTACGCTTCTAAATAAAAATAAAAAAGATGATTTCAAACATTTTATTTGTTCTCAAATTTCTGCTTATCCTTATAAAAATATTTGTATTCTTATATTTGTAATAATTAATAATTGTCCTGCTTCTTGTCCAATATATATTTTCAATATAATATATCTTTTAATCTTGTTTTAATTGCTATCCTTATCCTTGTTCCAATTCCTTTCCTAATTCTTGCCTCGCTTATTTTCTCAATATTTGTACTAAATCCTGTCCTTAGTGTGTCAAACTCCTTGTTCCTTCCATTTCCCACTTATTCTCCTTATCTTTTTTCTAATCTTGTCCTAAATTTTGTTTTAGGTGTGCCTAAATCTTTGTCCTTATCCTTGCCTGAATTCTTGTCTGAATCTTAATCCTACTCCTTGTCTTATTCCTGATCTTAATCTTTGTTCAAATCCTTGTCCTTATTTTAAGTTCAGTTTAAGTTGTTTTACTTTTTTTTTTGCTTTTGCTTTTACATTTCGTGCATTAAGGTCACAAATTTTATAAACAAGAGTTCAAATGTTTTATAATTTTTTTATATATACAACTAGTGAACCCTGCAAGCTTCGTCCCGCCCAAAATTGATTTTTTTATATATAGACAGGCGGTGAAAGTAGACGTGTCAACATTTATGTTTATAATCACCGCCACTTGGAGTCATACAAAATTTCATCAATATTGCTCCAATTGATTGGCCAAAAACGTATTATTGCGTAAAGCTTGACAAAAGCTCCACCTATCGGGTCCAAAACTATCCTATATATCAAGCTGAAACCACATTCACAAAGTATCACTGAAAACGGTTGGGTGCTTTCGGAGATTGTTCATATAAAATTACTAAAATCGCGATTAAAAAATGAGGGATGGGGGTAGGAGGGTAAAAAATACTTTACGACCTATTCTCATACCTGCCAAATATAAAAAAAAAATGTCATTAAAACATTAAAATCGGCCGAGTAGTTTTGAAGGAGTTCGAACACAAACACCGTGACACGAGATTTTTATATACAGGGTGGCGCACGAATCGTGCTACAAGAACAAAACGTTATAACTTTTTTTCTAATCAATGTATTTAATTTTTTTTTTCTTTTTTTGTATAGATAATTCAATTTTATTTTATTTAACTAATTGGTTTTGAAAATGATAGACCGTAAATGATCTCCATGCTCATTCACGCATATGCGACACCTGATCAGAAAATTATTCATTGTGGCCTGGAGGGTAGCTGTCGGGATCGCCTCAATTATTGTTGTAATGGACTGCTTCAATTCAGTCAAATTCCTTGGTTTCGTTTTATACACCTCTTGCTTGACATAACCCCATAAAAAAAAGTCTGGCGCGGTGAGGTGACCTTGGGGGCCAGCCGAAAGTGGTGTTTCTGGATATTAATTTATTTGGAAATTTTCGTTGGAGCTCCGCCATAACCGGTCTGGCTATATGTGAACTTGCTCCATCTTGCTGGAACCAAATGCTGTTAAAAGGGATACGTCTTCGCCGCAGTTCTGGGTAAAAAAACTCCTTCAACATGTTTAAATAACGGTCCCCATTTACGGTTACTGTTACACCGTTTTCCTCGAAGAAGTATGGCCCGACAATGCACCTTGATGAAACTGGTGATACGTCTCATGGAGTATTTCTGGATTAGATTCACTCCATATACGGCAATTTTGCTTGTTTACATTGCCGTTAAGATCAAAATGGGCTTCATCAGACATAAACAAGCAATTTATTAAGTTGTCGTCTTCTTCGGCCATTTGAATAATTTTTTGGCAAAATTCCAGACGAATAGGCAAATCCAGAGGGTTTAATTTGCTTGTAATTTGGAGTTTGTATGGAAACAAGTTTAAGTCATCTTGAATTATCCGTTGTAATGACCGTCTGCTAACTCCAATTTGCGCCGATAAGTTTCGTGTCGAAACGCGTGGATTTGCCTGAATTGCCGATGCTACAGCCGCGATTGTGTCTTGCACCCGAACATAGAGATCTCGATGGTACGGTCTGCGTGCGATGCTTCCAGATTCGGCAAACATGTTTACCAACCTCATAATGGTCCATCTACTCGGGGGAGTGCCGCCAAACTCCCTCCTAAATTCCCTTTGGACGGAAATGATGGACTGTTAAGTATGGTACCGCTGCACTACCCAAATCCTCTTTTCGGTATCCCAAGCATCCATTTTAGTAAATCTAAATACTAATCTGCAAAATAAAAAAAAAATAAGCCGATTACTCACACAAAAAAAAAAGTTATTACGTTTTGTTTTTGTAGCACGATTCGTGCGCCACCCTGTATTAGAAAGCTATAAATCCCCTATTATTAATTCCACATTATCGGATGAATAAGAATATCATATGAATTTATCATATTTATAAGACCAAGTCCCACGTTGAAATTATTAAAACATTTTTATTCTCTTTTAAGACCACATTGATATCTACAGTGGGTCACAGTGAAAATCATACACTTCAATATTTTTGTTATATTAGACAAAATAAACAAAATAGTTGAAGTTAAATTTTTTTTTTTATTTTTTTATTAATCTATATAGTTAATAAACTTAAATGATATTAGCAGAAAAATATAACATTTCAATTACAGTTAGCTAAATTAAGGAGACAGAAAGAATTCATATATAAGGCTCACAGTGAAAATCATACATTAACATACAGATACTTAGAAATAAGTTAAATGTTTTAAGTTCAGCAAAAATAATATTTAGTTGGTTGACCTTTTTGTTTGATAACATCCTTTAGACGGTTTGGCATCGATTGGACCAATTTTTCGGTGTACTCAGGACTAATTTTTGCCCATTCTTGACGAAGAGCATTTTTCAACGATTCTTTGTTAGTTATGGTATGTTTTTTGATGTTTATCTCTAAAATGTGCCAAAAGTTCATTTTAACATTGAGGTCTGGGGATTGAGATGGAGTTTTGATGACCTTTGGGCAATTATACAGTAGCAACTCTCGCACAACATAGGCAAAATGTTTGGGATCATTGTCCTGGTAAAATTGGAAACTGTCCCGGATTCCCAAATTAGCGACAATCTCATGTAGATTCTTCTTGAGAATATCAAGGTACATCCATTCATTCATGTTTCCCTCGATGAAATGCAGATTTCCAACTCCTGACGCGGACACACATCTCTAAACCATCACGTGTCCGTCACCGTGCTTCACTGTTGGTCTCAAATTTTTTTAAATTTAGCTCTTGGTTTAGTTTTCTCTACACATTAACACGCCCGTCGGATCCGAAAATGTTAAATTTGCTCTCGTCCGTAAAAAGCACGTTCTTCCAGAAGTCAAAATCTTTACATTTGAAGTCGTTAGCAAAATTTTTTCTTAGCAGGATATTTTTATTAATTAAGCAATATGTCGGTAGCTTTTCCCGGATTCATGAAGAGAAATTACAATTTCGCTTTCTTCTATAGTAGTTTGTTTTTTCGAACTCATTTTGCAAACTTACTCCGTCACGAAATTTGCACAACTGAAAAATACTGCACGAAACTGACCTAGAGAAATTCTATTAAATTAATGAAAAAATACCCAATTCAAAGTATTATTTAACGGAGCCTACTAAGATTGAATTTTTCAAATTTTATCAAGGTGAGCCTTATATATGAATTCTTTCTGTTTCTTTAATTTTTCTAACTGTAATTGAAATGTTATATTTATACTATTAATATCATTTAAGTTTATTAACTATATAGACTAATAAAAAATTAAAAAAAATTTAACTTCAACTATTTTGTTTATTTTGTTCAATATAACAAAAATATTGAAGTGTATGATTTTCACTGTGACTCACTGTAATTGTAAATTTACCTACTGATGCTAGGTTAATCTTTGCCATTGCATTCCTATGTCCGTTACTTCAACATTATTATATTTGTATTTTCCATTTTCAAATGTACGAACATACATATTTAGTTTTAAAACTTTTAAAGCATTTACAACTGAAAAAAAATCAATTTGTTTCCAAAGTGACGATATTATTTGACAAACATTGGCGCAATGGCTCTATTAAATTAATAAGACAATTACGACAGTTTTCACAGATTAATTTTTCTGTTTTGATATCAAAGAAATTTTCACTTATTTCCTTTTCTATAAAATCTTAAATACAGATGTGAAAGTGGGGAGCAGGAGAACAGAGATATGATGTCAACGGTGAATAAAAGGAATATACGAGTATATAAGGGAAGGTATTCACAATTAATTTAGTAATTGTACTGTAATACCTGACGACAATTCCAAGATACTTATGTATTTGCGCTTACATTCGCAGATTCGTCTATGATTAAACTAAAACAATTATTTCCAATGTCAGCCAATAAGTTTCTGAAAATACGAGGACAGTAAATTTTTAATAAAAATCAATAAAAATTGACAGATCTAACACCTTTTTTTTTTTTTTGGTTTGTTGGTATTTCGTTCGTTACTGATGTAACTCCCTGGATCACTATTATTAGTGCTAAGATCTGTTGAACTGTTTTTTAGTAGGTCTTTCCTTGGATTTCCATTCCTGTTCGAATCGGAGCCACCATTGCTGTAATAAAAAAAACACAATTTGTGGCGCACACCTATGTTTTTCAACGAGCAATACCTTTTTGATATACTTTCCTCACTATCGCTACATAAACTTGGCGCTGAACTGCTTGAGTGCGTAGCATTTTGGTGCAACAAGCGTGCCTTTTTCCGTTAGTGAACTGATTCCGGTGGTTTCTTGCTTTAAGGAAGATTTTAGCTACTTTCAATTTTCTTGAAATATCTATGAATGACATCCGAATGTGAATGAGATTTTCTATGCAGATTAAATATATTAACTTACTTCTCCATATTTCTCACACTTTCCCGCCGTTACAAATCAAACGTTTGTGATATGTAAATGTAAAGAAAGAAAAAACGCATTTTATATCCTGAGCGTAATATTAAAATTGAAATAATAATTAATTAATAATAATTAATTCATGTATACCTATTCCTACCACAGCGGGTCAAGTGACCAGTCTTTAAAATGCTATTTATATTTCTATATATAGTGAAAAATATATCATTTACCACAATTTGGTACATGAATAAAACAATTTTTTTTCAAATAACTATTTAAAATTGTTTATTAAATTAAATTTAAAACATGTAAAAATAATACAAAATTTGAAATAGGTCATTCGACCCGTCGTGGTAGGTTAAGTGTTAATAATAATAAAAATATAATAATTTAATCGCGAAAGGGCTAAAAAAAGGCTAGAGGCTTAGCCCGAATTTCACCGGCTAAATGCAATGAAAAAGGACTTAATCTAGCCACAATTCATACCATAATTCAAAGGCGAAAACCATAATTTTTTTTATTTTATCATATGACCGAAAACCTTAGCTTTTTCCGAAGGTGACGAAACCGAAACTTTAATAGCCACGAAGTTATAATTCCGTGCAACGTTTTTTTCATTCTTGTTGAATTTTAACTACACTAGCATCGCCTTTGGTCGAAATTCGACCATTTAAAAACTGATCTTTTTTTTTGTATATAATTGAAAACAAATTTTTTTCTTTCTTGACTCATGTGCAAATGTAACCGAACTCATATCGCACCATACACACCACCAGTAGGAATTCACAAAATAGTAACTCCATTCTGTTTCCATGTTCTGTGACTTTTACTTTCAAAGCTATTCGATATCAAAAATTTGGCTTATGTATGCAGAGCCACACCCCTTTGTCCAATGCCCGTCCCAGTATCCTACTTCCCATATTCTACTTTCTAGTAGAAGAATATCACCAAGTGGGAACTCCGTATTGAGTTTTATTGTTATACGGCACTTGCCTCCAAAACTATTCGATAAAAAAACTTTGAATTGAACGGGTGGTTCCATGCCCCCTTGTCTAATGCTCGTTAAATTTTACCAGACGAAGAACACGACTGAAAAGGATGTTCCTACCGAGTTTCATTGATTTGTGACCTATAGTTCGAAAGTTATACCGAAAATTTGGGCAGCTTAAAAGTGCCACGCCCCTATTTCAACGCCCATTAAATGTAACCAGTGGACTGGTATGTGTGATTTGAGGTCGAATACCGATTTCCGAGGCTGTGTGACCTATAACTCTAAAGTAATTCGATATCGCAAATTTGGGTTGTATGGAATGTGCCACGCCCGCCAGATATTCGGTACTGTTTCTCCCCACTCTTATTGATTTAAAAAAATATCAAAATCGGTTGAGAAACACGGGAGAAAATGATTCTTAACTGTTCTGACTACGCCTATTTATATATAGATTACGCGGTTGTCCCCGAGGTGGTTTCACAAAAAAAAACATTGCTTAAACAGCACCCTGCGCATCCCGACGACTTCAATAATTTTCTTTTTGTAATAAAAACCTAATAAAATCAAAGTTGGCATACTAAATAGTGGATTTTATAAAAAAAAAAAAACACATTTTTTCAAGTTTTAAATATTTAAGGACTCTGGAAATTATCATACTTACCAAGATGTTCTTAGCACATGAAATAAATTGGATTTTGTATCTTTTAAAACTTAACATTTATCCGCTTTACATTGACATTTTTTTATCCTTTTTATAGATCCTATAAATGGCACATAATAAGTATATAATGGCACAAATGGCCGGAAAAAGTCCGGCTAGCCCGTTCTCCGGGTATTTTTATAATCAATTTGTTATATTTTTGATATTTTGAGCTTTTGAGCTATGCTAGTAGCTTTTGAGCTATGCTAGTAGCTTGCCATTTTTTAAATTCCTCTTTTAAGTAGTTATCAGATTTAATTTTATAGTTAGGACTATAACTACTTGACATCCATAAGATATAATGATATCTTGACCGTTATAAAAGCTGCGATAATTCGAAATAGCCGAAAACGCACAGGTACCCACCCAATAGAGAAAAATTATATCTGCCATTTTCAAAAATTTTTGTGATCAATAATTTTTCTGCATTTTAACTTCAGAAATCAAATTTTAGACGAGCGCTTAAAATAGCTCCGTATAGTTGAAGGGAACCAGTAGCCGAGCACTCCTTTAATATTCATTCGGTCCTATTAACGAAATATTTTGTTCAAATAATTTTAAACAAAAGCTGGTGATAATACAGAGAATATAAGAATCAAGTATAATACTAAGAGTTTAATCCCTGTAGGGGGCAGAATTTTTTTAATATGTTATAACTGATTCTGGCAGAAGTGATAAAAGGTATATGGTATAAAACTGAATAAATTTAAATTGTTCACAATGGAGCAATTACTCCATGAGTACTGTTTGAGTAAAAAATAAAGGATGGCTGAGTTCCAAAACATCAAAATACTTTGTAATGATAAGCTACCGTAAGCTACCGTATCAATTCAAAGCAACCCTACATTTCGTAAACTTTGTAAAAAAAAACATTGTTTACAGTTTAACGTTTTGGAACACGTTGTGTAAAAATCAATTGTTTTTTTTTTTTTTCTAAAATTATAATTTCTAATAATAAATTAAGTAACAAACTACCTTTAAAATAGCAAAAATACATTCTTACTCTTCGATGTCGGCCATTGTTCCAAATCAAATGCCAAAATATCACAAAACTTAGCGATGCGCAGTTTGCTTTTGTTTGCGCATCGATAACTTTCACGATACAATTTGGGACATGTGATATTGTCAAAGTTTACACAGTTGCATTTCGGAATGCATGACTTTGTAGAGTTGCTTTGCAATTGACGTTTTGGAACTCACCCGATGTTTTTTTTAGAGGTATAGAACTTTACTTTCAAATAAAACAGACAAATGAATGAAATGTCAAATATTTTGACATTTTATTTATGGCGTTTAAAGTTTGAACTCATTTTCGGGCATATGGCCACCGCGACTGCGTCTTATGAAGATCATCTTGTTGATCTAATTTTGGACCTAACTTTTTCTAGCATAGTCGGCCTAGTCTCTCCAAAAACGCGCCGAATGTTGGTTTCCAAATGGTCAGTCGTAGCTGGTTTATCCGCATAGGCCAGTGACTTGACATACCCCCACAAAAAGTACTCCAACGGAGTCAAATCACATGACCTAGATGGCCAATTTACCTGATGGCTTCATGCGCTGTATGGCTTGTTGCACCGTTCTGCTGGAACTGAATCACTTAGACGATTGATATTGACATGGGGAACCAAAAAGTCGCGAATCATTTGCCTGTAACGCTCACTATTGATGGTAACGTTGGATCATCTTCGGTTTTGAAAAAGTATGTACCAATCATACTTATCATACACCAAACCACACCAGACGGTAACTTTTTCTGGATATAAGGGAGGCTGGTGAGTCTCTTCAGTATTATTGTCACTCCAAATAGGGAAATTTTGCTTATTTATATACCGGTTAAGCCATAAATGTGCCATCGCTGAAGATGATTTGACGGTAAAATGCGATTCAACTTTGTAAATGATTTTCAGCCCATTCACCGAACGTGTGATGCAAACGATGGTCTGATGCCTTCAATTCCTGCACCAATTAGATTTTATATGGATGTAGAACATGGTCGTAGACATGCTCAGAAGGACGATTATGCGTACCGCAACTCGTGCGAAGTGCTCTGTAAGTTTGCTGTACAGAACGCAAATTTTGGAAATAAATTTACACGACTTGTAAACGTTGTTCCGGTATAAGTCTTTGCATGGTAATTTGCC
The DNA here is from genome assembly GCA_943735915.1 of Pherbina coryleti. Classification (NCBI taxonomy): domain Eukaryota; kingdom Metazoa; phylum Arthropoda; class Insecta; order Diptera; family Sciomyzidae; genus Pherbina; species Pherbina coryleti. Next base: position 45,901,264 of record OX030949.1, read on the forward strand.
AAAGTGTACTGAACATAATGCATTTACTTTGACAACCGGTTTGACAGCTATCACAAAAAAAAAAAAAAAAAAACACCCGATATAAGGGTTTCGTTGCAATAGGAAGATTCGAATGTAATTATTTTTAATATACTATTGCCACTAGATCTTCTTTAAAGCATTCTGTTTGAAAGATCTTTTTTCCGCGAACTTTTTTGAACATTCGGAATTATTTCTAATGCTGGCCATTCGCTCCTGGTTTATTTTTTCCTTCTTCCATCTTCAATCTTTCAGCTTTAACTCTAAAATAAATACAAATATTGAATTTCTATTTTGCAATTTTATTGGCCATTTTGACAAGAATTGTTTGAAACATTGACATTTAGTTGATTTTAATAAAATATGTATGTATGTAAGTATGTAGGTATATTTATATGTAAATAGATTTGTTTTTATTTCCAGAGCTACATATTCATAAAAATTGATCTCTTTAACTTGTTTCAGTGTTTTTTTATTTTAATAGTTATTAACTTTAAATTGTACCACCATCCATAAAAGGGACATCATGCTTGAACTCTTGGATAGTTTCATTTAAAAACATTTAATGAAATATCAAGTAAATATATGCGTGTTGCATTTGTAGATTTATAGATTTGATTTTTTTTTTTGTGTTTATTTTTAACATATATACTTATCTTAAGTTTTTTAAAACTATGCATTTCATATCAGTTGTGTTCGTCGTATTTGTTTAATTTTATAATTCTTTACCAACTCTTTCTTTAACTTTCATCAATTGACTTATTTTAAATTTTTTTATTTCCTTTCGTCATATTTTTTTTTTAATAATTCACTTTATATAAAACTATTTAAAATATTTCATATATGATAGAACATAGTTATGTTTATGTAAAGCCAAAACTTATTGTATATTTTGAAATAAACAAAAACTATTTTTAAATTAAAAAAACACAGAATTAATTATTATAAAATAAAATATTTATGTAAGCTTACAATTCTTTTTTCTCGTGGTTCTTCACTTTTTATTATGATAAAGTTTAAAAAATAGCATTTTTCTTATTATATTTTTAGTGTTGAACAAAAATGGGAGCCAAATTAAAAAAAAAATAATGCTATTTGAAATTATAGCAAGTTTAGGAATTCATCCAAAGTAGGACAAAAACAAAAATCATTTAAAATCAAGACATTTTTCAACTTTAAAACAGCGTCAAATGCAATGCTTATTCAATAAGAAAATATATTGCATACTTTAGGATAAATTTAAATTATATAATGCACAATTATCTGCTTTAAAGCTTTAAACATTAACATTTGTTTAAACGCTGAAACAAGTTTATAGAAAGTTAAGATACATTTTAAGTTTAAAAACAAAAATCAACTTAAAGAGAAACATTTAAAGCACACATTGGTCTGTAGAACGCTAAACTTTATGCGAAAGTGTAAAAAATTTGTATAAAAAGCTAAGGGACAACAACTTAAATTAAGTTCAAAAGAAAACTATCTATACTCTAAGTCCAACATTAATCTTAACACATGAAAAGAAAACAATTACAAAGTATTTATTTTTATTCTATAAAATAAAATATATTTAGTTAAAGTAATAAAATATAAAGCATTAAATTATAAAAAAAAAAAAACAAAAAATCGCATCACTTTTTTCATTCTTACATACAAATCAATACAATATATTATTGTATATTTAATATTATTTTTTTTTTAGGAAATAAATTTTTAAGGGATAACAAAAACAAGATTTCAAAATTAATTTTATAATTCATCAATCAAATATGTACTATAAAGATCATAAGTAGTTGAAATTCTTATAAATTTATAACTGTAAGTGAAGTTGCATAAAAAAAAACGAAAAAACGCCGATATAATGGCATGCAAAAGTAATCGCTTAAGTTTGTGAAGACTGCAAAAAGGCTGCAAAAGAAAAAATACAACATTTTAATTAAAACTTATATGGTTGCTTTAGTTTTTTTTTAAATTATTCCCCAAGAATTAGAGGTTTTGTCCGTCGAAATGTTCGTCTCAAATCACACATTTTTTAAGTTACTGGAATTAAATTAGTTCGGATTTTAGCTCTCTTTTTAAATCAATTTAACTGAAAATTGAAATACTGTGTTAGCTAAGAAATATCTTATTTTATCAAATAAAGCATAGATTTTGGACTCTTCTTGAGAGATTTTGTAACTCCTTTAAATCTACACTCTTTCGAACTTCTTTGGATGTTTTTTTTTTTTTTTCATTAATTTAAATTACTTGAGTCTGTGAAAGAAGCCATTTTAAAGTAAAGTTACAAAATAAGCTAATATTAACAACTGCTTCCTTCTTGCCTAAAACGTTGATGAATCATTTTTTGTGAAGTACTGAAAAGTTGAAAATTAAACATTCTAATACTCGAATTCTACATTCTTGACATAGTTCCCTCTTCAGTTCGGAATATCCATCGTATAAGTTGGTTCGAAAAAAATATTTTTTTTAAGTTGTTTTGATACAACTTCTGTCATACCAGTGACAGTTGTGTCAATACTAATTGAAATATGAGCTTTATTCTTTATAAAAATAAAAATAAATACAAAAATACAACGGTAGTTCCTTTCTTCCCTTATTCCTGTGCAGTATTCTTTTACTTTATCAGTGACCAATATATAACAAAATTTGCGTACTGGCAGAGTTTTTTGGAAGAAACTCTATATACGTCCATGATCCTACAAATAACAGCACAATTATTTAAACATTTTTTTTTTAATATTGCAGTTTTCTCATAAAAATAATAATTTAAGTAAAAAACTTTTTAATATACCACGTTTTTAAAACGACCAAAAAAGTATAAAATAATTTCTGCTAGAGTAGGAGAGGATGACCACTTACTGAACACGTTTTGTTTGGAGGCCATAACTTCGGTTTAAAACATAATTTTTCAGAGCTCTTGTTTTGTTTGAAAGCTGACTTCAATTGGTAATAAGAATTTTAAGCGGAATTTAAAGTTTCCGAAAAATACAATTTTGTCAGTCGATCTAGCAAAACTCTCGAAAATCGACCCATGAAAAAATGGGCCCAGCTACTGAAGACCTAAAATAAACTGCTGTAACAATTAGAAAATGAAGTTTTTGAGTGATTATGAAAATTCTATTCATTCAATGGTTCACAGTGACCAGAGGCGTAGCGAGGCCATACTGATTGGGGGGTAGCAAGGTTGTGAAAGTGAATTGGCCGACTGAAGAAAGTTTTGGGTATCACTGAAAATGAAATAGCCGACTAAGGTTGGTTTTTGTTATGAAAATTGCAATAAAAGGTACGACTGACTTTGATGCGTTCATAATAATTGTTAATAAAAATCAATATTTTAAACAGATTTCAGTAAAAAATAACAATTAGGCCGAGTCTTAAAAAGTAAGGGGGGTAGCCTACCCCTTATCCCCCGCTAGTTCCACCCTGACAGTGGCTCACAAAACTTTAAACAAAAGATTGGTTTAGGGCCGATTTTTACTATAAGGATCTATATTCGTTGTTTTTGATTTTTTTTCGGCGACGGCATTCTGAAATTTTATCTGAATCTAGACGAAAATCACAAAAATATCAATCAAACCCAAAAGAAAAACTTTAAGATGATTCCAAACACCATTTGCAATCGTATAAATAACAATTTTATGCATGCACGATGTCTGAAAATCTGTTCAGTAGGTGGGCCGGCGTTTTGTTCAGTAGGTGGACAGTACGTCATCATGACATCATGCAAAATATTTTTTTCCCATTTCACAATATTGTTCGAATGCTCATCGAATTGTAAAAAATAAATATTAAACTAGGAATTCCACTCATAATCACTTTTTGAGCCCTTTTAACCCTTTCGGTCCTATTGGGATAATACGTCCCAAAGAATGTTGAATAGTCCTATTTGTTGTCGTAAGTAAACAAATCATATTTGAAAATGTCCCAGTCGTACTTTTGAGTTTTAATTTATGAAATAAATAACGGGACTTAGTTTTGAGTGAGTTTGCTCTCGTAGAGGCAACTTCATTTGCTAATTAAAGAAGGAAGCTGTATGCGTGTTGCAACCAAAATTGGTATATTTGTTTGAACCAGCTGAATTTATTATTTGTGAATGAAAAACTTTATTTATTCTCTGTAAGTATAAATTTTTGTTAGTTTTTGTTGGTTTGGGACATATTGTCCCATTCGGGTTTTTCGTTGGTCTTATATATCCCATTCGTATTATATTTAGGAAAAAATGTCGCAACTAAGTGCAGAGCTTCAGGAGCTTTTATAAGCCGATAATTCCGATTACACTGAATCAGGTGACTCTGAGCCGCAAAATAAATCATCAGAGTCGAGTGAAGAAAATAATGAAGGCAATGACGAATTAATCGATGAAAATAATCCAAGCGAAAACTTTGTAAATCCATTCCTATGGTCACTACCAGACGCAAATTTTCGACCAAGAATGCAGATCCCAATCGAAAAACAACCAATAATTTTGGCTGATGTTAACCTCAGTTCAACACAATTAGATATTTTTAAAAAACTGTTTCCGAAATCGCTTTTAATATTTATTGCTGATAGTACAAATAAAAGACTAGAAATGTTGGAAAGAGACAAAAAAAAAATTCAAAAACTGATGGGCATGAGATTCTAATGGTACTAGGATGGTGCCTAATCATAGCTATAACAAATTTCCAAGGATTCAAAATTACTGGAGCACACATCCATCTCTTAGAAACTTAGCCATAAGAAATTCAATATCAAGAGACCGATTTCAGCTAATAATATCCAAAATGTATTTCAATGATCCTAAAAAACCGGATGGATGTTCAAAAGTGTATTATGTTCAAGAACTGTTATCTTGTGTAAAAAAAACTTTTCCTAGTGTTAGAACGGAAGCAACATTTCAAGCTATTGATGAATCAATGACAAAATTTAAGGGAAGGTCATCATTAAAACAATATCAACCTCTAAAACCAATAAAGCGCGGCATAAAAATTTGGTTAAGATGTGACTCCAAAACTGGGTTTATATATCGACTCATAACCGCCAAAATATCTTAAGCGCCAAAAAGAAAATTTTACAGGAGAAGGTTTTTTTTAATTATCTTTGCTATTAATTTTATCTTTTATTTCTTATCTCTTTGCTATTAATTTTATTTTAATAATTTTATCTCTTATATTGATTAATTTCTTTTAGAGAATTTCATCTTAAGCGACACTTTGCTGTCATGAAAAATGTAAACAAACATGTAGTGTGTACTTAAGCTAAAATTGCTTTTGGTTTAAATTCATAATCTAATTTCGTACACCTATGAAATTTTGACAGACGATGTAAACCATCGCAAATTATCGATTTTCATCAAAAAACATAAATCGGATATTATGTCGCTTAAGATATTTTGGCGGTTATGAGTCGATATGATCTAAATATTTATAGCGGAAGAGAAGAAAGCGCTGTGGTATCCGAATCTACCTTAGGAGAAAGAGTTGTGGAAAAACTTTGTAGATTTTTTACTAGTACTCGTTTAATAAATTTTACTGACTATCCGGCAGTTCGAACTGTGATACGAACTCGAAAAACGTTCCGCAATTTAATGGAAAATTAAACAGAAATGAGAGTGAATTTATGGTAAATTGCCTCGGAACAATTGCTTGTCGATGGCAGGATTCAAAAGACGTATTACTTCTGTCTAATTGCCACATGCCAACCACAAGCAAGACTAAACGCAAACAAAAAAATGGCGAAAAACTTGATGTTGAGTACCCTGATGCTATTATAAAATATGTAGCTATAATGGGTGGAGTTGACATAGCGGATCAAAAAGTTGGTGTTTATGATTTGGATAGAAACTCCAACAAATGGTGGAAAAAAGTTTTTTTCAAAATATTAATGATGGCGGTAGTTCACTACGCGTGGATAGTTCACCAAGAAGTAAATCACAAAAAACCGAATTAATCAGCTTTTTGGTTCCACTAGCTGAAGACATGATCGAAACTGGCAGGACCCTAAACCAAACTAAACGAAAGGTATCATACGGACGTCCACCAAAACGTAAACGCAATTTGATTAACATAGGTGTTACTTCACAGTTACATCACAAAAAAGGTCGCGTTGTGTACGCTGCAGCGCAATGTAAAAAGAACAAAAACAATATGTTCAAATTGTAACGTTGCACTCTGCATTGAATGTTTTACTCCTAATCATAAGTAAAAGCTTTTTTTTCAAAACAAATTATCATATATGATCTATGTATTTTTAAAATGATTAAAAATAAAATTATTATAATTTTAGTTTTTATACGTATAATTTTTAACTTTTTAAAATAATATGAAAATAAAATGAATTTAATACCGATCCTTATTTTTATTATTTTTTTATATAAATAATTTTGACGGCTTTATGCGGAGTTTGGCATATTGTCCCATTGGTATCAAAACTCCGGCTGGGACAATAGCCCTAAAAATCCTAGTGGGACAATATATCCCAGGACAATAGCCCTAAAAATCCGAGTGGGACAATATATCCCAGGATAATTGAAGGGCTTACGAAAAAATTTACAATGCAAAACATCATAATTTTTGATGTTTTTTACATATGTGAAAAAAGATTTTTAATATTTATTGTTATTTAGCCAGTAAAAAAACGGACCGAAAGGGTTAAAGATATCATTAAAATAGCAATAAATCAAACGAATTAATTTTTACATTTTTTTTTTAACCTTCTTTGTTGAATTTTTGAAAATTTGAATTTGTTTCATAAAAAAACAAAAAAATCCGTTACCATTGTCGAGACTCGAACTCACTACCTAGCGTTTATAAAGCGATACTTTACGCTCTGAGCTACAGAACTCACACTAAAATATTTTCTAAATGAGCCCTGCAAACATTTTCTGAGTGCCTCAAAAAAATTACTCTAAAAAGAGTATTTCTTATGCGTGTTTTATAAGTACCCAATAAAAAGACTCATGAAGGAGTCTTTGATATGATTCTAAAATGATTGCTCAGAAATAAGACTCTAAAAAGAGTATTTCTTATGCGTGTTTTATGAGTAGGCAATAAAAAGACTCTAAAAGGAGTCTTTGATATGATTGTAAAATGATTGCTTAGAAATCAGACTCAAAAAAGAGTATTTTTTATGCGTGTTTTATGAGTACACAATAAAAAGACTCATAAAGAAGTCTTTTATATGATTGTAAAATGATTGCTCAGAAATAAGTGTCTAAAAAGAGTATTTCTTATGCGTGTTTTATGAGTACGCAATAAAAAGACTCATAAAGGAGTCTTTGATAAAATAAAAAGATAGTTGCTCAAATATAAGACTCAAAAAATAGTATTTTTTATGCGTGTTTTATGAGTACGCAATAAAAAGACTCTAAAAGGAGTCTTTGATATGATTGTAAAATGATTGCTCAGAAATCAGACTCTAAAGAGTATTTTTTATGCGTGTTTTATGAGTACGCAATAAAAAGACTCATAAAGAAGTATTTTATATGATTGTAAAATGACTTTAAATTTTTCTATTACTTTTTATTTGAAATGTTTAAAAAAAGACATTGTTGTCATTTTTTTTTTATTTTTTAACCATCAAATATTTTAAATAAACCCAGCAAACATTATGACTCTTAAAAGAGTCTTTTAAGACTCATATAAATGAGCTTTTATCGTCATAATGCGCTCAAAAAAAGACTCTTTTATGAGTACATTTTCGTAGGTTTCGGGCCTCAAAATATGATTCATAATAATGACTGCTTTATGCCTCATTTAAGACTCAAAATTTAGACTCTTTTAAGACTCATATTTAATACTCTTTTAAGACTCATAATAAAGACTCTTTTAGAACTCATATAAATAAGTGTTTTTGGATTCAAAATTAAGACTCATTTAAGACTGATATTTAATACTCTTTTAAGACTCATAATAAAGACTCTTTAAAGATTCATAATAAAGACTCTTTTCTAACCCATATAAATGAGTTTTTTTGGACTTAAAATTAAGACTATTTAAAGACTCATTTTAAATACTTTTTTAAGATTCATAATAAAGACTTTAAATAAATACTTTTTTAGAACTCATATAAATGTCTTTTGGACTCAAAATTAAGACACTTTTGATAGTCATATTTAAGAATCATGGAATGAAATCTTTAAAGACTCATAGAAGTAATTATGATCCGTTTAGGCTGAAATATATTTTTATATTCAAATTTATTTAAAATATTTGATAGTTGAAAAATAAAAAAAAAATGACAACAATATCTTTTTTTAAACATTTCAAATAAAAAGTAATAGTAGAAAAATTTGAAGTCATTTTACAATCATATAAAAGACTTCTTTATGAGTCTTTTTATTGCGTACTCATAAAACACGCATAAGAAATATGTACTCTTTTTACAGTCATTTTTTGAGGCACTCAGAAAATGTTTGTAGGGTAAATTTTAATCTAAAAATATATTTCAGCCTAAACGAATCATAATTACTTCTATGAGTTCTGAAAGAGTCCTCAGTATGAGTCTTTAAAGATTCCATTCCATGATTCTTAAATATGACTATCAAAAGTGTCTTGATTTTGAGTCCAAAAGACATTTATATGAGTTCTTACAAAGTTTTTATTTACAGTCTTTATTATGAATCTTAAAAAAGTATTTAAAATGAGTCTTAAAATAGTCTTAATTTTGAGTCCAAAAGACTCAGTTATATGAGTTATAAGAGTCTTTAAAGAGTCTTTATTATGAGTCTTAAAATAGTATTAAATATGAGTCTTAAATGATTCTAAATTTTGAGTCCAAAAACACTAATTTATATGAGTTCTAAAAGAGTCTTTATTATGAGCAGTCATTATTATGAATCTTATTTTGAGGTCCGAAACCTACGAAAATGTACTCATAAGAGTCTTTTTTGAGCGCATTATGACGATAAAAGCTCATTTATATGAGTCTTAAAAGACTCTTTTGTTTGCTGGGAGGTAATAAAGTCACTTCAGTTGTGAATTTTTGAAATTTAAAAATGTCAACGAGATTTAAATTTTTTTTTTTTTTTTTTTTTATTTTTTATATGTACATATGTATGTATGTATGTATCAAATAATTTCGCATTTTAGCCAAACAAAAAAACGTACAGACAAGAAAATAAGTTAATATTGTGTTGTCATCCAGTTCTGAGAGCTACATTTTAAGTTTCAAAACTGTACCTCATCGGAAATTTGGTTAAATTGATTCCAAGATTTGTACGGGACAGACAAATGAAGTGAAACTTATAAAAACGGTTTAAAATAAAAAATATCTTGAATAGCTTCGGAAAAAAACTTGAACTTTTTTTTTTTTTTTATTTCGTTTTAGCTGACACAGGTACGTTTTAAGTTAGTCATAGAAATAGCACACTTTTAAGGATTGGTTAAGTCTGAAACAATTATTTTATAAAACTGTAGAGTTTATTTTTTATTAAGCAGTCATGTTAGAATTATGCAGCATGACCACAATTTTTTTTTTTTTATTTTAGACATACAGAGGGTAATCCTCTTATAAAATTTTAGGGATGGAGGGTTAAGATTCTTGCCGACTCGCCCTCAGTATGTTTACATTTTTACAATATTTCGATTGTAATCTTAATATTGCTACACATACAATTTCTAGATTTTTTTATCGGAACAGTAGATGGTCAGCTAAAAACCTAAGCATGAATCAGAGGATACCATGATGTATAAAGCGTACGTCAGTCTTTCCTTTATTGTATCATTTATCAAGATGAATAAATCTAATCTAAAATGGTTCCATAGATGTCGGAAGTATACCTAGAAATGTAGATTTATTCATTTGGTCAACAATACTGATGAGTAAGGCTCCCATTCGTCCTGTTTTTTCAAGCAGAGTTCTGTGTCCTGTGTAGAGAGCCCAAAATTCTGGTGTTTCTTCTTTTGTTCTGTTTTTTCTCATTTGCTTAAATTTTGCACTTCAGCCCACTTTGTGTTAATTATTTAAACTTTTCTTTTTATTAAATAATAAGTGAAAAATTTCTCATAATACATTTTTCCCATTTTGACAACTTTATTAAGTGTTACACTGCAACCCTGTCTGTGCCACTAATTTTTTTTTTTATCAAAATGTCGAAGAGAAAGTTTGAGTTGAGTAATCAACTTCAAAAATATTTCTTCCTGTAAAAAAAAACAAAAAGTGACGAAAGGTGTTCTGCTCAAAGTGTAAAGGAGTCTTTTCGATAGCATCAGGAGGAAATGCAGACATAGGACGGAGTTTGAAAACAGTTAAGCACCTTTCCGCTCTGAATGCTGCGTCTTCTAACCTTACTATTGGTACGTACTTCAACGCAAAAAATTCAGTACTGGATGCAGTCTGGACATATCACGTTATAGATGCAAACAACAACTTTATATCTTTAGATTGTGCGTCAAAAATATTTGAAAATTGTTTTTATATTTGAAGTTTAAGCTGCAATTTCTACATTTAATAATAAATTTGATCATTTTATCAATTAAAATGCTCATTTAATTCTTCGAACATACAAGCAATAATATTTTTCTACATTAAACTGCGTCCTGCGAAAATGTCGATTTTGTATGAGACGTCCTGTAAAATCTTGAAAATTTTTTCATTTTGTCCTGTTTTTGGCGAAAAAAGAGATGGGAGCATTACTGATGATTCATCAACCTCTACGCCACAAAAATGAGTCAAATACCATGACATCTATTAACAATGATGAGTGGTTTAAGCGGAATATTATAATTGATTCTTGGATAAAATAATCAGATGTAAATAATTTAAATAAACTTGTGTTGTTGCAAGGTATGATCCTTGACCTTATGAGATGACCTTATGAGATCCATTAATGCTGAATTGACCCATGTTTCTATATACTATACATATGTTTTGTATGTTTTGACAGGAATAGATTTGTTTCTGCTGGGGTGTGAAATATGTTCCATATTGTTGATTCGTGTTCCTTTAAGTGTTAACAAATATTAAGTTTAGTACATACATAAAATTCTTGATTTATTCCCGACTTTCTTTCTTATGTGCCTAGCTTGATAGAAATATCCTACGAATTTTAACGATGGATATCTTTTTTATAGCTTTGTACTCAGGCTTTTAAAAGTAATATCTATTCAGTCAAATCTGCCCTGTTTCGAAATGGAGTAATAGATTAGAAGAAAGGAAGGGGTAATCAAGTGAGACATGTATAGGATGTTCTAAGCAAGGTGGAAAGCCGTGAATTTGAATTGGAGGCATGTGTTTTGACTTTACTTCAGACAACTCTAACACATGGTCCAATAAGTCCCGAGACTAACAACTAGGTGGCAGCTCTAACGAAATATCAATATAATATTTCGATAGTTCCAACTTTCAAACAATACGTGTAAAAATTTCATGATAATCTAACGTTTAGTTCAGAAGTTGCAGTGATTTAAGTGATTTTAACGCTACTGTTGATATTTTCAAAATAATGGGTTCAAAGCAATTCCGTGTTTTGATTTATCACTGCTTTTTAATGGGAAAAATACCCTCCAAGCTGAGCAATGGCTTCGAAAGTGTTATTCAGACTCTGCTCCGTCAAAAGCAACCATTTGCCGATGGTATGCTGAGTTTAAACTTGGTCGTACAGACACAAATGATGCCGAACGTTCAGGCGCCCAAATGAGGCAGTTGTTCCACAAAACATAAAAAAAGTACACAAAAGTACGCGAGCTAGCTGAAGCTCTGAAGATATCGAATGGCAGTGTGGGAACAATATTACAGGAACATTTGTCGATGAGAAAGCTGCTTTCCAAATGGATGCCGCGTTTTCTCACACAATGGACCAAAAACAACAACGTGTCGATGATTTGGAGAGGAAGCAAAAAATTTTGATTTATGCATCCATTTTTGTCCGCCACTAACTATACAGTGGCTATACAACTATACAACTAAATATATAGTTAACTAAGATGTCAAAATCACTCAAAAAACACCAAAAACATGATTTTGGTGATATTAAATTAAGTCGAAAAAAAATTCATTCCAAAAATTTAAGGTAGAAAGACCCTTAACCCTTTCAGCCCCAAATTAGCCCTGCCGGTGGCAAACATTCCAAACTTCGTTGAGAATCAGTTTTTGACCTAAATAAGCTGAGTACGAAGTTTGAAAGCCGTATTGCTTTCCTAATAGATACTAAAAAATTTTATATAAATTCTAGAGTTCTTACTATCACATATTTATTCTAACTAAAAATGTAAATGTGGCGTCCGTGGCGTAGTTGGTTAAAGTGCGTGGCCTCTATGCCAACGAACCTGGAGATCCAGGTTCGAACCCCAGCAGCGACAGAAAATTATTTCAATTAAAATTTTTCTGTACGGACGCAACCTCTCTCCAGACAATGGCAAACCTCAGAGAGTAATCAAAATGCCATGTAAAGCTTCTTGAGAATAAGAACATTTCGTTCATCGCCGTTCGGAGTCGGCGTTAAGCCAGTAGGTCCATTTCTCGGTCAATTGTGTACAAACTTTATAACACGCACAACACAATTGATCCTAAGAAGCTAGGTCAAAGTCCTTTCAAGGGATGAAATGGCCAGGTTATTTATTTTTATTTTTTTTTTTTAAATGTAAATAAGATCTCTTACATTACTGTTTTTACATTTAATTACCTTTAGCTTTAGAAAATTTTCGGAAATATTTAAAAATGTAATTTTTTAATTTACTCTTTTTTTAAGTCGTGTGATCACGTGGTCGCATGTTATAAAAATTAATCTTCGTATTTACCACATTTCAATCTATCATTAAAAATTTATTGTATAAAAATCGGGGGTCCCAAACTAGAAACAGAACCAGAAAGTCAAAAGTTACCCACCGGCAACTTTGGGGCTGAAAGGGTTAGTGCATAAAAAAACTAACAAATACATAATATTTTAATGACAATTGCTTGTTTTTAGTAACATTTTTGCAACACCCCATCATAAAATCTGCACATTTACAGGAACTATCATGTATTATGGCTTTCTTAGAATATTGAACCGTTTTCCAGTCGAAAATATCCGACCCAGCCTTATATTTTACGTTCATCTGGGTTATACTCTGAACAGCATTGTTTACAATAATCTTCGAATATATTTTTTATATATTCATAGATATACATATATAGAATCAAAAAACTCAACTTAGTTCTAATCAATTCAAAAAATATTTCTCAATTTAAAGAAGGTCCGATCACATTCTGCGTCGAATTATTATTTCATAGTACGATGTTAGGGAATTTTACTGGTACTTTGAACTTGCCAGTAGAACTATATGAGGAGGTCCATAACAAAACGCAATAATTTTGTAATTCAATATACATTTGATTTCATATGGAATTGTTGCGTTTTGATCTGAACCATCCTTTTTGGTATTGAATAACTGTATAAATATTGACCCCTGCTACATAGATTTTAATATGTAGAATTGGATTCAGCCAAAAAAAGCGAAAAACTTAAAAAGTGTAATTATTGCTTTTTGTTATTGACCTCCTTATATCTTCTATATACTTATACAAGGTGTCTTTTTAGATGCATGAGAAGTTTCGATGGTTGTTGTCTATTGTTTGACAGTTGATATTGTCAAACTGTGTTGACATTTCTATTCAGTAAGGTTTGGCAATTCATCATGAATCGTTTTACGCCAGAACAACGCTTCCAAATTGTTAGAATTTACTTTGAAAAAATAAATCTGCTCGCGAAGTTCATAGAGCACTTCGTCTATTTTACGGTCAACATAATCGGCCTACTGAGCAAACAATTCGTGCAGGTATTGGTAGTTTTCGCACTAATTTAACTCTTCTCGATTCAAAACCATCAACTAGACAAAGAAATGTGCGTACCGAAGAGAATATTGCTGCTGTAGCGCGAAGTGTAGAAGACGGCGAAATGTCGATTCCTCGCCTTTCTAATTTTGTTGGCCTTTGTCATTCGACTACGTGGTAAATTTTACGTAAGGATCTTGGTTTATGTGCCTATAAAATACAGCTCGTGCAAGATTTAAATCCAAATGACCATCGTTAACGTCGCATTTTTGCTGATTGGGCTTATTTGAAACTTGCCAAAGATGAGCATTTTTACATAAGAATTGTGTTCTGTTTAAATGGCTTCGTCAATAAGCAAAATGCCGTATATGAAGCGAAGACAATCCTCAAGCCATAAACAAATAACCATTGCATCCCTCCTGCGGTTTACACGGTGGCGGCTTCATCGGTCCTTATTTCTTTCGAAATGAGGAAGTAGCTGCCGTTACGGTGAATGGCGAGCGCTATCGAGCCATGCTGATTGATATTTTGTTTCCAAAAATTAATCAAAATTCAAAATCAATTTGGTTACAACTTTATTTCCAGAAGTGCTCCTGTTGACTGGCCGCCTTGTTATGCGACTTAACGCCTTTCGATTACTTTTTATGGGGCTATGTTAAGTCATTTTGCCGACAAACCAGCAACCTTTGAAGCATTCAAAGACCACCATTGACGCCATACGGCCAGATTTATTGGAAAAAGTAGTGAAAAATTAAACTGATCGAATGAACTCGCAGTCACGGCGGACATATGCCGGAAATCATATTTAAAAAATAAATGCTATGAAATCATCTACCAGATTATAATAAAAAAATTCATTCCAACAATATTTCTGTCTTGTATTATTATTTAAAGTTTTCAAGCTCTTAAAAAATACCCTTTATATAAAAATAAGTTGCATTGTGTTAGTAATCGATGTTCTCTGTAATGCGTGAACCAATTTTGTTTCTGGAAATTTCCCATGAAAGGTGACGTCAATATCGAGCTTTTTTATTAAAATAATTAAATTATAAACCCAATAATTAAAATTTTTTTCTTACCCAATTGAATTAACTAAATAAATTATTTCAGGAAATTCAAAATTTCTAAAACGTTTCTTTTAATCCAAAAAGTGGGCAACATTTATACAAAAAGGTTCAAAATTTAGATTTTCGGAAATACTGGTTTCAAATTTGAAAATACAACGTCCGTGTGAAAACTCAATTATTAAAAAGAGCTTGAAATTAACTTCAAGTTAATATAAAATAACTAATATAACTTTGGTCAAAGTTCCTTCAAGGGCTTAAATGGCCAGTTTATTATTTTATTTATTTGTTAAATAACTAATACTTGACAATCTGTGTAAATAATTGAGGTTATGGCAATTTACTGTTGCGCTCTGATTAATTGCACGAAGCTGTAGTTTAAGAAAATTTGTTAAAATTTTGTTAAAACGAGATGATTTAAGAGGTGCGATTCAATCTAGAAGTGATAATAAAATTACTTAGTACTTTCATGTGTTTTGGTACACGACTGAACGTGCTCGCTATGAGTGAACTACTGAACGGACTCGCTTCATTTTGACGTTTATTTGATATTTAGCATTTATGCTTCTTTTTCGCGAAATAATTTTCGGTGGCAGTTTTTTATAATCATGGAATGGGGCTCGCTCGCTCGGACTATAACAAAATCGTGTTGTTATAGTTGGTATAAAAAAAATGTGGCATGGAAAGAGGCGACATCTTTCGGACCTTGCGATCATTCGGAATCACTCGTAATTTTGTGTATCGTACTGTACAGTTATTTGAGGATACTGGTGGAATAATCGACCGTCCGCGTGTTGTAAGAACACCACGAGCCATCAAGGCGGTGAAGTCTCAAATCACCGTAAAGGAATCGTTCCATAAAGAGAATGATAGTGTGTATGCTCTGTCATCACAACACGCAGCAGAACTCGTTCCGAAAGTTCAGCGAGTTCCCAGCTTCAGTGATGGTTTGGTGGGGATTCATCTATGATGGGGTCACCAAGCTTCATTTTTGTGACAAAGGAGTCAAAACTTCGACGAAAGTGTATGAATCCAATGTTTTGGAATTGGTTGTGAAACCTCTTAACACGACATTATTCCCAAACAAGCCGTGGGACCTTTCAACAATATTCTGCTCCGGCCCATAAGGTTAAATTAACTCAAAAGTGGCTCAAAAACAATGTACTGAACTTTATTTCCATAGATGAGTAGCCATCGGGTAACCCAGACCTGAACTAATTGGATAACAAATTATCGTCCGTGTTAGAGGGTATAGCTTGACCTACTCTACGCCCAAATATCGAGTTTCTAAAGCGCGCTCCTGTTCGAGCCGAAATTTCCCATGTATGGAGAAATTTCTTATGTATGTCGTGCGTGTTGCGATCGACGACTGGCCGGATCGACTTCTCTGGTACTGGAAAGCAAATAGTGGCCATTTCGAATAATTTGTTTTACCATTTTGTAGCTATTGAATGCCTAAATATATAACAAAAATAATTTTAAATCTTTTGTTGTTTTATATGAGAGTACTAAGCAACACTGTAGATAGGTATTTCATAAGGGGGGGTTTACTGAAGCAAAATAAAATTATATATTATACTAGCTGTTTCCCGGCGCCCGTTGCTGCACCCTGCAACTATATGGGAAGATAACAGGTGTATTCAAACTATTTCTTAGACTCATAGTTTGACACCACTGCCATTTTCCATTGCCCGTTACAGTTTCCCAGTAGCAGGAGATCACTAAATAGTAACTCCATTTTGACTTTGTATGTAAGTACTGCTACTTTTACTTTCAAAGCTATTCGATAATAAAAATTTTAATTGTATGGGCGGAGCCACACCCACTTATAAAATGCCCATCCCAGTTTTCTAGTAGATGGACATTTCCCAGTTTTAGTACAGTTGCCGACAGTGAGCATACAAACTAAATTATCAAAATGTAGCCAAAAACTATTTCCGACGAAAACCGTAGGAAATATAGCATTTTTATTGATTTGTGGGCGGTTAAAGGGGGTGTGACAGAAATCTAAACCATCTCGTACTTGAAAAAAATCTACTGCCAAAATTTCAGCTGTATCGGCTCAGTAATTTTGAAGTTTCCAGCCATCACACAGACAGCGTTTTGCTTTTTGTATAGGTATATATTTTGGATAAAGATTATTGGCTATAACTTTTGATTGGTAAGAGATACTAAGATAATTTTTTCTAAAAAATTAATTTTTTAGCTTGTTTATTTTTTCAAAAATATAAAAACACAATATTGGAAAAAAAATGTTGTTCGAAAAAATCAAGGGTAGGCCTTGTTTTTTGAATCACAGAAATGGTTTTTAATCTTTGCGTAAAATTGAAACAATTCTTGCCTATAAATGTTGTAATTTTTAAATGGAGTTGAAAATTTGCGAATTAGAATTTAAATTATTTTTACAACAAAAACAAATTTTGAGTCTTTTTTTGAGGAAAACTCCAAAATTTCAGACCTTTTTTGAAAAAAATATTTAAAATATATATACTCAACTAACGGTATTTTTGCAATAAGGTTTTCATAGTATTTTGATGAAGCTTTAAGACAAAAAAAAATTTAACAAAATGTATGCAAAAGCAGCGGAGATATTTGACTCAAAAGACGCAAAATTAAATTTCTAATTGTTTTTTTCTCATTTTTGAGCAACGATGTTGCATTAAATATATCGTTGTAGTAAAATTTTTCATAGTTTTCAAGATATGTTCATGTTTTTGATGTGAAAATAACGGAAATTATTTTTATTTTACTAAATTTAAGAAATATTTAATATTTTGTTAATATTTGCACATGTACCCTAAGAAAACAACTAAAAATATGCGATTTTGTAAAAAATTTGTACTACAGCACCATCTGGTGTCCAAGGTGGGTCAAAGAAGATAGTGTTTAAGAACTCATCGTACCTGAAAACTACTATATACCAATTTTTATTCTAATCGCATGAGCGGTTTGGGAGTTTTAGGTGGTTTTGTAAAAAATTTGTACTATAGCGCCCTCTGGTGTTCAAGGTGGGTCAAAGAAGATAGTGTTTAAAAACTCATCGTACCTGAAAACTACTATATACCAATTTTTATTCTAATCGCATGAGCGGCTTGGGAGTTTTAGGTGGTTTTGTAAAAAATTTGTACTATAGCGCCCTCTGGTGTTCAAGATTGGTCAAAAAAGATAGCAGCAGAACACTCAACGTTCATGAAACTCACTGTATACCACTTTTTATTCTAATCGCGTAAGCAGTTTATGAGTTTTAGGCAGTTTTGTAAAAAATTTGTACTACAGCGCCCTCTGGTGTTCAAGGTGGATCAAAATTGATAGCCCACAAACACGCACCGTACCAAGAAACTTCTATACACAAATTTTCATGCTAATCGGTGTATATATATATATAAAAAAGGAAATTATGTTTGTAAGGCCGCAATAGACTCCTAAACTACTCATCCGATTAGCATGAAAATTTGTGTATAAAAGTTTTTTGGTACGGTGCGTGTTCGTGGGCTATTAATTTTGTTCCACCTTGAACACCAGAGGGCGCTGTAGTACAAATTTTTTACAAAACTGCCTAAAACTCATAAACTGCTAATGCGATTAGAATGAAAAATGGTATACAGTGGGTTTTATGTACGTTGAGTGTTCTGCTGCTATCGTTTTTGACCTATCTTGAACACCAGAGGGCGCTATAGTACAAATTTTTTACAAAACCACCTAAAACTCCCAAACCGCTAATGCGATTAGAATAAAAGTTGGTATATAGTAGTTTTCAGGTACGATGAGTTTTTACACACTATCTTCTTTGACCCACCTTGGACACCAGATGGTGCTGTAGTACAAATTTTTTACAAAATCGCATATTTTTAGTTGTTTTCTTATGTAACATGTGCAAATATTTACAAAATATAAAATATTTCTCAAATTTAGTAAAACTAAAAAAATTTCCGTTATTTTGACACCAAAAACATGAACATATCTTGAAAACTATGAAAAATTTTACTACAACGATATATTTAATGCAACATCGTTGCTCAAAAATGAGAAAAAAACAATCAGAAATTTAATTTTGTGACTTTCGATTCAAATATCTCCGCTGCTTTTTTATATATTGTGTTGAATTTTTTTTTGTCTTAAAGCTTCATCAAAATACTATGAAAACCTTATTGCAAAAATACCGTTAGTGGAGTAAATATATTTTAAATATTTTTTTCAAAAAAGGTCTGAAATATTGGAGTTTTCCTCAAAAACAGACCGAAAAATTATTTTTGTTGTAAAAATAATTTAAACTCAAATTCACAAACTTTTAACTCTATTTAAAAGTTATAACATTTGTAAGTAAAAGTGGTTTCAATTTTACGCAAAAATTAAAAACCATTTTTGTGATTCAAAAAACAAGGCCTACACCCCTTGAATTTTTCGAACAAAATTTTTTTTTCCAATATTGTGTTTTTATATTTTTGAATAAATTTAAAAGCTAAAATAATAATTTATTAAAAAAAATTATCTCAGTATCTCTTACCAATCAAAAGTTATAGCCAATAATCTATATCCATATCATTTCCGGTCTGCTTGCTTATCTAAATCTATCTATCTATATATCTATCTATCTTCTTCTTCTATATATATAAAAAAGGAGTTTATGTTTGTAAGGCCGCAATAGACTCCTAAACTACTCATCCGATTAGCATGAAAATTTGTGTATAGAAGTTTTTTGGTACGGTGCGTGTTCGTGGGCTATCAATTTTGATCCACCTTGAACACCAGAGGGCGCGGTAGTACAAATTTTTTACAAATCTGCCTAAAACTCCTAAACTGCTAATGCGATTAGAATGAAAAGTGATATACAGTGGGTTTCTTATACGTTGAGTGTTCTGCTGCTATCGTTTTTGACCTATATTGAACACCAGAGGGCGCTATAGTACACATTTTTTACAAAACCACCTAAAACTCTCAAATTGCTCATGCGATTAGAATAAAAATTGGTATATAGTAGTTTTCAGGTACGATGAGTTTTTTAGCACTATCTTCTTTGACCCACCTTGGACACCAGATGGTGCTGTAGTACAATTTTTTTACAAAATCGCATATTTTTAGTTGTTTTCTTATGTAACATGTGCAAATATTTACAAAATATTAAATATTTCTTAAATTTAGTAAAATAAAAATAATTTCCGTTATTTTGACATCAAAAACATGAACATATCTTGCAAACTATGAAAAATTTTACTACAACGATATATTTAATGCAACATCGTTGCTCAAAAATGAGAAAAAAACAATCAGAAATTTAATTTTGCGACTTTCGAGTCAAATATCTCCGCTGCTTTTGTATTCATTTTGTTAAATTTTTTTTTGTCTTAAAGCTTCATCAAAGTACTATGAAAACCTTATTGCAAAAATACCGTTAGTTGAGTAAATATATTTTAAATATTTTTTT
Source organism: Pherbina coryleti (assembly GCA_943735915.1). NCBI lineage: Eukaryota > Metazoa > Arthropoda > Insecta > Diptera > Sciomyzidae > Pherbina > Pherbina coryleti. The sequence goes on from OX030949.1 coordinate 45,921,496, forward strand.
CAAAAAAGGTCTGAAATATTGGAGTTTTCCTCACAAAAAGGCTCAAAAATTATTTTTGTTGAAAAAATAATTTAAATTCAAATTCGCAAATTTTCAACTCTATTTAAAAATTATAACATTTATAGGCAAAAGTTATTTCAATTTTACACAAAAATTAAAAACCATTTCTGTGATTCAAAAAACAAGGCCTACCCCTTGAATTTTTCGAACAAAATTTTTTTTTCCAATATTGTGTTTTTATATTTTTGAAAAAATATACAAGCTAAAAAATTAATTTATTAGAAAAAATTATCTAAGTATCTCTTGCCAATCGAAAGTTATAGCCAATAATGTTTATCCAAAATATATATACAAAAAGCAAAACGCTGTGTGTGATGGCTGGAAACTTCAAAATTACTTAGCCGATAGAGCTGAAATTTTGGCAGTACATTTTTTTCAAGTACGAGATGGCTTAAATTTCTGTCACACCCCCTTTTACCGCCCACAAATCAATAAAAATGCTATATTTCCTACGGTTTTCGTCGATTGGGCTACATTTTGGTAATTTAGTCTGTATGCTTACTGTCGGCAACTGTACTAAAACAGGGTAATGTCCATCTACTAGAAAACTGGGATGAGCATTATATAAGAGGGTGTGGCTCCGCCCATACAATTAAAATTTGTATTATCGAATAGCTTTGAAAGTGAAAGTAGCATTACTTACATACAAACTCAAAATGGAGTTACTATTTGGTGATCTCCTGCTACTGGAAAACTGTAACGGGCAGTGGAAAATAACAGTGGTATCAAACTATGAGTCTGAGAAAAGTTTTGAATACACCTATTATGTTCCCATATAGTTGCAGGGTGCAGCAAGGCGCGCCGGGAAAAGGCTAGTAGATTATATTTAACTTAATATCTGCTTACAAAAATAAGCAGTTAATAATACACAATTTATCTTCACACATAATATGGCAAAATTAAATATTTTGGAATATTTGCGTTTTTATTTAATATAGAAAAATATTCTGGATTGCTAAGGGGGGAGGAGTGAACCCCCAGAATCCCCATATCTACGGCATTGGTACTAAGTATAATATAATATGTAGGGGACTTTTGACAACAACTCTACCTGAGTGCATATTTGGCAATTTTATTTTTAATTTGGCTGGAAAGAGCTATATTTCATCTATCTTTTTGCCGAACAACGTAGCCTTAAATTATGGAAAAATTGAACATATGAGGCACATTGGAACATTCCACAAAAATATTTTTAATAGTACAGAAATGCAAGTTTAATTGTGGAAAAAGATGAACATTTTTTGACGTAGAATACGTCATTCTCGGAGGTAAGTAGGGTGGTTGATAGTGATCAGGTGTCGGTATTTAGGTCACAATTTGTGCCTAAAGTACTGATCGTACAATGTTGATGTTAGCACTTGTTGGTCTGCTTGATCCTCAAAAAAAAAAAAAAAAATAAATAACTGGCCATTTCAGCCCTTGAAAGGACTTTGACCTAGCTTCTTATGATCAATTGTGTTGTGCGTGTTATTAAGTTTATACACAATTGACCGAGAACCGGACCTACATGCTTAACGCCGACTCCGAACGGCGATGAACGATGAATGTTCTCGTTCTCAAGAAGCTTTACATGGCATTTTGATTACTCTCTGAGGTTTGCCATTGTCTGCAGAGAGGTGGCGACCGTACAGAAAAATTATTTTAATTCAAATAATTTTCTGTCGCTGCTGGGGTTCGAACCTGGGTTTCCAAAGTTCGTTGACATAGCGGCCACGCACTTTAACCAACTACGCCACGGACGCCTTGATCCTCACTGGGAGGAAAATTCATGTTTGAACTCTCTAACTTATATAAATTTTACACAATTACATGAAATATAAAGCCAACATTTGATGTTTTTGCTTGCTTAAGTTTGCTACCTATTTATCGACATTTTCCGGTTTTATCGACAAAACCATAAAATTTGTATGGGAGCCCCCCTAAGGAGTGGTCGGAGGGAATAGGTGTCCAAGGCAAAAATTCCTTTTCCTTTTGCAAAAGTAATGGGGGTCGGTCATACATATTAACCCTCTCCGGCACTCTTTTAAAGGTCATATCCTCAGGTGTATGGAATAAATATTTTGCTAAATATTTTTTAAACAAGATGTCATCAAAAGCGAATTGAATAATTCTACGTCTTGTGTTACGACATTGTCGAAACTACTGTATCTTTTTTATTTGAAACTTATTATGCCATTTTAAAAACTGTGAATGTAGTAAGCAGAAATACAGTAAAATATTCCAACCATATTCAGCACTTAAATTTCCACTGTACCCCCAATATGGCATTTACGCAAATTGCGTGTACGTTATCAAGTTAAGTATAGAACGCGTCAAAAATCACCTTAGATCGAAGAAGAATAAACCTTTATAAACCTTTATAAATATAAACCTTTTAAAAAAAGGGTTTCTTCAATTTTCTGTTTTTTGTGTACATTGACATGCACACAGGGTGACATGTTCCTAGCTTTTTTTTTATTCGATAAAAACTACTAGAGTATGCCAACAATAAGTGCCGTAAAGTTCGACAAATAGAAGATTTCAGTTTCACACCCTTTTTACACTAGATTTAATTGAGACAAATTTTATGTAAATTATGAAATTTTTTTTTAATTTAATAGAATGAATTGATTTAAGAAATCAATTATTAAGCTATTTAAGCAGCACACAAGTTGCTTCCTTCATCCTTAACCAAAACTTATTTTCGTTTGTGTTCATTTATATTTCAAGTTAATATATATTTTAAGTAAATAAAGCTTAAAACAAAAGATGGATAGTAAAATATAAAATTTAATAAAAAATTACAAATGCTTTACTGTTTCTTATTGGTTTTATTGTTTTTTTTTTTTTTTTTTTTTTTAAATAACTGATTATTCCGAAAATTTTACATTTCACGACACTTATTCTTTTCGTAAGTTGTTTTAGTTGTAGCTTTCAGACTTCAGAAAATGGTGAATTTTATGATGAAACCATGAACATGAGAGAACATTACACTAACAGACAAATCTTTTGGAACAGTCATAACAACAACAATGTAACAATGACTTTAGGTTATTATGTATCTACACTATAACATATAAATATATTTTGTTGCTAATATAAATAAATTTTTATTGCATTCATAATGCATAAATTCTTAAATATAAAGATTTGAATTTTTTTTTTTTTTTTCTTCAGTTAGTCACACTTGGTGTGTTATTTTGCTATAAAAAAAACGCAAAAACGTTGCTATATAATTGAGTTATTTTGTTGTGTTTCGTTTCTTCATACATCTGTGTGTACAATGATTAAGATGATCAAGTGGATTTTTTTTTCTGTATTATGTTAAATTCTTCTAGTTTTTATACATGCAAAGTTGGCATGTTTTTTTTTATATCAAGCTCTAAAATCACAACCAATTAAGATTTGGTTTAAAAATCATTTAAAATTATTAGAGCTCGGTCAAAATCTTTTATCAAATTCTTTAAAATATCTCACGCCTATCTAAGTCTACCTAATTAACTACCAAACCTTATGAAATGCAGAAGCATTTCTTGGCAGAACACACAATGCTTGTACTAGCAGTTATAGTAGTTTTTACTAGTTATAAATAGCCTTTTCTGAAAGGAAGTAGCTTTTACTAGTAGTTAATAGCTTAAATTAGAAGTAAGAAGCTTTCACTGGAGCTAGAGATGATACAAAACAGTCAGTATCGTGCTGTTCTTTCTTTTTATTATTTCATTTAAGGGGGTCCTCTGGTAATCCGAAAAATTTTTTTTCGATTTTTTTTTTTTCATATTTCTATTGCTCAGATACTCAAAAACATTTTCCCAAAAGGATTTTTCAAAATTCGAATAGTTAGGAGATTAATATTCGTAAGTATTGTATTAAAAAAATATGTGTTAATGTCATTTGTGTGCCTCAAAATTGAAGTCAAAACTTTAAACGCGTTTTTCTCGAAACCATGTTTTTCAAAACTTTGCGCACGATAACTCAAACAGTTTTTGACCGATTTTGATATATGAGGCATGAAACGACGCAGAATTTACGCCGCTATAGCCCCTACCTCAAACTTGCCGAAAAAATAATGTTTACTATTTTTTTTCTACACTAGACTACAAAAAAAAAGGTCGAAATTCGATTTTTCATTTTCAAAGTGGCGGCTCCCCCCCTAAAAAAATTTCGATTTTTGTTTCCGAGGTAGGGGCTATAGGGACATTCATTCTAAGTAACTGAATATTTTTTTTTTTTTTTCAGACGATGTTTACTCTTGGAATCGTGCGCAATTTGGACCCACCTTTTTTCCGGAGAACCTCGTTACCAGGCCGAGAACTTTCTGAACGGTCCATAAATTCACTTTTTCAAAATTTTGTATTTTTTTCAATAAATTAAGCTACCCAAATCAAAAAACGGAACTAAAATATCTTTACTCGTTCTCTTTCCACAATATTTTGAAAAAAGGCTAAAATTTGGCATAGATTACCAGAGGACCCCCTTAAGTGTTTTCGTTCGTTTATCGTAAGATATGCCTACATGTGTCATGACAGTTGTTGCGTCAAAATTATTTAAAATAAAAATTAAAAATTATACATACCATCCATCATACACTTAAGGGACATCCTACACTCCCATCGGTAAGAGTTTCTATCGTGGAGGGAGCGTTACTATATTGGGTCTCATAAAAATATATTCGTAGCGATAGACATACAGCCGTGCTTACATCATAGTAATAGTTACAATTTTCTTTATCACTTCGTTGTTTAGGTCATATATTTAATTGTGTGTTTTTTTTTCTATTTATAATGACTGCAGTTGATTTTTATATATGTATGTATATATATCTTCATAAATATGTATGTATATTTATGTATATACACAAGTTTATATTTTGTTTTGTTTTGTTTTAACAATAAACATGCATTATAAATGGACGTCAATTCATTGTTTAAATCCTTGTTATCGTTAAAAAGTTATTTTCTTTCGAAATTGTGTTTTGCATTTTTTTTTTTTTTGTTATAGAATTCTTCAATTATTCTAATACAAAATCGATTCGAAGTCGGAAATATTAAAATTATCACTAGGAAAATCAAAGAAAAAAAAAAAGATAAAGTAAATGAAAAATATTTATTATGGTACATAAAATAATTTTAAATTTTGATAACTATATTTATATTAATTCTAATAATAATTAGTAGAGAAAAAATCTCATCAGTTTAAGTATTAGGTTGGTAAAAAAGTTGTGTCGTTTTTTTTAGAGGAAATTTTAATTAAGTTACGCTTAATTTATCCCCTATCTCCTTTTTAGTTACTATTTAACCACTCATTTCCCGGTCACCTGACTTGAACCTTCATACCGCCTGAATTGAATTTCCCGGTTTCTCAAAATTAAATGATTCAAAAATACACGTAACATCAAAAATCAAAACGTAGAAATACGTACAAGCTTTCGATTTATAGGAACCATTAGAAATTGTCTAAATCTTTAATATTTCTATTGGAGCAAAAAAAAAAAAAACAAAAAAAACCCCAACTTTGTTACCAACCTAATACATGTATACAAAGTTTTGTTTATGTTTATTCTCACACGCACAAAAATACAAGCTATGGAGAATAATGTTAATACATGTCAATAATACAATATGTTTTAGGTGGAAGGTGGAGAGTGGTGGGTGGGGCTGCTGTTGTGGTTGCGGTTTTAAGTGCTGGTAGTAAGTTGGGAGAGCGATTGTGAGTTGAAAGCTAGCATGACTTAAAAAGCAAACAGTAGCAACAACATCAGCCAGCAAGCAACGCGCGCATCATCTGGACAATATTTTGTAACGACAAAAAACATGCATTATTATATTACAATTTTTTTTTTTTAGTTTTGATTTCTTCTTATAATTTAATATGTAATATTTAGTTTCTTTTTCATACTCAAAACTATCAAACCTAGAAGCGCGCTACACTGCCACTCTCATGTTATGCTTGTTCTTTGAGAAGCTTTGAAGCTGCTTATAGATGCATTATAGTGCTATTTTGTAAGCTGAATCGATGAATTGCATTTTTGCATTTATGATTAATTTAAGCATGAAAATACAGGAGGAGATATGATTATTTTTAGGTTAGTTTTGCTTTATAAAAAATATGCTATATTATGTATAATTGTGAATAATTGGCAATATTGTGAATAAAAAAAAATTAATTAAATTACAATGTTTTTGTTAATAGAATGGCAATACTTTGAATGGAATAACGTTTTAGGACAATTCAAACAGTAAAAGCAAAAATGATTACATTTTTCGAATTGGGCAAATAAAAAATATTAATACTTATATAAAGGCCAATGCCATTGGTTGTTGACTTGAGACTCCACAATCAACAAATAGTTGAATAATGTGTCAATGTGAGTTCCCCAAGACTATCTTTTTACTGTTGGTTGACTGGTTGTTAAAACTGTATTTTAATGAAGATTTTTATCTCCTTCGAAAAAATATGCACGTTAAATAACAAAGAAAAAAATAAATTTTTACTTTATTTTTACGTAATGTTACAAAATTCCACAATCCCGGCTAGTAATCGGCCACCGCCTTCTGTAGAAAATAAATCATCTTTGATGCAGAAGATATATTTTCGAACAAGAGCCGTTAAAAGAGTCCTTGGAAACCTCAACCACCAATTGTACTAAAAATGTGTGCTTCTACACCGGCTCGACCTTGGTGTAACCTTTTCAACATCTCATAAAGGACAGGAGTACTTCCATTTTGTTGGAAGGTCGCGAACGTTCAGCCGGTACCTAAAAAGGTGCTACGAACCCTGAAAACTACCAATCCATTGCGATATGCTCTACGCTCTCCAAATTCATCGAGAGTGTAATAAATTTCCACCTTTTGGATTATCTGAAGCGCAACGAATTGCTTAGTGACCGTCAATATGGCTTCCGTATGATTCACTTTATTGGCGACCTCATGGTGTTCCTCACGGAGAAATGGAACCATTGTGTTCTCTTCTTCGGCGAAAGCAGGGTTATTGCTCTGAATATTTCTAAGAAGCTTGACCGAGTGTGGCATAAAGCTCTCGTGTCAAAATTAATTGCATATGGTGTTGGTGGTAACTTTGATCGATGATCACATGTTTTCTGAAGGACAGGTCGATTCGTGTTGCAGTTGACGGCATTTCGTTTAATGAACACGCCGGAGTAGCAGGAGTACCGCGGTTGCTGGAGTACCACAGGGTTCATTCCTATCGCCAACTTTGTTTCTGGTTTTTATCAACGACCTTCCGTTGTTGACTCACAACCGAATTCATTCGTTTGCTGACGATAGCAGCATTTGTCATTCATATTTTTTAAAAAAACGCCCGAATTCTTCGGAGATTGAGAGAAAGAGGCAACATATGAATGACACACTGCTTAATAACTTGGAAAAAATCTCCGAGTGGGGGCTTGCTAAAGAGTCGAGTTTAATGCTAGCAAGACTCAGTGTTGCCTGTTAACTCACAAACGAGTGGATTGCCCCTTATTGGCCCTCAATATGAACGGTGTGGATCTTGGGGAATCAGATGCTCTCAACGTTCTGGGCATATAGACTAACAAGTGCCTAGGTTTTTTAAAACGGTGTTACAAATACTTCACTCCAACTGATCTACGCTTTTGATTTAAGTTTCATAAGTTCCTACCTAAAGATGCTACTGGGATCGAAAGTAAAAAAAAAAAACATTAAAACTGAGTTGATTTACTCAGATTTGTGTTCTAAGCAATATAAAAATCGGGCCCCGCAATCGGCGCACTAGTTCTCATGCTATAGGATTAAAACTTAAAAAAAACACTAAAACGCGCCCCACGCCAAAAGTTGTGTTGGCTTTTAGATTTATTATTTTGATGGGCTGCTTGTTGAATATGCAAAAGCCCATTAATGGGTCATAAAATTGTTTTTCCTAGTTGAAGATAGTCATGAGCTTAATCACGATTTGGATTTGACAAATTAAAAATTCGTACAATTTTTTTGGATTTCTCTCTCAACACAAACGAAGAGTTGCAGGGTGTATCTTACTTAGCATGAAGCATTAGTTAAATACAAAATGCATTTCTTAGAACTTCAATTTTGCATTTATGTTTTTTTCTTAAATATGCGTAAAGGGCAAAAGGCATGAACTTAATTAAAAAAAAAAACAACGAATATGCTTTTACTCAACCCAAAGACAATCATGGCACATGTACGAATAGCAGTGATAAGGTGGTAATGAGTTAAATTTAAACATTCAAGTGAAATCAATGAGTTTTGCCTTATGACAAGAAATAAATAGCAGCATGGTGTGTGATTGTTTGTGCGCAAATCCCAACGAGCAATTGACAATGAAACAAGCTTATTAGAAAATTTATTTTAATAGCAAATTTTGAGTAAATAAGCAAAATTATATATTTTAAAGTAACAGGAATAACTAAACATTAAACTTCACAAAAACATATTCTAGTAAAATACCTGTTTTTTTTCTATTAAGATAGGCACATGAATGTTTACAATTCTTGCTTGTATGGCATTTCATCACTTTATCAAGCCCACTACAATCCACCCACATCGAATCCCAATTGAATATTCTCATTGATATAAAAATCGAAATCCTCAACATAACAATTCGTGCTGTCGGCAGAGTTGGTGGTTGCAACACATGTTTGCAGAATTCGATGTTTGACATACGGTTGTTGTGAAGTTGATAGATAGATGGTTGACAAAAAATTTAAATATTAGAAAACAAAAACAATAGTAAGAAATAAAAATCATTATAAAAGAACAAACTTGTAAAAATAAATAAGATCTAACGCTATCGAGTGTAATGAAATGAAAACATAAAAGCCATAATGTTTGTTTTTATTGTAAAACCTGCTGCAAAAGTTGTCATCTACCGGTATGGTTAACTAGTTAAAACGGTCGTGTTCTAAATGTGATACGCACAATGACCGAATAATAAATAATTAATAATTCTACTCGAAATAATCGAAAATGTACAAACATTCATACATATAAAAATGTATTAACTTAATTTTTATATTATGAAATAACTATTGAAAATAAGTGAAATTTTAAGCCACTTTTTTCGAAACGAACAATTTATTTTCATAAACAATATGCGAACGTTTACTTCCTAATAAAAAACAAAAATAAAAAAAAACGTAGGACATTTATCTTTCAAAAAAAACTAAAGATTAACATTTATGGAAAAAATGTAATTTTTTATACCTACGCAAAGCAAATTTTTAAAATTTTTGAGAATATTAATCGAACATTAGAAAATCACTTCGTCTACTTCACAGAAAAACTGATTTTTCGCGCAAATCATCTTCTTTTCAAATAACGCTCTGTTTGGGCTACACAGAGCTCACTTTGGAAATAAGTTTTTAATATTTCCCACGTTGTTCAAGCTTAAAGCAACTCACTTCTTTCCGCGGAGGTATAATGCTGACTTAATGTCAAAATTTCGAGCGGGAAACAGCTGTCAGTGTCAAAATAACCTATGATTTAAAAAAAAACACTATACGGCCCACCCTGTATTTAAAAACCACTGCGTGATTATTTCAGAGCCAAGAAAATTAAATGTGTTAATGTTATAAAGTTGTCAGTTCATAATCAAAGTAAATTAAGAAATTTTTACGCTACCCTAAGAATTGAAAGAACTTACTGCGCAATTGAACTTATTAAAATCTCGGATTAAAAATTTTAAATTAATTTAAAAAAAAAACATTTGATCTAGTCTCGAAAATAATTGATTTGCAAGTAAAAATAACTGATTGTTCGTTTCGACATGAGGCTTGCCTTTTAAGTTTTGCGTCAAACTATGAAAAAACAATGGTTAGTGCTTGGTCAGTGCTTTTATTGTTTTTCAAAGTATTCTCCAAGATGATCAATACTCTTTTGTATTAGTTTGAACCAATTTTCGAAGTTGGTACCTCTAAAACCAGGTTTTTTAAGACCTCAACGGTTTGTTCGGGCGTTCGCCTCGGATTTTGTTCATCATGTGAGAACACAAGGAGAAGTCAATTGGTACCAAGTTGGGACTGTAAGGCGGATGATTAATCAATTCCACGGTATGAGTGCTCAAAAACTTTTTTGTTTGAGCTGATGTGTGGTAACTTGCATTGTCTTAATGGATGATGATCTTCCTTCGGTGGCTCTGTATCGTCCAGCATTATAGTACTCTGCTGCTTAAGTGGTACAGTTGCAACATGATCAGTTTTTCTTGTCAATCCACGTCGAAAATCGTAAAAAATCATCACACGAAAATGTCCACGTGTTAATTCCATATTTTTGTTGAAATACAATTTTCAAACACTGTAAAAAACACAATAAGCGCACAAATTTTTGAACGGAACCGTCAAAATTCACCTTGGAACGCTTAGTGTTGACGAAGCGCAAGACTTAAGGCAGCCCTCGTATAGTAAAAGTGGCTATTTATTTTATTTTAAATAAAAAATAGATTTAAAGAGTTTTACTGATAACACCAATTAGCTTTTATAATTTTAAAAAATTTCTGTTCAGAATTACTAAACATTGTTTTTTGAAGACTGAAACCTTATGTATAATAATTATGAAAAACCTTGTATAATCCTTAATATAAAGAAACAAATTATTTTCTTAAAACGCATCCAATTCAAAGTATTGCTTCTTGATAAAATTGTATATAAATTTTAAGTGAAACTATAAAAAGCTGTATAAAAGAATTAGTGGAAAAATAAAAAATAAAATGTAGATAAAAAATAAGAAATGGTTGCGCGCCGCATGTGTCTAAAAAAAGTGCTCACATTGATGTAATAATTAAATATTGCAACGCTCAATTGATGAAAGTATGAAACTAAATGAAGAAAAAGTACTCAAAAACTCACCTCGACATTTGTATATCTTGCGGATGCGGTGACTGCATATGATGCTGCGGTGTCGCTATCATAGGTGCACCTTCAATGGCCGGAACATGAGCCTTTATTGTGTTTGCTACATAGCCATCCCTGGTTGTTTGTTCTTCTAAAAGGAAATTAAGCGTGGTTTGAGCAACTTTTGCACTTCGAAATTAAAAAAAAACAAAAAACATTGTAAATATTTTCTACCAATGCGCTGAGTATAGAACTCTTGATAAGCCTCTTCCTTGGGTCTGTCTGTGGGATAGACATAACGCAATACTGTCAAATCATAGACGCGATCGGCCAAACCACGTATATTCAAATCTCTAGCTGTCCAAGGTGAAAGCATCATAACACTGCCCTGATCATTGACAAATGCTACGGTGATGCCACCTGTACAAAGAACAAAATAAAATTGTAATTTCTTAACTCTAGGCATAAAGTTTCACATCTCACCAAGTTCACTATCGGAGAACCGCAATAGAAACGTACCAGCACGCGTTAGTCCTAAAATCTCTTCAGTTGTTTTTTGCTTATTAATAAAGCCTACGACTAGTCCTGCTTTCCAGAGTCCCAACAAATGATCTTTGGTTAGTTTCATTATGGCAAAAAACCAATCCCAAAACGTAAATGAGCGATCGGGTAGTGGCTCCTTACAGAATTGCGCCCAGGTTATGTAATCCTTGTGATCGCCGCCCATACCGTCGTTGCGGAAAAGCTTTTCGTCTAGAATGATGTTCGTATTTATTTTAAGCTTTCATTTTACATATTCCAAACTTACATAAGAAATTCATGTTCTCTTCGGTTAATGGCCGTCCTGTGGCCGATGCGAATTTCGTATTCAAAGCCAAGGATAACTGTGACCATGACACCTTTTCCGGCACTTGAAATGGCTCGCGGACTATGTCTGAAAATGCGTTGTCCCAAGTGATGGTGGCCCATGACTGTGGCTCTTGGTTACCATGCACTATAACAACTACAGGCAAAGAGAGAGTCCACACCTAAGAAACACATTAAGAGGAATAATACTCAGTCATTATTTACTTAAAAATTAAACATTATTCATATTAAGACTTATTGGCACGATATAATTTTATAAATTATATTTTTAAGTATTTATTTAAGTTTGAAAAGGATTCGAAATTGTATCGTGCATGTAACTATGGATACTTTGACCATGCTTTCAATAAAAGGAGATTTTTAGAGGCGCTAATTCCAAGTTCGAAATTCGTTAAGTATTCTCATATTTTCCAATTTGTAAGTATGAATCTTCAAATGGAAATTTTGATCAAAAGTAATGTTGAAAGTTCGGTATATTTTATAATACAAGTTTATTAGAAACAATCAAATGAGTTTTTGTTAATTTTTTTTATATTTTTATAAACTTTAACGGCATATTTTGGTGTTCTTTAATCTTTTTAAGGAGAGTTATTTATTATTAATAATAATTATATTTTAATTAATAATGAAGTCATTGTATTATAATTATATTTGAATTAATTAATAATTCATAAAGTATTTAACTAATTTTTTAAAGTTAAAGTTAAAAATATATTCAATTCACTTGAGAGTATAATTTATGTATAAAAGTAAGATGAAGTGTTATATGCCAAAAATTGTTGGCATATAAAGGGTTATCCATTTTAAAGTAAAAAAGTTAAGTTTAAAAAAACACTAAAAATGCAGATTTCGATAAAATTTCTATTTCGTTATAAAGTTTAGACTTTGTCATTATAGTGGAATACAATATCATTCAAATGTCATCCAAGGGAGTTTTTGCAGGGACTCAATCCTTTTCAGGTAATTTTCGATGGTTTTTGTGCACAACTCGGGCACAAGCTTGGTCATGACTTCACGAATGTTGCTTTTTAATTGCTATAGAGGTTGAAGTTTATTTACGTAAACACGATCTTTTGCGTAGGCCCACAAAAAAGTCCAGAGGCTTCAAATCGCACAATCTCTGAGGCCAATTGACATCGGCAAATCTGGGAATAGTGTCCTCGAAATATCTTTTGAAACAAAGCCCTAATTGGTGCTGTAGTGTGGCTTATGGACCCATCTTGTTGAAACCACATATCGTACAGGTCCATATATTCACTTTCTGGTAAAAAAATAAATCAGCCAAAGCGCTCAGAATTGACTGTAACGGTTGCTCCTTTGATCGTTCTCAAAAAAAAAAAAAAAAAAAAAACGGACCAATGGCACCACCAGACCATAATAATGCACACCAGGCAGTCACACTATTTGCGGATGCAATGACCTCGCCACAATCGTTTGGAAATTTTCAGAGACCGATATGGCAATTTTACTTATTCACGTATCCATCTAGTGCAAAATGGGCCTCATCACTGAAGAAAATTTGCTTCGAAAAATCAGCATTTAACAAAAATCAACAATTTAACAATTTTGACGCGTTGTTCGATGATAAAATGTTCTATAATACATATCGTTTTATCATCGGCAATTGGATGACATGAACATTTAACACCTGCCAAATGCCAGGGATACACATTTCGAAACCCGAAATGGATAACCCTTTATTTTAATCTAAAGCTTGTGATGGGCAAAATTAGGTTTTTTTATTTTTTATTTATTTTTCTGTACAAAAGCAGTTCATGATGTCAAAAAATTAAAAAATATGACAAGAAAAGTACTGTATTACGATTTTCTACGTTATTTTTGCAATAAATCCTCCATTTTCATGTTATATGCCCAGTATTATATTACTCGAATGAGTTATCGTATCCAAAAGACTAGTGTAAAAGGGTAATTATGATAAACAACTTTTTCAAAACTAAAAAGTTGCTCCAAAGATGATTTTTAAGTTTTTTTTTAAGATTTTCACGATTTGTGTTATGCTCGTTCAGGTATTTTTTGCCTGTTATACTTTACTCAAAAATCACGATGGCAAAAAAAGTGACCTTTTCGAAATTGTCTCTATTCCTTCATCTTTATTTTTATCATAAAAAAAAATTCTACTGCTTTCGTTTTACATTATACCGTTTCGATCATTTGAGTGCAGTTGGTTACGTTATTTTTTAGATGCTAACATATATTTACTTACTCTTATTTTATAATCATCCACAATCGATGATGTGTAAAATAGTAACGCAAACTTTTCATCCATAACGCTTTCTGTACCCTTCTTTTCAGCACGTTTTATTTTTTTGAGCTGCATATTTCTGTTCAAGTTAAAAAATTAAGCAAAGTTTAAAAAAAAGAAGAGTACATCGTAAAAATGTGCGGAACCTGAAACTGGCTGAAAAGACTCTCGTCTGTTGCTGATATTCCATGGTACCGACATTGTTTAATATCTCTCCTGAAGATGGCGGGGTACCGTGAGAAACCTCACCCATGGTACGCTGTGCGGAATGTCTTTGAGCCTGCGCCTCTGTTGAATGAAAAAAAGAAGTTATTTTTACACTTAATTTTTCAAAAAAATTAAAATAAAATAATTTTTTTTTAAAATAATGAATAATTTGATTTTTTTTAAAATATATACATATATAGCCAATAATTTAACGTAAAATATTATGTAACAATATTATTTTTAAATAAGAGTTTACTTGCCAGATAGAATAATACATTCCACTGTGGGAGTGTTCATGTTGATGCCAAGTTGTGGACCGATTAACCATCGCACTGCAGCTGCAAATCTATAGAGCAAATATATTTTTAAATAAATATTCTGATACACTAAGCAGTCTGTCTATCTTACCGCGTATTGGTCTTCATTACTTGGGGCGGCTGCTTTTCCACTATAAATGCCGACAGGACTAGCACTTCTTGAGCGCAACGCACATGACTCAGCAACTCACTCAACCCGATATCCTCACCAATATTTATAAGTATTAATAAATTGACATGATTGAGTATTTTACACACAATATCAACAAGCAGCTCAATGCAACGCTGTATATCATCCAAATTATCACGAAATTGTGCACCATTGCCAGCCAAAGCCTGATTGCGCTGCCAATTCTTCAGCTCATCTATGACACTGGCCTGTATGATATCGTATTCAGCAACTATTTTACGCATCTCCATAGCTAGACCCTCTTTACGATTCAACAACAGGGTGTACTGCTCCTTAAGTTTGCGTTCACTATCCGCTGCCACCTGATGATTCATGTGTGGCTTATTCTGATTATAATCACTTAGGAAAATGTGAAAAGTTTCGCATTCGGTGCGAAAGGGCTGTATAACCTGTCGTACACGTTCGATGTCCATGTTAAGCTTTTGTATGCGAGCATGCGCAGTGTAGAGTTCATCGCCGGCGGTGTGCATGCCTGCTCCCATTTGGCCAACGGCAGCAGCCGTGGCGCACATATACTGGTTGTGTGGCATTTGTTCGAGCAGCTGTATTTCCTTTTGTAATCCGTTACGCAGATGACTATAAAGATCGGTTGCTGTGAGCTGTCTGACGAGTGCGCAAATTTCAGCAAATTTGTATTTCATTAAACTGTCGTTGCCAAGTGCGATGAGTTTTTGCTCCAGATCATCGTAAAATTGTTGCACAATTTGGGCAAAAATTTCGGTGCTCGTTGTATTGATGCGCTCGGACCTTGGTGGGAGATAGAACAAAAACATAAATTCAATTTTTTTATTAATAAAATTTTTAAAAAATTTTGATTTAAATGTACAGCTAGGGAAAATCTAAATATGCATAAAGTTCGAGCCGCCATTTTAGATTTACCATAAAAAAAATCTTAATATATAAAAGCGGCTATCACGGTTGAAGCACTGAGCTACCTTATACTCACACCATATGTTCGTGTGGTACTCCAGATTATTTTTGTTTGTGTTAGACCCCCACCCCCCTATATGACACTGGAGTTGCTTTTTTTCGAAAATTCTTATCTATGGTCCGATTTTGCTCAAGTCACACCATATAATATTTAAATAAAACGAAAATCTTTGGTAAATTTGGCCCGATAGTTGGCGCTGAGGTGGAGATATTTAAGAAAATATAGTTTTTCCTGTAGCCCCAGCTATCAACAATATTAAATTTATATCTAGTAATATGTTATATCTTAGTTTGATATTTTACAAAAACTTCGGTCAGGTGTCGTTGTATAGTTATATATATGTATACGCTATATTAATTAATACCTTTTTTAAAACTTTTTTTTTCATGCAACAATAAATAAATAAATAACCAATGCGGTAGCCTGTTTACGTTTACTCCGGATTTGGATGGAATATAACGTTTCTGTAGAAACTTAATCCTATCATATCAGTTTTCAGTGAATGAAATACAACACATTGCAGCACAACTCGAGCACATCACAGCACAATGTCTGAAAACCACGTGCTAAAAAATGCTGGAGTTTACTTAATGCACATGGAATCTACCTCTATATTTGTGCTCAAAACAAAATCTATCCTAATAAATGCTTAATATACCTACAGATAGATTTTGTAACCTTCAAAATCTATTAACACAAGAAACAGAGTCCATTGTGGAGTTGCTATTCTATATGACAAAGCTATTATTCATTAGCAGACACAAAAATAAGCTGAAAAGTATGCAGCATAAAAGTTCTGCTAACTATAAGAAGCCTTGAAAGTTGTCATGCACAAAAAAGCTGATAATAGCGACAATGTGCACATTGATGGTTTCTAAAAGTAAGTTTATATGTAATAAACAACAACCACTCATGACAAGGAGTTGAGAGAGAAATTAAATTCTAAATAAATTCATTCACAATGATGGCTTATTTATAATGAATGCTAAAGCTCGAATGTCAGACAGAATGTGTGCAATGATCAGAATGCCATGAAAATTGAATAATTCTGAACTATTAGATGTTCGTACCAACAAATGTAGACTGGGGCCGGATACGCAAGCCACTAGACAGTCTGGTTTTACACTTACATTATCCGTTCTTCGATCCATTGCGCAAAGTAGACGCGTATATCAGCGAGTCCTTTTTCATCGTAATACAATTTCATGCTCTGTTCAATCTCTGGACTGCACACAATACGTTTCCACAAACTCATTTTGAATCGCTGATTTTTATGTTTTTTTTTAGTAGGTTTTATGATAATATGTAAAGTATGTGTATGTGTATGTGTGAGAGTGGGAGCTTTTGTATGAAATGTGTGCGTGGGTATTATTGTGGTTGCTCTATTTTTCTTAAAAGGTTTGCGTTTCTGTCTCGTCACTCGTAAATACGAAATATTCAGCTATTCGGAAAATGCGGCATCCCACGCATACACGTCGCTCACATTGAAGCTGCTGTTTAAGCACCGCCAGTCCAGCGATCGATCCTAGGGTAATCAATATTAATACTATCACCACGACACCCACTCTGCACCGGTTCAAGTTTTCAAATTCCAGCGAATTTTTACAAAATGAATTACTGAAAAATGAAAGAAATGAGAGCAAATGAAAATGTGAATTGCTTAGATTTTATTTAAAAAGCATGGATGATGGAACATTTTTCAAATATAAGCTACCTATGTAGATAACAATAAGTTAATGTGGACATTGTTAAGGTTTCTGCTAAAATTATTTGAGTTGCCAACATTATGTTAAATGAGTTATTTTGTTTAAAGACAGTAAAAATTAAGGATGATGCAGGATGAAAAAGCAGATGCAAAGCAGTCGATAAATATAGTTTGCACCAAAGTTTATAGTTCAAACGATAATTGAGTTGCATTTATCTTTTAATATATTTTTCTTCGACACAGAACATCGCCAGTTTGATTTTTTTTTTTTTGTGCCCCTTGATGAAATTGGAAATAGTAACTCTTTTAAAAACTCAGTGTAACTCTTTGAAACCTTGGAATGTAAATTGAATTGAATTTTTTTTTTTTTTTTTTTTTTTTGATACTTTCCCCATACTTTCCTTTGTCAAAAAATTGCTCCAAGCTTTATTCTTATTCTTTAATTCGTCCCAATTCCTGACCTTATTCTGGTTCAAATCCTTTTTCTAATCTTGTCCTTAATGTGTACAAATCTTTGTTCTATTCCTTGTCCCATTTCTTGTCCTTATCGTTTTCCCAATGTTGTTCTAAATATTGTTTTAGGTGTGTCTAAATCTTTGTTTTGATCTTTGTCTCAATCCTTGTCATAATCCTTGTTTCAACCTTTGCCTTAATCCTTGTCCAATTCCACGCTCTAGATTTTGTCCTACTGCATTTCTTATTCCTGATTCTAAAACTGAGCCCAAAACCTTGTCCTCATCCTTTTTCTAATCTCTACCCTAATCCTTGTCTTAAAACTTGTTTATTTTTGATTTTACTTTTGCATTTAGATTATTTTAAGGGGTTCCCCAGAGGGGCCTCGTTATACCATTTTTTTTTTTATCATGTGATCGAACTGTAACTTCCTTTACATAAAATTTATCGTAGCAACTATTGTTACAGAGCTATAATTCCATGCAACGTTTTTTCAATGTTTTTGCATTTTTACTGCATTAAGCAGCCTCCTTGATAAGTGGCTCCAATTTTTTTTTTTCTGAACTCAAAGGAACACTTTTTGCTGTCTTAAAATAAAATCTTTTGCAGCATTTATACTCAGCTAGTTATAATGCCATGCAACAATATTGCATTTTTTGTTGCATCAGTTGATACCTCACCTAAGAGGGCAGGCATAGTTTTTGAAGTGATAACTTCTTTAGGCGCGTTTGGCAATTTCTGATCTCGATTCAATCGTCAGCATACAGTTAGATTCTGCCGCTGTTTTTGTATGTTCGAACATGTGCGCACTCTCATCGTAGTCGTTGCTACACACAATCTTACGTTTGCATTTTGTTGTTGTTGTGTTTCAACATTTATATCATGCGTGTGTATGTTTGTGTTTTTTACAGTGTGTACGTACATGCAGGGTGAGCCAAATAAAAGTTTTTATGAGTTTTTTTTATAAAATGAACGAAATAAAATTTTTTCCATGCTATAATACACGGAAAAAATTTAATTTTTTTAGTGCTTGAATCGTTTCCGGATTGTTGGAATAACATCGGTCCTTCACGGTTCCCCACAAAAAAAAAGTCCAAAGGTGTAAAATCGCAGCTCCGAGACGGCCACTTGACATTGCCAAGACAGCTGAAAACACGATTTGGGAATTTGGTGCCCAAAAGATCGATTGTGGCATGGGCTGAGTGGCCCATCCATCCTATAGAACTGCATCTTATTTTATTTTTCGTGAATGTCAACCTGTGCACCTATAATCGTGCTAAGAACTTTTCTCGAATAAATCAAAAAAGAAAAACCAAACAAATTAAAGTTTAAAGCGTAGTCAGTTGCAGTTATTGAGGTAACTTTTTTACATAAGTTGCACTTATAAATGTCTCGTACTGTTGCAAAAATCAAGGAATTGCGTGTATCAAGGGTTGAGATTATCGAGTCTGTACTGTAATATTTTATATAACATAAAAGTTATTATTTATGTACATAGATATATCTTTTAGAACTGGAAAATGAGAAGTTATCACTTGTATCGTGTGGTCATAGGCACACACCTTTTTTTTTTACTTTTGTCATAAGACCTAGTCTAAATCGTTTCTACTTTATATTTACCTTGCCATAAACTCAGTAAGTAATAATTCCATGCAACGCCGTTACATGATTCATGAATTTTTCGATCAAGTAACGGCTCTCTTCGTGGTTTCAGGAAATCATGAATTTTTTGTCTTGAGGGTTAAGAATCAGCCTTTACTGGCGAATAATACTTTTAACCATAGCACCTATACACAGCAGGTTATAATTTCTTGTAACAAATTTTAAGTTTCGTTGCGTAGGCAGCTTCATCCGCGACCCGATGACGGTTTTAATTTTTTTTTTATTGTTGTCATAAAGACAAAGGAATAACCTCTACTTTCTTGTCAGTACTTTTATCAGAACACCTATTGAGTAACAATTCAATTCAATGCAAGTTGAACAGCTACAAATTAAAATAAAAAACGAATTGGCCAACAACTAAGTTCAAACAACTAATGATCAAACTGTGTTAACACAAATGATCGAGAGCTGATCCTACAAGTTTTATGCCGACTCCGAAAGGCTTATGTACATATTCTCAATAATCTTAACATGACATTATCCACTCTCTGATGTTTGTCATTATCTGCAGAGAAATTACGACCGATCAGAAAAAAATAATGTCAAGTAAAACAATTATGTGTCAGCTGTTGTTTGAACCTCGAACCTCGTAGGCTAGTAAAATATCAGTAGTCAATACCTTTCTTAATAATTGCACACCCACCATTGCTTAATCTGAAATTGACGCCAATTACTGTAACCAAATTGCTGACCTCAGTGTTATTTTCTGCGGGTGTAAGAACTCATAACGGACCCGGTAGATTCAAAATTTATAATAAATCGATGGATAGAATCAATTTTAATTCGATGGTCGACTTCAGATGGACTTTATTGTCGATTATAAAATCGATCCGGAGTAGATAGTGCAATTAGTAACGCGCTTGAATGCCAACCAGAGCTCCGGGACTTAAATTCTGAACAGGCCATGGTCCTACAATTGTATATTTTTCAATTTCGTAATGAAGGGTGATATTCCTTCGGTGGTTGGTTTTTCTCAATTCTCCAAAAACTTCCGGCAAACAAATGGTTGTGTACCAATTTTTGCTTCGGGCATATAACCGTAGATCCATGATTCGTCACCTGTGGTGATGTCGTAAACGTGTATCGAACCAATCGACACGAGTCTTTTTTTTTGTGAGCAGCCGTGAAACCGTTAAATTATGGGGTATGCACACTAATGCACAAGATTGATTCCATCTCACGGTATGTCACATGCCGGTCTGCTTCCAACAGTTCACGCACATCATCGATGTTTTCTGTCACAATAGCCGCTCTTGTACGACCTTCACGAAATTAGTCTTAGAGAGAACAACGCCCACGCTCGAACTCATTGAAGTAGTGTTTTGCAGTCGCTGGGTGTGGTGATCATCATCAAAAGTCGAACTAAGTTCGTAAGTCGAAAATCGTAACAATCATTACCCGAAAATGTTCACTGGTTAATTCCATTTTTTTGCTGAAATACGAATTTCATAGCACTGTAAACGACACAATCAGTGCACATATACCAAAACGCTGTGAGTAAGTTTATGCTAGAAAATGTCAAATTTTCGTATGGAACTGTCAAAATTCATTTGGCCGAGGCACAAGACTCTAAAGGAACAACTTAAACTTATTTCATTTCATTTTCTTTTCTCCCCCACTTATTTATCACCCGATTTCGAACCAAGGCTAATTTAATTGAATAGGTATAAAACCTGATTTTCAAAACAACAAAAAAAATATAGGATTTGTTACGCTTCATTACGAAGTCACAAAACTTAGATAACTTATCTATAGAAATCTGACTATTATCTATAGAAAAAATTTAAAATTTTTTTAAATGTATTCAGTATTTCTTTTCAAAGATTATCGATAAGTTTTTATCGGTTTTATCTCTAATTTTTATCGAAAATTAATCGAAAACAGCAATAGAAGGAAGTCAAACAAAACAAAAAGTCAAAGTCAGCTGTCAAAGTGCGTATTGCTTTCAGCTCTACATTGTTTCAGCTGTCAAACTGAATTAAGATTTCTTCGTGGGAACGTTATTTCACATTCTTAATTCGCAAGCGAAAATAATTGACCCAGAGTGCCGTGGAAACTTGCTATAACTAATAGACCGATGAAAAAATCGACTTTTTCAAATATCGACTCTTACCCGGCGGCCACACGTTACAATTTTGTCATGATAATAACAATACACTCACACTTTTTCGCCAATACAAGCAAGCTTTGGCAATTACTAATCTATTGCCAGGCAGTTGTCAGCATGAAATAGGCTGGCAATAACATTGGCAATAATTTGACATTTGTATTGAAATTGACGTTAGTAATCGTGGTTGGTGCACAAAAAAAAGACTGAATTTGGCGCAAATTGTGTGTAAATTGACAAAATGAATAAATAAAAACAAATAAATTTAATTAAAATAGTGGATTGTGTTTTAAATAGTGCCGGCAATCTTCGTGCCATCCATGAGCCATCCAATCTTCAATTATGCCAAAAATTTTAGGTTGGTTACAGCGACACAGAAAAATTATAAATATTATGAAATGACATTCATTCAGCCTAATCGGGGTTTTCGGGAGAAATACTGCCAAGTTCGGAGAAAAATTCAGCTTTCGAAGTTCATATTGACAGTTATAAGACGTAAGAATTTAAATAATTTATTAAAAATGTTGCGCGCAGTGATTATTGTTGCAGCTGAAGAAGAAATCAGAGCGCAAAAAAAAAATAAGTTAGACTTGTGCGGAGGAAAATAAGAGACAAATGCAATCCTTTGGAGCTGCCATGTGAACAAGGTAATTGCTCCGCTGCTACAAGGAGCTTTTTCTCCACCTCTTTGGCAGGCAGGCAAACCGAACCTGTTTGCCTCTGCACTGCCTTGAACGGATTGTTGAAATAGGCAAATTCATATAATGACTTCATCTGATGCACAGAAGTTATACGCCTTGTAGGCCCCACCTCATGTAGCGTTCTTCATAAGTAAATTTCGGATCATTTATTTTTGATAAATTTAAACCTTTTTCCACTCAAACACGGATTTAATAGGGGGAGTGGGCGGAGGGGGGGGGAGGGAATCCAGCACAATCAAGCGCATCTGAAAGCTGCTTTCATAAACTATTCACTTCTTCTCGGCTTCGTCGCGTAAAACCGTTGGCAACGTCCGGGTACTTTTCCATCATTCGTATGAAAACTTCCCTTTGGCGACTATTAGTTGTTTGCGACCTAAAGCAGTACACAAACATTGTGATAAAATAAAAGGTTTTTTTTTTTACAAATTTAACTTACGATAGCAAGTTTTCTTCCGAAATTTTTCGAACATGCTTAACGATTCCAAATTTCGGAGGAAGGGAAAAATTCCAAGGAAATTTTTGTTTGCGATTGGACTGATTGTCATGCCATGCTTTTGTCAGGCCACCTACGTCAACAACTCGACAATTGCTTGGATGCCGACAATGATTTGACAGAATATTCGTATTCTCAATTGTCATGACAATACTATCTCGTGTGCCCGCAGCGTTACATAAAAGTCGACTCTTTCCCAATTTAATACATGTTTATAAACACATAAATGTTTTTTACTTTAAAAAGGCGACTTTTTTTAGCAACTCTGTAATTTTTTGTGTGACATCTGTCAAAAACGTCCAAAATATTATTTTTTAAAATTAAATTTGTTTAATATAACCTGGATGTGCAACAAAAAAGATTTTTAGTTAGATTAAATTATTATTAACAACATTAAATTACTGCAAACTAAAATATTATTATTTAGCGCAAACATGCCCACGTAGTGGCCCGTATGGTCCGCGTAGCCCTTCATACAAATTTTTATCTATCTTAATTTTGTGTTTGCGATGAGCCAAAATCAAAGAACGCCTGCAAAAAGCAACAACACAAACCGCACTCGTTCAGTGTTCACCACATTTTCCAGCTAACTTTACAAAAACAAACTCATGCAAAGCCAAAATAAAAAAAGGCACACTCGATGATGTCGATGCTAAAGCTGATTGTCCCCTTACTTGCGTGTCGAGTAATTTTTCATGGCATGTGATTTTATTGCATTGTAATTGTTTTTCTGTTTTGTTTGATTTTTTGCCAAACGCAACCATGAGCAACATTTTGTGTTTGTTTTTGTTTTTTTACGCATTGGCCCGCGTTTAAAATTTCTTGGGCTCCAATAATTTAGAGTGTTTCTCGTTCTCAAAATGAAATCATAAATTCAAAGACCAATGACACGAAAAATATTTGCTTAAAGCAGTAAGTTTGGAATAAAAACTGCCTCCATTGGCTATAATGTCAATCAAAAGCGGTTGAGGGAAACCTGGACCAGACTTGAACTGAAAGCGCGAAGCTCTGTTGCGTAGTACATATAAACGAGCTACTCTGACAACAGGCGGCGATCCTGCTCCAAATGTACCAGATGCATTTAATCACCAAGTTATGCAAATGGATTCAATTATCCAATTGATATTACCTGTCGAAACTAATAAAATCTGAATCGCTACAAATTTGCAAAGCATTCAGTCGATCCTTGTACTCCTTTACTTTTCTGACATTAGACGCTTCCAAAAGTGCTAAATCGTCTTAAATATCTAGAATATTTACGTTTTTTATTATTTTAATTAATATATGCATTTATAAAAAAAGAAAACGAAATTTAAGTTGCTTTCAAAACAAATTTTAACTTTAAAATCAGCTTCGACTTTTGTGATGAAACCTACTTTTTTTGTTTATTGGTTTCACATTAATAAGGAAGTCATCTTTTTCTGAAAATTTCGACTTTTTTACAGAAAGTTTCGATTTATTAGTAAGGCTCTTTGATTAATACGTAGAAAATATTCGAATCTTGCATTATTCAAGGGAACTCTTTTGGTTATTGTACAACTCCGAAAATAAGTTTAATTTCCAAAGAAAATTTGGTGCCAATACAAAAAAAAAAAATAAAAAATATAGAATAAAAATAAAAAAAAAAAACTGTAATTAAGGGGTGCACTTATAAATGGAGTAGGTGAAGAAAAAAAAAGTATACATTAATTGCTATTCTATTATTAACGCCATATGAGATGATTTCAGGAAGAACATGAAAATGAAAAATTAACTCCAATAAATGAGTGAATTTGTTCACGAGCTTACGATTAAAAATTTTAAAGAAAACAAAAAAGAAATAAAAAATAAAAGAAATAAGAAATGGTGAGAGAGAAAAAGTAACTGTTATAATTTTCTTGATTTTCTATTAGATGAAAATTGTATAGTGATTTCAAGTCACGTAAAACAATTTTCAAAGCACGAATCTCATATTATCACATAATTCTTTAAAAACTCTTCGGCTTAACATGTTTTTCTTTTATCGTTATTCAAGCCACTTGTTGGGAAAACTCATCTGCGGTCATTTTAGAACGTTTAAAATCAGGGTGAGTAATAATTGCAGCAAAGAGTTAAAAAATTCTACCACCAACAATAAAGAGAAAGAAAAAGTAGAAAACAAAAAGAAAGCAAACAAAAACACGACTAAGAAAAGTGATAAAAATCTTATGGGTCCACTATGTTAAATAATAGAAGGATATTTATGCGAAGAAATGACAGGAAGATAAAAAACTGTGAAAATACCACGATAGGTAAGCAGGTCAAAATTAATTCTAACATTTACCTGACTACCAACAAAAACGACAATACATTTTTTGATTTTTTTCGAGTTCTTTTTTTGTTGGTTTTCTTTTTTGTTGGTTTTTATTTTTTTTTTTTTTTGTTTTGCTTAGCTAGGAGTTTCATTTATATGACGACGTTGTCCAAACTAGTTCAAGGTTTCTTCAGATTTTTTTTTTCTTTTTTGTTTTCACTTTACTTGCTCTGCACTTTTCATTCAAAATAATAATAAAAGCATACACGTAGACAAACAAATATTATAATAGTATTTATGAATAATCTATTTATAGATACTCGTAGTAAACAAAATTGGTAGCACTTTGTGGAAGTGTAAAGAAATTTTCTTTTTATTCGTAACAATGATGAAATTATGTAAGATTAGCAGAAAGAGCTTTGGCATAGTACGAGAGTGTTTTAAAGAATTAACGACCTGATAAAGAAATAAATTCTTTAAGTAAATAAGTTTTGGGGTCTATAGACTTTATAAATATTGGAGTAATTTTTAAAATTTTTCACCTTTAATTATTAGAGTAAACTTATTAAAGGTGACATCGGAGAACAATGACACTTGAGAATATAAAGTTTCATTCTTTGAAATCTACACAACGATGTATAAAACTTGACGATCATACTGATATAGATATAGATATAGATATAGATATAGATACAGATATAGATATAGATATAGATATAGATATAGATATAGATATAGATATAGATATAGATATAGATATAGATATAGATATAGATATAGATATGGATATAGATATAGATATAGATATAGATATAGATATAGATATAGATATAGATATAGATATAGATATAGATATAGATATAGATATAGATATAGATATAGAAATAGATATAGATATAGATGTAGATATAGATAAAGATATAGATATAGATATAGATATAGATATAGATATATGTAGATATAGATATAGATATAGATATAGATATAGAAATAGATATAGATATAGATATAGATATAGATATAGATATAGATATAGATATATATATAGATATAGATATAGATATAGATATAGATATAGATATAGATATAGATATAAATATAGATATAGATATTGATATAGATATAGATATAGATATAGATATAGATATAGATATAGATATAGATATAGATATAGATATAGATATAGATATAGATATAGATACAGATATAGATATAGATATAGATATAGATATAAATATAGATATAGATATCGATATAGATATAAATATAGATATAGATATAGATATAGGAATAGATATAGATATAGATATAGATATAGATATAAAGGGTGATTTTTTTGAGGTTATGATTTTCATGCATTAGTATTTGACAGATCACGTGGGATTTCAGACATGGTGTCAAAGAGAAAGATGCTCAGTATGCTTTGACATTTCATCATGAATAGACTTACTAACGAGCAACGCTTGCAAATCATTGAATTTTATTACCAAAATCAGTGTTCGGTTCGAAATGTGTTTCGCGCTTTACGTCCGATTTATGGTCTACATAATCGACCAAGTGAGCAAACAATTAATGCGATTGTGACCAAGTTTCGCACTCAGTTTACTTTATTGGACATTAAACCAACCACACGAATGCGTACAGTGCGTACAGAAGAGAATATTGCGTCTGTTTCTGAGAGTGTTGCTGAAGACCGTGAAATGTCGATTCGTCGCCGTTCGCAGCAATTGGGTTTGTGTTATTCGACCACATGGAAGGTTTTACGCAAAGATCTTGGTGTAAAACCGTATAAAATACAGCTCGTGCAAGAACTGAAGCCGAACGATCTGCCACAACGTCGAATTTTCAGTGAATGGGCCCTAGAAAAGTTGGCAGAAAATCCGCTTTTTTATCGACAAATTTTGTTCAGCGATGAGGCTCATTTCTGGTTGAATGGCTACGTAAATAAGCAAAATTGCCGCATTTGGAGTGAAGAGCAACCAGAAGCCGTTCAAGAACTGGCCATGCATCCCGAAAAATGCACTGTTTGGTGTGGTTTGTACGCTGGTGGAATCATTGGACCGTATTTTTTCAAAGATGCTGTTGGACGCAACGTTACGGTGAATGGTGATCGCTATCGTTCGATGCAAACAAACTTTTTGTTGCCAAAAATGGAAGAACTGAACTTGGTTGACATGTGGTTTCAACAAGATGGCGCTACATGCCACACATCTCGCGATTCTATGGCCATTTTGAGGGAAAACTTCGGAGAACAATTAATCTCAAGAAATGGACCGGTAAGTTGGCCACCAAGATCATGCGATTTGACGCCTTTAGACTATTTTTTGTGGGGCTACGTCAAGTCTAAAGTCTACAGAAATAAGCCAGCAACTATTCCAGCTTTGGAAGACAACATTTCCGAAGAAATTCGGGCTATTTCGGCCGAAATGCTCGAAAAAGTTGCCCAAAATTGGACTTTCCGAATGGACCACCTAAGACGCAGCCGCGGTCAACATTTAAATGAAATTATCTTCAAAAAGTAAATGTCATGGACCAATCTAACGTTTCAAATAAAGAACCGATGAGATTTTGCAAATTTTATGCGTTTTTTTTAAAAAAAAAGTTATCAGGCACTTAAAAAATCACTCTTTAGATATAGATATAGATATAGATATAGATATAGATATAGATATAGATATAGATATAGATATAGATATAGATATAGATATAGATATAGATATAGATATAGATATAGATATAGATATAGATATAGATATAGATATAGATATAGATATAGATATAGATATAGATATAAATATAGATATAGATATAGATATAGATATAGATATAGATAAAGATATAGATATAGATATAGATATAGGTATAGATGTAAAATAATAAATATTCGTTTCAAGAATAATTTCATAGATATATATTTTTAATTGTTAATTTTTTTGTTTATGTTTGTTTGTGGGTAATCTTTGGCTTTTCGCACGAGGGTTATTAAATATATTTCGGGAATAAATAAAAAGACCGAATTTTTCATTTTGAAAAATATGAAAAAATGTTTTAACTTAATCCAAGTAGAAAAATAAGAACTAGTCCGTGAAATAAGAAAAAACAAACTAGCGCCAAAAAATTACTATTCATCAAGACAATGTGGCTTGCTTGAGGCGTCTTCAAGCACTCAAAACAGCGAACAAATGAGTCATCCGCCGTATAGTCTTGATTTGGCACGCAATGACATCTTTTTGTTCCCGCACATAACTCCGCCTGTTCTCACGAGCAGTCTGTCCAAAGCCAGGATAAAGGAGGATAGTCGCAGGCAACGGGTTCGCTCCTGTGTAAATGTAGCAACGGGTTCGCGGGTTCCCTATCCTGTGTAAATGTAGAGGGACTACCCAGATCCTGGAGTTGGTCGCCCAATCTGGGGAGTAGGTAGACCGTTGACTTGATCAACGGTAGCGTATGCCTACGAGGGAATAGCAATGATCCTTAAAATTTGTAAGCACGGGGATAGTCGTTACGCTCGACAGACGTACTGTCAAAGTCTCCACTGATACATATCGCATTGAATCTACGGGATAGTCTTATAAGTCTTGTAAGTCTTATAAGGCTGGTTTAAACGATGATTATCAAGGTGTCAAATTGGGTACTCCGAGTGTAAAAAGTTTATCTTAGTAGCCTCGGAGTAGCAGATTGAAAAGGTGGTAATCAAGAGGTGTCATATTGGGTGCTTTGAGTTGCTGGGTGTTCATCTTGGTAGCCTTGAGTACTAGACTGATGAGGTGGATCAAGGAGTTGGTGAGGTGTCCCAAGGTGTGATTGATGAGGTGTATCAATGAGTGTCATGTTGAGTACTCCGAGTGTGAAAAGTTTATCTGAGTAGCCTCGGAGTACTAGATTGATGAGGTGTATCAAGGTGTGATGATAAGGTGTATCAATGAGTGTTGATAAGGTGTATAGTCAAGAAGTGTTGCAGGTGGCTAAGTGTTCATCCCAGTAGCCTTGAAGTACCAGTATGAAATGTAGCAAATAGTGGCGACCTTGTGTCCCACACAGTCAAGTGCGATGTGGTCTACGCTGTAGCACTTCCAAGTAGTGGTGGTTTTTCCTCCACAGTCAAGAGTGATGGATGCGGATGTATTGGTGTTGTGATAAGTGCGTGTCGAGGTAAATCCCTTTTTCCCGGGGAAATTATTGCAATGGCGCGAACAAGTCTGTGATCGGCGTGGAGTTGCGCTAAACAACCGGGTGGCAATGCCCTACATTGCAAGAGATGTTAGATGGGTCTCGATTTCCACCAATAAATGTGGATGGTGACCCAACTAATCATCCACTATTGGTACTGTTGCGTTCCAGCATTGGTTGCTATCCATACAGTATATTTATTAATTTAAATATACACTTAAGTATGGTGTGCGACCGGTGTTGAAACTAGTATGACAGGGCGATGGTCGCGCCTGGAGTCATGGAAGTGACGCCTAGAAGAGATATGACGGACGTCATATATACATTAGCATGGCACTGACGTCCTGAAGATTTATCTCCTAGGCATCAATTCCTAGAACCACGACCCCACTGCCATGGGGCAACGTAGAATTAAGCCGCGAGGCAGGTGTCTACGTTACATAAGATGTAAAATAATTGTATACCTTCTGTTCCCGCACATCAAGAACAAACTGCATGGGCAAAGATTTTTGACTTCAGAAGAAGCCAAAAGTTGATGCGTTCAAAAAGTATGTTTTGGAGGTGTCTCCAGCGGACATATAGTTCTAACGCATTCAAAAATGAATTAAACATAAAGTTGTATTCGGAAAAACAATCAATAAAAAATTTGGTCTTTATCTTTATTTCCGAAAAATATTTTGAATTAAGCATTCAATTTTTATATAAATGAAAAAATTAATACAACTGAGATTTTAAGAAATTAAAAATGAGAGATTTGAGTAATTCAAAATTTTTGAAAATTTAAAGGTCCCGTATTTTCTTCTGTGAATTCTGGTCACCGTAAAAATCCGATATTTGTTTATCTTCCTTACTAGTTTTGTTTTCAAATCGGTAAACCCTATCCGGGTAAATTTGAACTAATAAGAAAATTTTCATCAAACGTTGGCAAACATCAATAGAACAAATATGCCCAAAGTAATATTTGATACAATAAGTAAGTAAAAATTAAAATTTTAAATTTCATTAAATAACTTGTCAATAATTGTTTGACTATAACAATTTCGGCATTTATTAAAACAAACAATTAAATAAAAAAGGTACTTTAGAATGTTAAATATTAGTTTTAGCGATGTTTGCATCCTTGTGGATAGAACTGGTTGGACAATGAACCACCTATCGAAATAACATAGGCTACTGGAAAAGGCATGTTTTAAAACGTACCCAACTCTATTATAACCACAGCAACCGGTTGACAAATCTTCAAAAGGCTTACGAAAATTATGCAAAGGTTGCAAAAGTGAAATGCAAGTGGATTATGTTCTATCGAAATATCTCTGTATGTAAAATGGATAAGACATGAATGGTCTTCAGAGTGCTCCCAGAGCCTGAAGTGCTGCGACTGCATCTGGAACGTAAACGCATTAAAAAGACTCTTGAAAATATTTCTTCAACCTATATCTATAATTAATTACTACTTGAAATGCTGATTTCAGTGTTTAATACAACAAAAAAAAACATTACAAAAAATAAAAATAACATAAAATGGCTCATCCAATGCAATGCAATGCAAAAAACAAAACAGCTGATCCGAAAATATAACCGAAATCGATGCAATATTTAGTTCAATTTCGATTTTCGAAAATGTATTCGAAACCAATTTAATATCTAGAATAGTTAAATTTGTAGAAATTAACGTTTTGCAGAAAACTTTATCAATTCGACACGTGTTGTTATTTTAATATCGACGCCATTTCAATTGAAATGAAGAAACTTATCTGAAATTTTGTGTTTCTCTTTCTATGTGAACGCACTTTATTATTAAATGCATAAATAAATTGTCTCATCTATTTATCAAAGATGAAAAAAAAACATTTAAATATCTTGTTTTTTTTTCTGATTTGCATATAATAATAACACTATAAGCACACTACTTTTTTGTTTCATTGTTGTTATTGCGATGCTGGTTTCTGACATAATTTACAAAATTCTTCGTATAAGCTTTAGGTTTGTGCAGAATTTTTTTTTATTTTTTTTACTATTTCAATGAAATTTTCTGAAAGAAGGAAGGAAGTTTATTTTGTATTGTTTTAAGTCGAAATGAATGCTTATAATTATTCAATTTAACAACTCGCTCAAAAATAGCTTAAAAAACATTTAATTTTCATTGATAAAAAACTAATTGTAGGTAACAGAATACGGAAAGGTACGCTCACGTACGCACGCGAGCCCGCGTACATCGTATACTCTTTTTAACAATTCACCCACACGTACGAGAGCCAGATTTTAAAAACAATCGTACCTGCTCATGTATAAGAATGCTCAAAAGTAGTTGATGCGTACGCGCCTACGCGAGTATGCGTAAATGAGACAATTGGGACGCTTGAGACACATCATACGAGCGTGGCAATAAATAGGCGAACGTGGCAATAAATAGCACAGATAAAAAGGGGGGCGTACGAGCAGTATAGCTCTCAAATAAGCCAAAGGACTAACTATTGTGGGTTCAAAGAAGTCCTTATCATTCTATGTCAAAAATGATACGCTAGGACTATATAACTATGATTCTTTTATAGACTATAGTTCTTTTGAACAATTTTCTGCTTATGCTCAGTTTTATCACATCGTCTTCTTACACTGAATAAAATTTTATTTTATTGAATTTATGTAAAATTTAATTTTCACTAAACTAAGGGAAATAACACATATTATAATGCTAATACGCCTCAGTATAAATTTTATTTAAATATTTACGTGGATAAATCAAATGTTTTCCTTACAACTCGTTTTCTTCCCGTATTTGAATTTTATTTATACCACACACATATTCCATAAAAGCAAGCAGCAACAGCATCGCACACGTACACACATATTCCGACAAGCAGCAACACTATCGTACTCTATTCCTGCAGTATATTTCTTGCAGTTGCAGGTTTCTTATAGTTCTCATTTAGATAATGTTGCAAGGGTAATATAGCCTGGATTTTTGGCAAATATGATTTGTGAGTGCGATGGTGATTGCAATGCATGATAAAATTATGTAGGGTGGAGTGACAACTCGGTATTATCTCAAGAACATCTTGAACCGGTTGTCATTTACCTGCATAATTTGCTTCTTATTCTCTATCTAATTTTTATTTTTATAGTTTATACTATTTTTGACATTTGGTGCCCTAACATTGCACCAACTGTCAAAAATAGTATAAACTAGAGAACGAAAAAAGTAAAAAAGAAAATAAAATATACCACCAAATGGTATTTGATGGACGCAGCTGGTGGGAAATATTCAAATAAATTGATTTTCAATTTCAATATTTTTATATAAATTTTCCTTGAATGCAATGGTTTTATTTTCAAATAGTAAATATTTGAAAGATATTTAAGTATATTCGTGCATAATTTTAATATATTTTTTATTAATTCTGTTTAAATATTTTAATATTTTATTTAATTAAAAAAGTATTTAAATAAATTTTAAATACTTAAGTAGTCGATGTAAGTAAATGCGTTATTGGTGCAAAAATGACTCGCTTTTTGGATAAATTAAAAAAGTTTTTGGATACATTTAATATTTTTTCCCTTAGTGTAGTTTACACATAATTTTTTAATCATAATTTAATTTCTCAATACTTTACTTTATTTTAACACATATGTTTGTCTTTAATTAATATTGAGTTTAGTTTGTCTAATAATTAAATATATGATATGATAAAAAAATAATGTAATAATTTTCTTTTATTTATTCTTCCATCATTTTTAATTGAAATAAGTAATTAAACGAAATCAGAAGTCTGCATTTATCTCATTAAATTTATACTTGTCTTTACCTAGTCGTTTCCATTCTCTTCATTTATTTTTTCTTAGCCCGTATCTTCTTTCATACACCTTTTCTTACTTTTATCAATTTCTCTTTTCTTAGCAATTATTATTAGATTTAATAGGTTTGGCTTTACCTCAATTTTGCTTTTACCTTATCAACCTTTGTGAATTTCATAAATAAACTTGAAATATAAACTGTGTGAAATACCAAGTCAACTTGCTTTAGTCTTTTTGAAAAATAACACACAGTTTTCTTTCAGTGAAAGCTTAAAAGCTCGATAGTCTCAAAGCAAAATGAGAATGTATTTGTGGGGCAAAGCTGTTTAACACTGGTTTATACGAATAGAAATTTTATTGAAAATGTACCAAAAATACACATTCAATGTTTATTCATTAGTTAACAGAAAAAATATGATTTAATCAATTTGGCTTTTCGGACCGGAATTCGAAAAGTGCCGTGACAATCAACGTGTTAAGCACTACTCAAAAGCAATAAAATCAAAATCCTTAAAAAATTGCATGATTTTGAAAAATATTACTTCTAAATATATCTATGCATTTTGATTTTCATAGAACTTTGTTAAAAAAGTGAAAAGAAAAAAAAAGTTATTCATACACTAAGGGAAATAACGCATCTCAACATTATCTACGCCTGAGTATAAATTTTATTTAAATATTTACGTGGATAAATCTTATATTTTCCTCACAACTCGTTTTTTTCCCGTATTTAAATTTTATTTATACCACACACCTACATACAGTGAATCAAAAAAGTTTAGAAACAAAACAGTTTCTTTAAAACATTTATTCAATTTTTACCGTTTTAACACAAAACTAAAAATTTTTTTTGCATATTTAATACTTCATATTTTTAACGCAACATCAAAAATTCAAACCAAAAAACAACTTTCTTATCACTACAAATGAAAAAAGAAACAAAAAACTAAACATTTCATAGTCAAAAAAGTTTAGAAACATTTGTGCTTTTGATTGAACTTTGCATTGGTTCGTTTGAAGAAAGCTTTAAAATAACGGGATCTAAAGTCTTTACTTTTTCAGTCACTCGCTTTTTTGTAATAAACGCAGATTATTTGTCTTTTTGTCTTTAAAATGGGATGGGATGGAAAAAAATCTCATTGGACGTTCGTAAATGAATTCTAAGGCTGTATTTTCAAAATTATAAAGTGCGAGATATTGGCTAAATAATCGGGAGAAGCCATTCTAGTGTTCATAAAATTATAAATAAATATTTATACACGGGATCATTACAACCAAAACTTCGATCTGGTCGGCCAAGTTCTTTAACAGCACGCCATGAACGAGTTATTTTGTCAGAAATAAAAGCAACTCCAAACGTTTCTGCTCCGAAGATTACTGCGACACTAGAGGAATTTCATGATGTCCACGTAAATGCCCAAACAGTTCCAAATAGGCGCCATAAGGCTGGCTATCATGGTAGAGTTGCTCGAAAAAAACCTTTCATAAATAAGCGAAATGCGGATAAACGCTTGGAGTTCGCAAAAAAATACATCAACCAATCGGAACAGTTTTGGAGAACTGTGGTATTCAGTGACGAGTCGAAATACAACATTTTTGGTTCGGACGGACGTCGTATGGTGTGGAGAAAGGCAAATACGGAGTTCAATAAAGAAAACATTCAAGCAACAATAAAACATGGAGGCGGTAGTGTGATGTTGTGTGGGTGTGTTTCAGCAGATGGCGTCGTAAACTTTAAGTTCATTGAAGGAATAACGAATAAAGTACATATTTAGCCATTTTGAGAGCAAATTTGCTGCAAAGTGTGAACAAAATGGGGCTAGATAAAATCAGTTTCTTTTTCCAACAAGATAATGACCGCAAGCACAAGTCGCGTTTGGTCATGGAATGGCTGCTTTTCAAAGTCCCACACCAGCTGCATACACACCCACAATCTCCAGATCTCAACATAATTAAAAATGTGTGGGACCTTATTGAAAAAAGGATCAGGATCCATCATATTACATCCAAAGAGTCGCTTAAACAAGCGATATTAGAAGAATGGAATGCAATTACCCCACAAGAAATCGATAAACTATCTTTGGGAATGAAAAATGAACTCCAAGCGGTTCTTGATGCGAATGGCTATCAAACGAAGTACTAAAATATTAAAAAATTCGTTTTTCTTTAATTTTTTCTGTATACCTCTTAATTTGTTTCTAAACTTTTTTGGCCATGAAATAATGTTTTTTTTTTGTCGTTTTTATCACTTGTACGAATATTGTAATTGTTTTTGATTTCATTTTTTTGTTATTGTGTTGTGATATATTCATGGAATAAAAAAAAAAAGGAAAAAAATTTTTGCATCAGCTTAAAAAGTGTAAAATTTCAATGATTGTTTAAGAGAAAATGTTTTGTTTCTAAACTTTTTTGATTCACTGTACCTATAACATATAGCTGAAATAGCTGACAAATAGCAACATCGCACTCTGTTCCTGCAGTTATCAATGTTTTTAGAATTAAGATTCTTGCTTTCGGTTTCTTATAGTTCTCATTTGCTTTTTGTTTTGAATATTATATAGCCTGAATGTTTGGCCAAGATTCTTTGTGAGTGCGATTGGTAATCGCAATAACAATAACGTAAGGTTAGAGTGACAACCGGACATTTTCTCACGAATGTCTTGCACCGATTGTTATTTGCCTGCATATTTTGCTTTTTATTTTCTTTTCTACTTTTTCTTTTAATATTGCCATAATATTGCAACAGCTGTCAAAAATAGTATAAATTTGAGAACAAAAAAGTAATAAAGAAAATAAAATATACAAGCCAATGGCATTTGATGGACGCAGCTCGTGAGAAATATTTAAATATATTGTTCTTTAATTTCAATATTTTTATATAAATTTTCTTTTAATGCGATAGTTTAATTTTCAAATAGTAAATATTTGAAAGATATTTAAAAAAATTCGTGCATTTTTTTATTAATTCTGATTAAATATTTTAATAATTGTGAATATTTGTTAAAGTGCGTGGCCGCTATGTCAACGAACTTGGAGACCCAGGTTCGAACCCCAGCAGCGACAGAAAATTATTTGAATTAAAATAATTTTTCTGTACGGCCGCCACCTCTCTGCAGACAATGGCAAACCTCAGAGAGTAATCAAAATGCCATGTAAAGCTTCTTGAGAATAAGAACATTCCGTTCATCGCCGTTCGGAGTCGGCGTTAAGCATGTAGGTCAATTTCTCGGTCAATTGTGTACAAACTTAATAACACGCACAACATAATTGATCATAAGAAGCTAGGTCAAAGTCCTTTCAAGGGCTGAAATGGCCAGTTATTTATTTTTTTTTTTTTTGAATATTTGTTTGGGCTATAGGTGTATAAAAAGACAAAGAATTCTGGTTTTTCTGTGTTTATTTATTATTATTTAGTTTCCGATATTTCGGCTCACATTGTAGGCCTTCATCAGGGCTAGATAATAAAAGACTTAACATTAAGCACCATAAGCACACATGAAAATACAACCATTAGTTACCAAGAATAACAAAAATTAATTTAAAATATTTGAACAAAACATAAACTCGGTGTATCGGTATTTGGGTGTGCAAAATATCAATTGTGCTGAATTAAGGGGTTAATAACTTCACATAAATGCGATGTAGGTATTGTGTGAAGGGTATAAATTTAGCTAGGAGTGGACTGCCATATACAACAGAACTTTAGTATTTTATGTTTAAGTATATATGCACATAAACTTTTACAACATACTCTGCTAGTATTTTTAAATTATTGGAGGGTTTCCTTGCTGTTACGTATAGCCGTAGTATCTTACTAGCCTTGGTTAACCAACGAGAATGCGCTATTGGTCCAAGATTTATTTTAGCTAATTCATCTGAGCAGTTCCCTTCCGTGATTGCATTGGCCATTCCATAGTGAACACAGTATGTTTTCCCATAATATGGGTTCAAAATCGGTTACGTCCTCGAAATTTATTCAATTGTAGAAAATTGTAAAAAATAAATACTATTTAATGAAATTTTTCCCATGCCATCATATGACAATTTTAAATTTGCTTAGATATTTGTCCACTGGCAATTCTTAGGCCGCTTGTTGTTGACTTTTCTAATGCTACATACAAGTGGCGAAATGGCAATTCATTAAAATGCAAAAGGCACACAAACCAATGTAAGGATCTCCCCAATTCAATCTCAAATCAGCGTATTATGCCACTTTCGGTGCCTGTATTGGTCGTTTCTCCGTCGCTGTAAATTCCAATTAAATCAAACATGCCCACGTAGTGGCCCGTATGGCCCTTCATACAAATTTTTTTCTATCTTAATTTTGTCTTTGCGATGAGCCAAAATTAAAGAAAACTCGCAAAAAACATCAACACAAACCGCAGTCTTGTAACCGAACAAAAAAAAATGCATGCAAAGCCAAAATAAAAAAACGCACACTCAATGATGTCGATGCTAAAGCTGATTGTCCCGTTACTTGTGTGTCGAGTAATTTTTCATGCAAGCATTGCTATTGTAATAGAAATTAAGACTGGCAGTGTACTTCATGATATGTAATTTTATTGCATTGTAATTGTTTTTTTTTTTTTGTGTTTTGTTTTGTTTGATTTTTTTGTCGTTGCTTTTGACATGAGCAACATTTTGTGTATGTTTTGTGTTCGGTCATTGTTTTTGAACATTTTGTTTTTTAAACATTGGCCTTCGCTTAAAATTTCTGGGGCCCCACTGAATTAAATCATTCAGTGAAAAACTTTTTGGTGGTAGAAAAAATTTTAAGACAACCAAATGTGGTTCTTTAACCATATTTGTATGGTATCTTCTGTCTATTTTTTCCATTGTTAAGTCGTTTTTTCTTCCATCAAAAGAAAATGACAGAATATTTGAGTTTTCAGTCTGCTTATTACACTAAGAGAAATAACGCATATTAGCATTATCCACGCCTCAGTATAAATTTTATTTAAATATTTACGTAGATAAATCAAATGTTTTCCTTACAACTCGTTTTTTCCCGTATTTAAATTTGATTTATACCACACACGTACACACATATTCCATACAAGCAAGCAGCAACAGCATCGCACACGTACACACATATTCCGACAAGCAGCAACAGCATCGCACGCAGGTTTCTTATAGTTCTCATTTAGTTAATGTTGCAAGGGTAATATAGCATGGCAGTTTGGCAATTATGATTTGTGAATGCGATGGTGAGTGCGATGCAAATCATGTAGGGTGAAGTGACAACTCGGTATTTTCTCAAGAATGTCTTCAACCGGTTGTCATTTACCTGCATAATTTACTTCTTATTCTCTATTTTTCTTTTTATAGTTTATACTATTTTTGACATTCGATCCAATATGATTGCACCAACTGTTAAAAATATTATAAATTAGAGAACGAAAAAAAAAAATAAAATATACCACCAAATGGCATTTGATGGACGCAGCTCGTGGGAAATATTCAAACAAATTGTTTTTCAATTTCAATATTTTTATATAAATTTTCCTTAAATGCGATAGTTTTATTTTCAAATAGTAAATATTTGAAAGATATTTAAATATATTCGTGCATAATTTCAATATATTTTTTATTAATTTTATTTTAAATATTTTAATATTTTATTTAATTAAAAATGTATTTAAATAAATTTTAAATATTTACGTGGTCGATTTAAATAAATGCGTTTTTGGTGCAAAAATTACTCGCTTTTTGGATAAATTAAAAAAGTTTTTGGATAAATTTAATATTTTTTTCCCTTAGTGTACAAACTGCTTTACGATCCCTTATCTTTTAACGAGAGACTTTATTTTTGTCCATAATAATCAGCTTTCCGTTTGCACCTCTGTTTGCAAAATTTAAATCACTACAGACTTTGGTGTATTGTCCTCGTTGCGATAGGTTGAAAATTCCTTCAGATGGTGCTTTTTTCTTCTGATTTTTCTTCAACAGCCATATTTACCAGGCTTAGTTCGTATATCGGATCATAGCTCACTGGTGGCAACGTTGATTCTTGTTCCAAAACATCAGATATAACGTAGGTTCTGGGATTGTTAGCTTTCTATCATTGTGTTGATTATGCATTAACATCTGAATGCTTTCGGGAATTTGACCACATAATCAACAGTTCAATTTTAAATTACAATGTACATCTGCCAATAAAAAATAAATCCTTGAAGGGATTTTTTCCCAAATTGTTAAGTTTCTTCTTATTTAACGCTTTTAGAACCAATTTTGCTGAAACACGTTTCATACCCAAAACATCAGAAAAAATTCCATGGCGTGAGCCAATATGCCAATGTCGTCAGCAAGTGTGATTCGGATATCATTCATAATCGGGTATGGGCAGAGAGCGCTCTTAGAGCGCTGAGAGCAAAGGCTTCTATAGCAATACAAAACCCAACAACAAATCAAAGACAAAAGCCAAACACAGAAACAACACAGAAGTTTTAACTGTAGTGGTGCCCACACCCGTTCATAATCAATCCATTCACTTTTTCACGTTTTCATCGGTTGTTGATGTGTAAGGACGACACGTGCGCTCGTCATCTTCAACGTCTTCACGGCCATCTTAACGCTAATACCACTCGTAATCTCTTGTGTTACACTCATAGCAAATTAACTGAAAACAATATTTAACAATTCTAAGACTTTGTTGTACTTTATACCATTTTCGGTACAAAATTTAATCCAGATGAAATTGAAAAATCATTCATAAACACGTGTCATTCTTAAAACAGCTGACCAAAAAGTAAACAACCAATGTGACTGAAAATTTATAGATACCTTGTAGACATGTTTACAAACACAACAACGTGCTAATTAGACCAACACAGCCCGCGAAATTTTGAAATTTCCGTTACGTTTTGAACACATCTCATATGTTATCTATGGAAAAATTACATCTTCGCCATCATACATTGTTGCGCTGTAGCACTCGTGCAAACAATTTCATTTTGGTCCTCTTTAAGTTAGAATTTTAATATTCACCATAAAGATCTGGGGAAAACTATTACAAATTATATTCCGCTCCAAGGAGGATTGATAAGAAAAACGTATTGATACCAATACCATATTAAAAACAAGGATATGGGACTTTTCATGAAAAATTTGTCGCTTTTAAGACAATACTTAAATGTGGCTTTTTCAAAGGTTTCCAAAATAGTTGAAAAAAACATCGGCGTTGCATGGAGTTGTTACTCGCTGAGTATATGTAGGTGCTATAATAAAAATAATGTTACGACAGTAAAGGTTAATTCTCTGACGTTATGATAAAATTAAAAACGGTCGTCGGGACCCGGAAGGGGCTGCTTAAGTAACGCAACTGAAATTTTGTTATATGAAGGTATAACACGCTATATATGGTAATATGCTAAGGTAAAAATTATTATATATAGTCAGTCAAAGCTGGTACTTAGCCCTTACGACAAAAATAGACAAACAATTCATGACGTCATAAGACTACGAAGAGAGCCGCTCCAAGATTGACAATGTTACAATCATGTAACGGCGTTTCATTGAATTATTACTCGTAAATAATAAATTATGACGTCGTCAAGTCAGATAGAAGCTTATGCAACAAAAATCCAATATTGTTGAATGGCTTTATTGCTCGCTGAGTAAAAATGTTACGAAAAATTTCATTTTAAAACAACAAAAAATGGGTTTTTGACCACATAACGAAGATGAAAAAACCTTTTTTTTTTGAGCCACGACATCACGTTGGCAAACGCTGAATGCAGTAAAAATGCAACAACAGTAAAAAAATGTTGCATGGAATTGTAAGTCCGTGACTATTGTCGCTACGTTAAATTTTATGGAACGATAATAAAGCTGAGGTTTTCGGCAACATAATAAAAATAAAACCAAAAAAAAATTAATGGCGTCATGAGGTCTTTCAGAGAACGCTTAAAGTAACCCAAATGCACCATCGTTGCATGAATGTATTGCATGACGCTAAGGTAAATGTAAATATATCAAACGAAAGCAAAAATAAAAATAAAATAAAAATTGAGAAAATTACTAAGACTAGAATTTGGTTATGGATAAGGACAAAGATTAGAAAAAGGATGAGGGCAAGGATTTGAACAAAGATTAAGATCAAGAACAACTAGGAGTAGGACAAAGATTTTGACATAGATTAGAGCATGAAATTAAACAAGGTTAAGGACAAGGATTCAGAAAAGGATTGGAAAAAAGACTAGGACAAGGACAAAGACTTAGGTACACTTAAAGTAAAATTTAGGGCAAAATGAGAAAACGTTGAGGATAAGGATAAGGAACAGAACAAGGAATAGAATTGTGCTTTGAACAAGCTAAGAATAAGTTTGAGAACAAAGATTGGGAAAATATATGGGACAAAGATAAGAAAAGGGATTTGGAATTGGGTTAAAACAAGAATTTGAGCAAGGATAAGGACAATTATTAGAACATATATAAGCACAAGGTTAAGAAATAGGACAAGTTTGGGAATACATAATACGTTGTTACGTCAAAACCTACGGGTGAGTCCACGACACAGCCAACTCCTTTTTTTAATATCAGAATTAATATGGTCATCATGTTATTTTGATAAAGGCTTTCTTTTCGTCTTCTGTAAAAAATAATTGTGATATCATTTCAAGGTAATTTCTATTAAGAAACAAAGATGCCATACAATTTTTAATTTTGAAAAAATAATCCTTAAAAGTATCACCCACAAAATTTCACTTATTTACAAAAGTCCAAAAATATAATTTTAAAAAAAATAAAACAAATATTGACTGCCTATCATAAATCAAAGAAATATTCTTATTTTTTCACATAATTAATAAAAATTATAGGTAATAACCTTAAAACAAATTTTCGAAATTTATTAAAACGAAAAAAAAACCGAATTGACCATTTTAACCCTCGAAAGGTCTTTAACCGAGATCAAATTTTATCAAATTTAGGACGAAATTGTGTTGTGCGTGTTATTAAAAGTTCGTATACAAATGATCGAGAACTTGACCAACTAGTTTTGTGCCGACTCCAAAAGACTAATGTTCATGTTCTCAAAAGCTTATTTTGGGGAGATGGTTAAGTGTTTATGTCGCCACATATATTGAAAACATATATAAAAATAATATTAACGAAACATTTCTACTTTAAACAGTTTAATTCATATTAAATTTATGTAAAGATTTCTTCATTCCGAATTTTCATTACTTGACAAAACTGTCATCATCAGATAAGGACTTGACAACAAATAATTGTAAAACACATTCCTGAACTTTCCAACTGCATATTAAAAAAAAAAAAAAACAATTGCATAAACAATACAAAAGTGACGTTAATATAACTCGTTTACGAACAAAATAAATCGAACAAAAACATACTCGTGCGTTTCTCTCATACATCCAGTATATTGACATAACATAACCTTTTCTGTTTTTGACAGTTTTGTTAATAATTGTGATTTCTTTTTTATTTCGCAATGAAGAATCTTTACGAGTTTGCATGAAATTTCAAGGACCTTTAAGGACCAGTGACGGCTTAGCCTTGTTTAACTTGAGTTCAGCTTTACTAAGATCAAAGTTAATCTGAGATTAATAGAAGAAGAAATTTTTCCGTGTTGATTAACCCTGCAGTAGTCGCGTACCTAAATGTGACGAGAGTGGTCGCGCGGATTACATATGTAATCCATTTTTTAAAGTTTAAAATAAGAGATGGCAATTTGGAAATGCTTAGTTATTTGTTTTAATTTTTATTATTACTTTATTTTATATTATATTTATTTAAAAAAACAACATAAACATAATTCTTATAGTACGTTAAATCAATGAATATCGATTGCAGACAATTGTGAAATTCATAATTTTGCATGACTGGATTACATATGTAATCCGCGCGACTACTGCAGGGTTAAAGTGAAACTGAGGGAGCAGTTATTTAATATGACAATACCTTTTAATATCAAGGATTTATGGATACAGTTAGTGTTTCTTTTTTAGGAAATGAGATAACCGGATTTAGTGTAAATAATGAAAACTGATATTCTTTTCAAAACAACAAAAATACGGTAGAAATTAAATTGTTTGACACTTTT
The DNA here is from genome assembly GCA_943735915.1 of Pherbina coryleti. Lineage (NCBI taxonomy): Eukaryota > Metazoa > Arthropoda > Insecta > Diptera > Sciomyzidae > Pherbina > Pherbina coryleti. The sequence goes on from OX030949.1 coordinate 45,964,550, forward strand.
AATTTGGCCTATCGAGTCGAGAAAATACGTTAGGGATGGCGTGCTCTTCCTGTAGGGTTTTCGAAAAAGCTTATAGTGTTAATTTGCACCAGTGCTTCTAAAGGGTCTATTTCTTATAGGTCAGATCTGGCAATGCTGTTATCATTTTTGCTCAGTTGTATTTACCATTTTATAATTAAGGGGGACTATATACCCAGAGGCCGAAAAAAGGTCATGTTTGTGAATTTTTTTAAGGAATCCTAAGGAATATTTTTAAATGAGGGTTTTTATACCTTAAAATATATACATTCAAGAGTATGTTTAGTTTTTTTCATTAAAAAAAGAAAATTAATATTTAGGTAGAACAGCATTTTTTGTAGAGCGCTCTGAAAAAACGGTGAAATATCAAAGTTGATATGCAAAATTGCAAGTCCACATATTAATTTTTGTGGAATTCTAAGAGATTTAACCATTTTGATAAAGTGACTTTGTATGGGAGGTAGGCGTGGTTTTCATCCGATTTGGCTCATTTTCGAACTTGACCTTTATTTTTTAGATACAAGCTCAAATATCGAATTTCGTGATGATAGCTTGAACATTACGGCTGTAATCGTGATCACAGACAAACAGACGGACAGACGGACAGACGAACATGGCTAAATCGACTCGGGTGGTGATGCTGATCAAGAATATATTTACTTTTCTATACCTACCACGTCTTCTTATGGGCGTTACAAACGGAGTGACAAAATTAATATACCCCGTTTACGTTTTTTAAACGTAGGGGTATAAAAAAAATTCTATGACAAGTACGAGATTATTATGAATAAAATAAGCCTGCAAAAAAATCAAAACGATCGGTTCAATGAGTTTCGAGAAATCTTGGTCACCGACTTTGAAAACATGGTTTCGAGAAAAACGCGTTTGAAAATAAGGGCCAGCACTGCGCTCTCTAGAATGCGGTTCACTCACTAGGTTATAACTTTGTTATTTTTTGAGATATCGACTTGAAATTTTCACCACATATTCTTGAGACTTAAAGCTTTAAGAAAATGCAAAATTGCAAATTTTTGGAAAAAAAAGTTCTGGGTATATAACCCCCCTTTAGACAAATTGTAGCGGGTTTATTATAGAATGCTGCTCACTATTTCCCTTGTAGCTATGGTTAAAACTACATCAGTTTCACACCAACTATAATCAAGAGTGAATACGCTTAATGTTATTGGTACATTCACAATTGCTGTTAAATACGAAAATTCTTTTTTAGATTAAACGTGAGTTTTTCGTGGAAAAATTAAATATATTATTTTAAAATGTGTAAACTTTCGGATTTTTTTTTTAAAGCCTTTTTTGTTTATTTGTGAGAAACTCAATATTTATTATAAGTTTATTATTCAGTTGGTTTATTACGGAGATAAGATATTTCTAACTTAAGAGTCTTACTAACAGCCTTGCTTGCTTACTATCGCTCGAGTGTTCCAGGAATTCTTTTTTCTATCAATGCTTTTAAGCTAATATAACGATCTTAAAAAGTGCACCATATGGGATAATTTGTTGTTTTTTTTCTAGTCATAAATCTTCTAATGGAAATTTATAAAAAAAAAAAAACAGCAATTAAGGGGAGGTTCTAGTAGAAACGTAACTTAATTGCAGGATTTTTTTTTTGAGCGAACGTAAATCTTTTTTGAAAAAATCTTTTGTGGCATTTATATTTATATTGTATATTTCAAGAACATTATACACTTTTTTCGATGAAAAATAATTCAAAATGGCGGCTGAAGGTCTCGCTGATCAAACGAAACGAAAACACCAAAAACTTGTTTACCAAGATGAAATTTGGGGGGCCTTGTAGATTTTCGATTTTAATAAAACCTTTTTTAAAAAAAATGGCCGCCCTTTGAAAAAAACCCGGTTTTCCTGCTTTTTCTTTTGATTTAACGTTAAAAAAATAATGATAATAAATTTTTTTTGAAAAAAAAAACGCTTCCTGAAGGCCCCCTAAATTGAATAAGCTTTAATTTGAGCCGTACTCAAAGTACTATGAAAACCTTATTGCAAAAATACCGTTAGTTGGGTATATATATTTTTAATATTTTTTTCAAAAAAGGTCTGAAATTTTGGAGTTTTCCTCACAAAAAGGCTCAAAATTTGTTTTTGTTGTAAAAATAATTTAAATTTAAATTCGCAAATTTTCAACTCTATTTAAAAATTATAACATTTATAAGCAAAAGTTATTTCAATTTTACGCAAAAATTAAAAACCATTTTTGTGATTCAAAAAGCAAGGCCTACCCCTAGATTTTTTCGAACAAAATTTTTTTTTCCAATATTGTGCTTTTATAATTTTGAAAAAATATACAAGCTAAATTTTAATTTATTAGAAAAAATTATCTAAGTATCTCTTGCCAATCAAAAGTTATGGCCAATAGTGTTTATCCAAAATATATATACAAAAAGCAAAACGCTGTCTGTGTGATGGCTGGAAACTTCAAAATTACTTAGCCGATAGAGCTGAAATTTTGGCAGTACATTTTTTTCAAGCACAAGATGGTTTTAATTTCTGTCACACCCCTTTTACCGCCCACAAATCAATAAAAATGCTATATTTCCTATGGTTTTCGTCGATTTGGCTACATTTTGGTAATTTAGTTTGTATGCTCACTGTCGGCAACTGTACTAAAACTGGATAATGTCCATCTACTAGAAAACTGGGACGGGCATTATATAAGGGGGTGTGGCTCCGCCCATACAATTAAAATTTGTATTATCGAATAGCTTTGAAAGTAAAAGTAGCAGTATTTACATACAAACTCAAAATGGAGTTACTATTTAAACTGTAACTGTAACTGGGAAACTGTAACGGGCAGTGGAAAATGACAGTGGTGTTAAACTATGGGTCTAAGAAAAGTTTCGAATATAATTATTTTGTTGCGATATAATTGCTGGGTGCAGCAACGCGCGCCGGGAAAAGCTAGTATTAAATATTATACGGGGGCTGCCTTTTACGCCTGGCAATGAAAAAAACAGTTGTTAATCAGTGAAAGTGATTTTATTGTTTTTCAATGTATTCTCCAAGATGATTAATACACTTATGCTTATGTTTGAACCAGTTTTCGAAAAAGTTTTGACACTCTTAAGTTGGTATCTCCGAAACCAGGTTTTTAAGGTCTCAACAGTCTGTTCGGGCGTAGACAAAAGCTCGCCACGCATTGAGCACAAGAAGAAGTCATTGGGTACCAAGTCCGGACTGTAAGGGGGGATGATCTATCAATTCCACATTTTGAGAACTCAAAAATTCTTTTGTTCAAGCTGATGTATGGAAACTTGCATTGTCGTGATGGAGGATGATCTTCCTTCTGTGATTGGATTTCCTCAATTCTCCCAAGACTTCCAGCACACATATGGTTGTGTACCATGCGGTATTAATAATTCTTCGTTGCTCAAGTGGTACAGTTGTGGTATGACCGGTTTTTCTGAAAAAACTGGCAACCATTGGCTTGGAAGTGCTTCGTCTGCGGACAACTTTTGACCGTTTTTGTGTTTTGCTAACTTTTAAAGACCCAAACAGTGGATTGCTGCTTTATTTTGGGCTCATTAAAGTTGACCCATGATTTGCCACCTGTGGTGATGTCGTAGACGTGTTTCGAACCATCCCCGCTGTACTTTTTCAGTATAGATAAGGGGTATCCAACGGGAACAAATCATCCTGACGCCTAAATACTCATGTAAAATGCAATGTATGTTAGTTCCACTAATGTCCAAGGATGACTCCATCTCACGGTATGCCACATGCCGGTCTGCTTCCAACAATTCACGCACAGCAAGTTTTCTGCCATAACAACCGTTCTTTGACATTTTTTTCTTGTCAATCCACGTTGAAAATCATAAAAAAGCATCACCCGAAAATCTTGACGTGATAACTCTATTTTGTTGCTTAAATACAATTTTTAAACCACTGTAAACAACACAATAAGCGCACAAATACCAAAACGTTGTAAGTACGTTTAAGCTAGAAGATGGAATGGAACTGTCAAATTCACCTGGCAATGCTTAGTGTTGCCGAGGCGCAAAACTTAAAAAGCCGCCCTCGTACAACCATTTAAGGTTTAAAAAAAAAAAAAAACAAAAGTATTTATGTTACGCATGATATATGTAGTGAAATATCAAAAACCGTAAATAAATAAACACGTGCTGAATGTAAACTGCCTTTGTTTTAAATTTCAATAATTTAAACGAGATTAAATTCAACTCTACTGTAAAATAATATTCAGCAACAACAAATAAAAAATAAATAAAGATGTTTTTCATTATTTATGCACTACAGCTTTACACTGAACATAATACCGAAATATAGGTCATAGGCGAATAAATCAGGTCGACGCAAATCACATTTTGTAGCTTTAAACCTGTATTTATACAAATATTTTTTGTTTTATTTTTCTCTTTGCTTTGAAAATAGAAAAGAATTCGTTGTATAATTTTAGGACATTCTATATAATTTGAATACACTTAATTAATAATAGTTTTAAGTTCTTGTGAATAATATACCTAATTAATACTCTGCCATGGAGGCCACATTCAGCGGCTTAATGTGCAAAATATGTTAAATTTTCAAACAATTAATTACATTTTTGCTAACAAAGCATAAGAAATAAGAAATAAGAAATAAGAAATAAGAAATAAGAAAAAATAAAAATAATGTAAATATTCTGATTTAAATCAGAATAAGAAGTGAAATGGGTAAAACTAGAGGGTGTAGTAAACTATGGACAGCGAGCGAAATGCAATAAATGAAAACAAACAAAAAAAATATACAAATAATAAAAACGAAAATATTGTCGCATACGTACGTACATGTATGATTAAACGTGATTGGCGCATGGTACAACAAGAACAGAGAAAACAACAACTACTTCTTCCAAGTCAATAGCAACCGGTACACAAAGCAAAAACAGAATTTTTTATTTCTCTTAACGAAAGACATTACAAAGAAACTCAAAAAACGCGTATAAAATAAAATACAAGATAAAGAGAACAAACTCAAACAAGCAGAAAAGGAAGTAAGTGCCGCTCATTCCCTACAAGTCGATGATGGCTCCTACTGCAAGTCGAGTAGTAGGAAATGCCTCACATTGTAGAAGATTTTCGGGTTGTGCAAGATTACAGATTTAAGGTCGGGGTGACACATTTGAGTGAAACAAAAAATAAATCGTCATTTCAGCGAAATTTGGGAACTTTAGCAGAACGGTATCGCATTTTCTCAAGATGCTTTGAAAATTAATATTTTACTGTCTGAGGATCGCCATTCTCAATAGAAAGGTAATGGTAAAAATGGGAATGGTTGGTATTACATCCAATGACGTAACGCCAAAATAAGTTTTTGATTTTGTAGGGAGAGATTATAAATAGTAAGTTAAAAATTGTTTAAATCGGTGCTTTAACATAGAAATTAAAATTAAATTTCAATTAAAAGTTTGACCTATTCTATCTAAATTTGACTTTTCAGTTTTATAGAAAACTGATATTGCTGATATTCCCGGTCATATTCGGGACTCTATTCTAATGTAATTTATTTATTTTAACCCCACGTTTAAAAACGTAATAGGGTTATTCTTGATCAGCGTCACCACCCCAGTCGATTTAGCCATGTCCGTCTGTTTGCCTGTGATCACGATTACAGCCGTAATTTTCAAGCTATCATCACGAAATTCGACATTTAATCTTTTATCTAAACTAGTAAGAAATGATCTTCGACTGGGTCGAAGTTAAAATACCCCCACGGCCGAACCAAAGTATATTCAAAGTCCTAAGCAATCAATAAAATGTTTATCTATAAAAACGTTTTCGATATAGTTTTAACAGAAAATATGCGCTTTTGTTTTTTGATAAAGTCACTTTGTATGGGAGGTGGGCGTGGTTTTCACTGAATTTGGTTGAATTTTATACACATAGTACATTTTTAAATCCATATATTAATTTTTGTGGCATCCGTGGCGTAGTTGGTTAAAGTGCGTGGCCGCTATGTCAACGAACTTGGAGACCCAGGTTCGAACCCCAGCAGCGACAGAAAATTATTTGAATTAAAATAATTTTTCTGTACGGCCGTCACCTCTCTGCAGACAATGACAAACCTCGGAGAGTAATCAAAATGCCATGTAAAGCTTCTTGAGAACAAGAACATTCTGTTCATCGCTGTTCGGAGTAGGCGATCAACATGTAGGTCCGGTTCTCGGTCAATTGTGTACAAACTTAATAACACGCACAACACAATTGATCATAAGAAGCTAGGTCAAAGTCCTTTCAAGGGCTGAAATGGCCAGTTATTTATTTTTTTTATTTTTATATTAATTTTTGTGGATTTTAGAGAGATTTTACCTTTTTGATAAAGTCACTTTGTATGGGAGGTAGGCGTGGTTTTCCTCCGATTTGATTGAATTTCATACTCAGAGTGTATTTTAAATATCAAAACTTGCAAAATTGCGAGTGCATACATTCATTTTTGTAGAATTCTTGGAGATTTTACCGTTTTAATAAAGTAGCTTTGTATGGGATTTAGGCGTGGTTTTCATCCGATTTGACTCATTTTTGAACTTGACCTTTATTTTTTAGATAAAAGCTTAAATATTGAATTTCGTGATGATACACTAAGGGAAAAAAATATTAAATTTATCCAAAAACTTTTTAATTTATCCAAAAAGCGAGTAATTTTTGCACCAATAACGCGTTTGCATAAATCGACTACGTAAATATTTAAAATTTATTAAAATATTTTCTCAATTAAATAAAATATTAAAATATATAAACAGAATTAATAAAAAATATATTTAAATTGTGCACGAATTTTTTTAAAATGTCTTTCAAATATTTAATATTTGAAAATAAAACTATAGCATTTAAAGAAAATTTATATAAAAATACTGAATTTAAAAAACAACATATTAAAATTCAATAAGAATTAAAATGTATAAGAAGAAAAATATGCAGGTAAATGACAACCAGAAAATATCAAGGTGTCACTTAACCCTACATCATTTCATAAAACGACCACCCATCGCATTCACAAATCATCTTGGCCAAATATCCACCCTATATTACCCTTGCAACATTAACTAAATGAGAACTATAAGAAAGCTGCAAGAAATAAACTGCAGGAACAGAGTGCTGTTGCTGCTTGTCGCAATATGTGTGTACGTGTGTGATGCTGTTGCTGCTTGCTTGTATGGAATATGTGTGTACGTGTGAAAATATTTGATTTATCCACGTAAAAATATAAATAAAATTTATACTCAGGCGTGGATTATGTTAATATGCGTTATTTCCCTTAGTGTAGCTTTAAAATTACGGCTGTAATCGTGATCACAGACAGACGGACAGACGGACAGACGGACATGGCTAAATCAACTCGGGTGGTGATGCTGATCAAGAATATATATACTTTTCTATACCTACCACGCCTCCTTATGGGCGTTACAAACGGAGTGACAAAATTAATATACCCCCATTTACGTTTTTTAAACGTGAGGGTATAAAAATAAAGGTCAAGTTCGAAAATGAGCCAAGTCCCATACAAAGTCACTTTATCAAAACGGTAAAACGATGTTTGTGTAGCATTCGTCCAGGCTTGCAACTACGAAACGTTTTACTTATTTTGCTAGGCGCATCGAGGATGAAAATACCTCCGTTTCAGTCGTCAATCGCTTTCATCAAAGTGTCGTAAACGTCTTTTTGCTAGGGAGTCCACAGCAGAACTTTTTTTTCAAATGTAGGTAATATTTAGATATCCCACAACCACACGGAATGAATAACAATTATGCATGGCGCAGATGTCCGCCGCGAATGCCATCTATTGAAAGTAATCCGAAGTGGCAATTCCCTTACAAAATTACCAATTTCGTTTTTTCCGTCGTTCCTTTAGGTTTTTTCTAACTTTTTTCTAAACCACCTCTGCGTTGAGGGAAAAACAAAAGAAAAAAAAATTATTCAAATCGCTCGAGCAATTTTCAACCAGAAGAATAACAGCCAGTCAACTAAGCACAGTTAGCGTTATCAGCATTTATTTTATGGTATTTATAGCAAAATTAAAGATAGCAGCTTATCGTATTTAAATTGATAAATGTAGTTAAAGGAAAAAGTACCCAACTAACAAGTTTCAACTTATAAACAAGATAACTTAAGCTAGATATTCACCTTAATTGATGCAAAAATTAACCTTCAACTCTTGAGCAACTGTATATTCTCATGTCAATGTTAGTTATTAATAACGAGTGGAATTTTTTATGTAACTGTAGGGAAGAAAGAGAGAGAGAAAGAGCGCGAAAGTGAGAAAGAGTTTGAAATACCGCCTTGTTGCGGTGAGTGAAACACATTTAAAGCATTCACAACACTAATAATTTTTATTATGGGCAGTATTTGCAGTCGGAGCGATACGAAATTGCATTCGATTGTGAAAAGTATAAGAAATTCAGTTGCACAGTGTAACGAGCGAGTTCTAAAGGCCTGACTATAATAGCCACATGCTGGCATATGCTAATGCCAAAATTTAAACGAAAAGCCAGCAGGCTGTTGTCAAAATAAAAAATGTCTATAATTGCCATATACTGACTTTGAAAAGTGTCAGAAAATAGTTTGTTTTTATTTGTTCTTGTTTGTGAGATTTTTTTCAAAATTAATGTGCAAAATAATATAAAAAAAAATTTAATCATATGAAGCCTTTGCTGTTTAGCTTCAATTATTACTTCAATAAATTAGAATATACAATTATTTGACATTTGCCGATGCTGTGAGCGATTTGCGTCGCTCTACAAAAAGCCACTGAAAGTCAACGAAACTTAACGAAACTGTGGCAATTCCAATTATGGGTATGCTCATATATTTACATGGGCTCGCTTTCATTTTGACAGATCCGTCTGCCAGCATGTGGTTATTATAGTCAGGCCTTAAGGGATAAGGAACAAATATAGAAAGATTGTTGAAGGAACATGAAATTTTGCATGTATTATTATTTCATAAATATAAGACGCCATAGAAACTTTTACCAAGGCCAGCCACGCCCTTCGCCCACCTCCCAAATAAATTGAACGATAAAAGTACAATATCTCGAGTTAAATAAAGTTAAGGAAATAAAAGTAAGTTGTTTCGAAAATTTAGGAAATTAAAATAAGGGGTCAGGATGGTTTCCGATGCTGATAAAAACGATCCTTTATCCGCAAGTATTTATCATATTAAAGATGTCTACAAAAGTTCATTAAGATCGGTGCATTACTTTTTGCGTTATGCTACGCACAAACTTAAAAAAAAGTAGTTTTGACAAAAACATGTTTAAAGTTGTAAAAGCAATAAAATTTTTCAAACTAACATCAAATCATTTATTCCAGCGCCATAGTGGGCATCCTCTGAAGCAGTTGTATAGTCAATAGAATTTTTCTTTTTGTTTTTTTTTTTGTTTTTTTGTTAGCTAATCATCCTACCCCTAGTAGTTTATTCACTTAATAATCATATAATATTATGAAGATCGGCCACGCCCTTCACCCATCTCCCATACAAAATGCATTATATTCAAAGCAGTTTATTAATTAAAAAATACTTTTTATTTTGACGTGACAACGTAACGTTTTGCCACGTAGGTTTTCAAAAAAGTTAGAATAAGCATTTTTCCCAAATGCGTCGGCGTTGCATGGAATTGTTACTCCATTGGAATATTTTTTCAATTCTTTGACTTTACAAAAAAAAAAAAAATTAAAGACTTCATCGGGACGCGAAGCAAGCTGCCTAAACATCGACTGTTTAAGAGGGACGACTAGTATGAAATTTTCAAATAATCGATTTTTTGCATTATTTTATATTTTAAACTATACTTTCAAAAATAACATATTCAAATTTCAAGGTCATGTATCTAATAGTTTTTGAGCTGCAGCCTGCAAAGAACAGCTGCTCATCAGTTAGAAGTGCACGTTGCTTGAGGGTCGACCTGTCATTGTTCGGGCTCTGTCGACATTGTAGATAATCATAACAGCATTGGAGATGCTACTGTTAACCTTCAGACACACAGACATGCATGTATAATTTATATTTGACTTATACATACACACTTGTGGAAATCATTTGCGTACCATGACCATCCAGTATTTCGATTGGATGAGAAATGTAATTTTACCAAAAAACCATCCGATTTTTAAGCGAAATTTTCAATTTTTGTTTTTTGAATCCGCTATTTTTTTACATTTTAATTTTTTTCACAATCGTGGGTGATATACGGGCAATACCTTCTAGTTTAATAAAATTTTTGGTTTTTTTTTTATTTCAGGCACTGTGAAAAAATCTCAGGCAGTCGGAGAAAAATTTCTAAAAATTAAATATTTACGTTCAAAAAAATTACTGTATATTCACTATTTATGCAATACTTTTTTTAAAAAAAAAAATCCCAAAAACCACGTTTTAGGGTGTCACTCACACTGGTCGCCCCCTTCAATTTATTACATGGAATTATAACGCGCCACACATATAGGTGATACGGTAAAAAATATTACACGCCAATAAATGCTAATAGACAAAAATTTCAATGTCATGAGGCTGCGGAGAGAGCCGCTACAAGAACCAAAATGCATCATTCATGCAACAGCTTTGCATGGAATTATTACTCTATTATTGGCCTTACCTAAAAAATAAAAAAAAGAAATTATGACGTAGCAGTTTACACACAAAAAAAAAAAAAATACAATACAATTATTGGAATCAGTTGCATGGAATTATTACTCGCTAAGGTGAAGTGCTACGTATTATTATTATTATATATTTATTATTTTACAACAAAACATTGTTCTTTGATCTTGTAACAAAATTGAAAAAAAAAAACAAAATTGGAACCACGATATCGCGGAGACAACCGCTTAATTAACTTATTTACTAAAATAACTGCAACAACTGCAACAACAAAGAAAAAAACGTTGCATGGAATTATAACTCCATCACTATTGGTGCTGTCGTAAATTTAATGGAACGGCAGTAAAGTTGTGGGGTTCAGTCACATGATAAAAATAAAAAAATAAAATTTTCATGAAGGCTCTCAGGGAATTCCCCCTTCCTCCCTCCCCCCTTTAAGATAGAGTAAACTTTTTTTTGACCAAAAATTTTGTATCGGCTTAAACTATTCCTTAAGGTGTCTAATTTCAAGATTCAATCATGTAGTTTTGGCCTTTAACTTTGTAATATTTAAAAAAGCAATTTACTGCAGGGTGTTCTGACGCGCTCAAAGAGTATTGGACCGCTGTATTATGTTAGGTACCAACGAACTAGTGGCCCTTTTAGTTACACTTCATATTACAGAGGGCATTCGTATCCAGAGTTTATTTGTATACAGAGGGCATATTCTGCTTTAGTAACGGTGTAACAGTTTCAAAGCATGTATTTGTCTCGTGTGTGCTCGGCTTGTTATAAAGCTTATTTTTCGTATTGTTCAACACGTTAGTGAATTAAAAATGCGAAATAACCACGTCTATACGAGTTAAGGTTCAAAAGTGAATCCCCACCATACAAAAGACTCTTCGATTCTTAATTAATTAATCGATGACGCTCAGTGTAACCGTTTCATAAAAGCTGTGGCCAAAACTATTTGCCGCAGAGCAACGAAATTTGGTGTTGACGACTTTTTTATATCACAGATTAAGAAATTTTCCAAATATTGGCCAATTCGGAGAATGACCACGCCTACCTCCCATATAAGACAAAGTTAAAAAATCTTTGGACTCCTTCAATATTTTTAAAAAAAATTTGGTATTTGGTCTAAAATCACTTCAAAAATGTTTTTACCAAAAATGGCTATAATCAGATCATTATTCGGGGTACCCTCCATATAACCCGAATTTTAAATATCTCGATCTTTAAAAAAAATACTTTATTTTTTTATAATCACACGCAAATATTTTCAGTATTATAGCAATGGTCTTTACCTAAAATGGGCGGGGTAAGACCAGTATTTAAAAACAATAAAATGCACTTAGTTAAGAGTATCATTACTTAAACAAGGCACTGAATAGTAAGATTTTAAAAATGTTTCTATACAATACACTGAGAACTTTTTGATAAATATGATAACTTTGAAAGACTTTGATTTAATTAGGTAAAAATACTTTTGTTTATTTTAAAGATAACGGCATAAACCATATGTTTTTGATAATCAGAAAGACCGATATCAAAAATAGTTCGCGTCATAAAACTATGCATTACAATTTATTAAAAAGGTGTACATTCAAAAAAAAAAGCTCAAGCCTGTGTTAGATAACACGGGCGCATAGGTCAGACGTAGAATACGTTAGTCATTAACAGCCTTATTCAATAGATTTCCTTAAACAACCTTTAAACGCTTGTTTAGTTACGCACTGTTTAAGGCTTTACGCAGCTTCTATGCAACCTTGCTAACATTGTTATTCATAAACATTTTTTCATTTTCTGCTTATGACAAAAACATAAAAAGAGAAGACCTCCAAAATGTTATTTTAACAGAATTTCGTGAGCGAACCTGACGGGCCATCGAGAAGTGAAACATGTTGTGTTTTTGATAAAATCGTGAAACATTTGCGCTACTCAGAAAAACAGGTTTTCTTCTTGTTGCGAAGATCACAAATCATTTAATTTTGTGATTGTGTTTGTAATTGCCATTTCTATCAACAATGCACTTTTTCGCAATTTTGTTTAATTTCCATGAAGCTGGTATTTTTTCGCAAAATGCAATTTCATTGGATATGATTGCGGAGGCGCGGGTTCAATTCCGGCGGTTGGCATGATTTTTGTTTTCTTAAAATATACATTTTTTTATTATTTTTTTTTTTAATCAATTTTTAGTAAATAATTTGTAATTTTTATAAATTTCAAGCGAAGAACTTATTTGTTTTCAGTCATTTTGTTTTTGTTTTTTTTTTATTATTTAAGCTTAGGTAATATCGCGAAGGCGCGGGTTCAATTCCGGCGGCTGGCATGATTTTTTTTTTCAATTTCGCATTATTTACTATTTTTTTTAAACAATTTTTTAATAAATAATTCTATAAATAAAATTTTGAGCAAAAAATTTACTTCTTTGCAGTTGTTTTATTATTTAAGCTTAGGAAGTTAATATGTATTGTCTGTGTATATGTTTGGAGTACATTTTATTTTAATTTTTTACCATTTCTTGCAAATAATTTAATTAATTTTATACATTTTGTCAGTTTTTTTTAATAATACTTACTTTTAAATGAAATAATTTTTTTTAAATAATGCAACCATTTGAGGAAAAAAATTATAATTCAATTAAACATCCATGCGAAATCATCATAAAAATTAAAAATAAAATTTACTCTAAGCATATGCACATATATATTAACCACCTAAGCTTAAATAATAAAACAAAATAAAATGATTGCAAAGAAGTAAATTATTTGCTCAAAATTTTATTTATAGAATTATTTATTAAAAAATTGTTAAAAAAAAATAATAAATAATGCGAAATTGAAAAAAAAATCATGCCAGCCGCCGGAATTGAACCCGCGCCTTTGCGATATTACCCATTAAGAACATGCCAAATATTTTGCAATTTTGTAGCCCTGCTTAAGTCTGAACGTAAAACGCAATCATTGAACTCTGCCATCATTTTCTTGCGTAAATTGTGCCAGCGAGTAGACGGATATGCAGTGAATGGACTTCCCGCTTAAAACTTAAAAATAAAAGTCATATTTTAACATTTATTTTTGACTAAAAAACTGTTATTTTTGACCGAAAAAATATAAGTCAAATTTTAATTTCTATTTATTGACTTTTTTTAAACGAGTCATAACAGTTACGGTCCCTGATAAAACCATATCAATTTTTATATTGCTGCACATTTCACAGAATCAATATGATTAATGAAGGTAAAATTATTTATATCTACTAACAAATTTTTAATATATTTCAAATTGGACCGAAATCCCATAATATATTTCAAATTGGACCGTGACAGAGGTGGAGCAAGCTCCTAGCACTCCGTCTATTTCCAAAAATCAGTTTAACATTTGTTGTCCTCCGATGGAGGATCTATCAGATGTTAAGCTGATAAGAACAGAGACTACACTTTGATCTTAGCCATAAGGCCGAGAAGCGATAACTAAACATGCCACTTTTTGTCTTATTTAAGCATTTACCTAAATAAACCAGTAAAGAAATATACGTATCCAAACAGCCGTCCAAAGGTATATGAGCTAATTTTAATACACTGAATGTAGGCAGGCAAACCGCAGCAAAACAAAAACAAACACAAACGATGCTGTTGCTGCTTGTCGGAATATGTGTGTACGTGTGCGATGCTGTTCCTGCTTGCTTGTATGGAATATGTGTGTACGTTTCTCACACTGGTTCTGTGATTAACACACAGATAATCGTACTGCTCTTACACATGATGTTATAGTACATAAAATACAAAGCATATGAAAATTAATACAAAATTTGAAGGAGTTAAATTTTGATTTACTTATAGAATCAAAAAAATTATATGTAGCAATATGATTATTTAAATACAAATCAAAAGAAGAAATATTAAATATGTTACGAGCATACTTGAATTTTCTTCAATGCATGCATAAAGTATTAAAAACTTATAATGAAAGTGGCAAACATTTTCTCAAAATTTTGTGCTCACGATTAACACTCCCGTATAACGTATTCTACGTTAAAAGTTTGTAATATTAATATTTATTGGGGCTCTGGATAAATAAGTACGGGTTAGACCAACTTGGAAATAACTGTACCCAAATTTACGCATGTTTTAAGTGAGCGGATTTTTTGGTACAAAACTTGATTCGATCATATATACTCTTATTTAAAATGTTCTCTCTCTAACTCATATACTATATAACACTTTTAATAGCTTTAAACGTTGAGGGTTGTATTGGAAGTGGTCGTATTTGTGGGCGGACTACGCCTATTTTTTGCATATTTCGCAGTCTCGATGCTACTTTCACACATACCAAATCTTATATATGTATGTACCTCAATTATAAGCCATTGTATACTGCCACTGTTGTGGGTTGTATGGGAGGTGGGTTTTTAAAACAAAAAACTATAAGGTGTTGAAATTGCAGATTAACGTTTTAGAGAAAATAAGTTGAAAATTTAAACGTGTCTTTCTCAAAACAACATTTTTAAAACGGGCAGGAGAAATAACTCTTGCAATTTACATCTTGGCTTAATTTTTCGAATCGAGTCTTTTGACATCGAATTTAGGTACAAATTTTTCTGGCGATATTTTTGGTTGAAAAAATGGATTTTTTTTTTTCAATATGACGCCATTTTTTCAAAAATAATTATTTCCTAATTTCCTTTTGTACTTCCACAGGTAATATAATGTGTGAGTGTTATTTCTTTGGAAGTAAATACGATTTGTTCGATATGTTTTAACTTCGAATTTAGGTGCAGCTTCTTCTGGCGATTTTTTTGCCGAAACAAATTTTTTTGTCAAAATTTAAAAAAAAAAAAAAATTTGGCCATTTTGTCAAAAATCAATATTTTATAATTTCCGTATGTACTTCCACAGGTAATCATCAGATGTAAGGCATTTTTGAAATTTTTTTATGGTGTAATGAATGTAGTGCAGCAGTCTCGTTGTGCAACTTTTTTAAGGGGGCATATAGGTTACAAATTAAAAAAAAAAACAATTTTTTTCGGGAAATTTTTTCATAAACGGAAAAATTAAAAAATACTAAATTAATCCTTGTTTAAGTGGCTATCGCCTGAACTAGGATAATTTTTTCCGCCGAAAAAAAACAAAATGGCGACCGATTTTGTAACCTCAAAAATCGATTTTTTTTCAAATGGCCGCCATTTTGTTTTTTTCGGCGCAAAAAATTATCCTAGCTGAGGCGATAGCCACTTAAACAAGGATTAATTTTGTTTTTTTTTCCTCAGATCTTCCAGACTGGTGATATCCTGCAAACCGTAAATTTTTTGGCATTTTTTTAAAAAAATCAAATAACGTCAAAAACCACTTGAAAAATTCTTTGTATTCTTTAAATGTTAATAAATATATGTGCAAAATTTGAAAACTATATCTTTTTTCCTTCTATGAAAAAAATTCCCGAAAAAAAAATTTTTTTAATTTGTAACCTATATGCCCCTTAACAAAAAAACAAAATTCTATAATATACCTACAAACTATGTACAAAAATGTGCTATGGTCAAATATGTTTAAATGTTTGTCTTTAAATGTTAAAATCCTTTATTGAACAATAAAATAACGAAAATCAGCTCTGAAATCATGCGTCACCCTGTCCAGCTCCCGTAATTGACAGAATAGGTTTATGTGGTATAGGTTTATATTCAATAGGTATGGACTAGATCCAGGCGTGCCTATAGACTAAAACTCTTGTCTTGAAATTGAAAACAGATGGCTGAGATTGGACGATGTGTTGTACAATATTCCATGCATTATCCCCACCCAAAATGCGACACATGACCAAACTGCCAGCGGGAATAGTTCAGCTAGTCCTCTACGAGTATAGAGTAAAATTCGACAACATTTTATCAGATAAAACCACTAACAGCGACACATGTCAAATTTAAACATTTTTCTAAGTTTTCCTAAAAGGACATTTTTTTTTTGCCTGAATTAAAAGTTTTTCTCGAACTTTTCGGTTGAGCGAAAAACTTTTCTAACAATGAATATAAAAAAAAATAAATAAAGCTTTTAGTCTCGTATAAATAAATTAAATTAAATTAACTAAAGTTGATGTCAACAAAGTTGCTTTTATTACCAAAATCGAACAAATGTGAGAATAAATGTGTTATAAACTTAAAGCTTTAAGTTGGACAAACTTAGTGAAATAGAGGGGGTAAGTGGTATGATAGACCAGTAAGTAAATAAAACAGGTAATAGAAATGCACTAAAAAAATAAAAAAAACTATTAATAGCTACAAACACAATCAAAATATAAAAATGACTCGAGAAAAAGAGCGTAAACCGAAATAAGAGAGAGCATTAGTGTAAGACACAGTGTTGCTCAGTTATTATAGATTAAGTACTAGTACTAAGTTTAATGCTTTTCAATGTTCCAAGATGCATTATTTGTTGAAATAAAAACTAATATTGTTGCAGTTTAATATTTATAGCTTTCCGATTCTAACAAAACTGAAAACATGTTTTCTGAGAAAACTGTTCTTTTAACCTGAATTGAAGAAATTCAAAAAGGTTGAAATTATTCGGTTTTTTTTCTGTTATTATTTTTAAATAAAAAAAAATAGTCTGTTATTCTAAAGCAGTGATGTACAAGAGAGCCTCATGAAGCTACTCGGCTTCCACAAACAAGCAGAGTTGCCAGGAATCCAATTTCCAAATCGTCCCAAACCTTTTTTAAAATCGTCTTTTTAAAATTAAAAAAAAATTTGTTTTATTTTATTACCCCTTTATTAAGTCTATTAAAGCAAAGTAAAAAAATATACATATTTTTTGAAAGGAATGAAAATTTCGCTAGTGATAAATTAAACACCCCCGAATTTTAATATTTCGTTCAAAGTCCCTTACTTTTAATTACTCATTGATATCACTTCGGCATAGACTCAATTAATTTCACAATTGTTGTTTTTGGAATATTTTTCCAAAATTATTATTTTGCTGTAGTAAACAGATCAACGATGCTGCGACAATTCGTGCTTTTAATATTCATATATACTCTTTCCCGAAAATTTTCTATGTGGTTAATATCGGAGGATTTGGCAGGCTAACGTAGAACTTCAATATTCTGGGTCTCGAACCAAATGTTGCATACCTGAGAGGTGTGTTTAGAATCACTGTCATTTTGAAATCGCAGCGTATGGTAACATTATGTTCTTTAAAATGTCACGATACATCAATCGATCCATAATACCAGTAATTTTATGTATCGGCCTCATTCCGTTGCCAGAAATTCCGTTACCGTGTTTTACTGTTGGTATGCAGCACTTTGGATAGCATTGTTGTCCTTAAGGAATGCTTAGACCGTTGTTATGCAGACGCTCACGGGCTCATCACGGTCACGCATTGTGGTTGTTTCAATGTAAAAGGGAAATTTTGGAGAGTGAGCGAGGGAATTTATTTTGCCCAGAATGGTCACCAAATGATTCCAAAATAATATGGAATCACGATAACAAAACAGTGTTGCGCTGTTGCTTAACAGCAACACTCACCATACTCATACTCGTGATACTTTTTTGCATAAAGTATTGAAAGTAACAAAAATTGTACTAGTGTTCAGGGATCAAATGACCGTCTGTATAACATACTTTCATCACAGAGCTCATCAAACGAAGAAAAGAGCGTAAAAAAGGACGTGATCGGAGATCATATGAGCGTTTGCATAACAACGGCCTTATTATACGCCGTAAACTAATGGTGTTTTCGTTACTACAAAAAAATGTTGCCCTACCAGAGTGCAACATTTTTCAAGTGTTGCACTCAACCTTGAAAAAATGCAGGTTTTGAACACAAAGCACTGCCCTGCTTACTCAATCAGCTGATATATTTGTGTGCGCCAAAAATAAAAAATTTGCTATACTAAAAATATTATAAAGTGTCAAATTATGAATGCAAATATTTATCCTTGTCTAACACACGCATTTCATAATATTTTCGTTTAAAGCAATCAGATGATTTTTAGGGCAACATTCTCCCCTCATAAAGTTTCGCAGGGCAAGAAATGTGCCTATTGTACCCTATATAAATGTAACATTTTAAGAAACAAACACAGATTTTTTTTCACCCGTATGCACTTATTTTACAATCGAATACGAAAAAAGAAGAGGGCAATGAAAAGGCATAATTTTTTGGTAGAATCGAAAACACCATAAGTTTCATTTGGAAATAGCACTGAATTCCATTTTCTGAACAGTCCACTTCACTATTGCCCAATACGAGGGCTGCCTTTTAAGTGTTGCGCCTCAGCAACGTAAAGCATTGCTAGATGCATTTTGACAGTTCCATTGAAAAATGTGAAATTTTCTTGCATAAACGTACTGACAATGTTCTGGTGTATGTGCACTTATTGTGTTGTTTACAGTGGTTTGAAAATTGTATTTCAGAAAATGAAATTAACACGTGAACATTTTCGGGTGATGATTTTTATGATTTTCGAAGTGAATTGTCAAGAAAAGAATGTATCAATCAACTTAGTTCGACTTTTGGTGATGATAAAAAACACCTAGCGACTGTAAAACCCTGGTTCAATGAGCTCGAATGGTTTTTGTGGCAGAAAACTTTTATGCTGTGCATGAATTATTGCATGAATTGTCACATGCAGACCGGCATGTGATATACCGTGAGATGGAGTCATCCTTGTGCATTAGTAGGAATTGCATACATTCGTCAGGATGATGTGTTCCCGTTGGATACCCCATTAGTTTTACGGTTGCTCAAAAAGAGGCTCGTGTCGATTGGTGCAAGAAAATGCTGAAAAAATACAGCGAGGGTGTTTCAAAATAAGTTTACGACATCACCACAGTGATGAATCATGAATCTACTCTTATGAGCCCAAAATAAAGTAACATTCCACTGTTTCGATCTTTCAAAGGGAGCAAAACCCAAAAAAAGTTGTCCTCGGAAGGAGCACATCCAAGCAAATGGTTGCCAGTTTTTCAAAAACCGATAATGTCGCAACTGTACCACTTAAGCAATGGGGAACTATTAATGCTGAATGGTACACAACCATTTATTTGCCAAAAGTCTTCGGAGAATTGAAGAAAAACCAATCACCGAAGGAAGATCATCATCCATCACGACAACCCAAGTTCCCACACATCAGCTCAAACAAGAGAGTTTTTGAGTATTCAAAACGTGGAATTGATCCGCCTTACAGTCCCGACTTAGCACCCAATGGCTTCTTCTTGTTTCCTCACATTAAGAAAAAAACGCCTTGCGGGCGTTTTTATACGCCCGAACAGGCCGTTAAGGCCTTCAAAAATCTTCAAACTTCTGAATAGAAAAACAGGTTCGAAAATTAGTTCGAACGAATACAAAAGTAATCAATAAGTAGGTTCGAATAAGGTTGGAAGTACAAAAGATGATCAATAATCTTGGAGAATACTTTGAAAAGCAATAAAAACGTTTTCACTGATTAACCATTGTTTTTTTTATTATGAGGCGCAAGACTTGAAAGGCAATCCTTTATAACTCTAAGGAAACCATCCATTTGATGTTTTTTTGAATAAAGTCGTTTGCTTTTTTTTTCAAATATTTGTTGCAAAAAAAGGAAATTGTAAGCGCATATTTATGGTTTTTTTTAGTTAAAATTAAAAACTTTGAATTTTGCAAAAATTTGGTTTCTTAAATAAAATAATGTTTTTTATATGTTTCTTAAATAAAATAATGTTTTATATAGGATCGCATATTTTTTGTTTTTAGTGCTATTTTCTGAAAATAAGTCTTTTAATTTTACTTTGAAATTGTTGGCAACACTTGAGTGAGTAAAGCACTTAGAGAGAGGTAATAAGAATTACTAGAAGTCTCTGGATCGGGAGAAAACGAAAAACAAGTAAAAGTTTATTTTTGAAACCAATACCAAGACGACAGAACTCACAGACTCACTCTTATCTCTAAGCGAATCAAACATTGTGTTAAAAGTTATTTTAATATATTTAAATTTAAGCATTTATAATATATACAATCATAATATACAGCAGCAAAAATAATCATTCGCAAAATTCACGACTATACGTTAGCTTAACGTGTGAATAGCTCAGGCACATACATACATTGCTTTGCTTG
Organism: Pherbina coryleti; assembly: GCA_943735915.1. NCBI lineage: Eukaryota > Metazoa > Arthropoda > Insecta > Diptera > Sciomyzidae > Pherbina > Pherbina coryleti. The sequence goes on from OX030949.1 coordinate 45,985,262, forward strand.
ACTTTGCTCTGCTCTGTTTTCACACATTTTAAAGATACAGCACCATTAAGGTGTGCGAGAGTGAGTGTGTATTTGTTTGTTAATGAATAGGTTTGTGTGAAATTATTATAAATATTTGTTTTTATCGATATTTGCGAATTGTGTTTACTTGACACGCCGCTCGCTCTACAACATTCAGGTCATAGAGCTTATATCAAAGTAATGCAACTTTGATATAATTATTTCGTTTTGTCAAACCACAATTCTAGCACTTAGAAATAATAATAAACACTTATGCGGCAGGTCTGAGAGTCTATTTAATGGGAAAAAACTCGCTATATAGACAAATTGAGAATTAACATACTGACAATATTCATAAAGCAGGTTAAAAACTCAGCTTTATTTTCTAGAAAAAAGAAAATTATAACGAGCATAATAATGGTTGCTATGTTTTTTTTTTAGAAGATTAAATTCTTCCATTTCCGAATTTAATACAAGGCGCTTGATGTAAATAAACAAACAAAATTTGTTCAAGATGTTGGTATGGCAATTTACCCTTAGTTTTAAGAACTTATTTCATGGTACTTTACAAGAACTATTACAAAAATCAACAATCGAGTCAAATTCAATTTTTTATTTTATGAGGCCTTTAATGAGGGCGTGTTACTTAACCCTTTCAGTGCCTTTCTTTGTCCTAAATACTTATATTATTATGATCGGAGAATTGTTTTTTGATGAAAGTAGAAATTCATCGGACCAAAAATTTGCTTGGAACGAAATGGCTGAATTTCAAAATAAGGCAAAATTTAGACAGAAAGAGAAAGAGGGAGAGAGAGAAAGAGAGATTAATTTAATTTTTTTAAATTGGTTGGAAATATTGCCGTAAAGTTATTGCATTTCAAATACATTCAAACGTATGTTGCGTCAATTTGACACAATTCGCAAAATCAAATACTCATATCGTACCTTTTAACTGGTTTCCAAACATGTTGAAAAAGGCATTTTTTTTCTCAAAATGCATTGGCGTTGCATGATTTGTTACTCGCTGAGTAAGGGGGCTTTGACAAAAATTATGGTACGACACTAAAGGTTAATTTTTTGACTTTATGATAAACTTAAAAAAACAAATTAAAGACGTCTCACAATGGTTCCAAATCGAAAAAAGACGGCCAAAACCTCAAGGCGTTGTCTAATCCGGATGAAAATTGTGAATTGTAGGTTTTTGGGGTCGCTGATCACGAATCTGAAGTCAAAAATTCGAAATTCAAAATGGCGGCTTAAAATGTCTCCCGACAGTTATAAGTTATGTCTCCCGACAAGATAGATTTTCGGGTCTGAATATAATAGGCACCTGTTAAAAACAACCTCATTTGTGGACAGCAGGGACATTATTATTTCTATTTTTTTTTTTGCAAATTTATGTGATGCTTCAAGAACCTCTTTAGATAGCTGATCCAACGGAAGCATGCTGTTCTTGGCCACCGTACATAAGTACTTTGTGGATGCAGGGTGGCATGTGGTACCATCCATATAAAAAATCTAAGAAAGATATAAAAATATAAAAATAAAAAACAAATAAAAAACAAATAAAAACAAATAAAAAAAAATAAAAAAAAATAAAAAAATAAAACAAAAAATAAAAAAAAAATAAAAAAAAATAAAAAAAAAAAAATAAAAAAAAAATAAAAAATAAAAAAATATGTAAAAAACAAAAACAAGAAAAAGGATTAGGAAAGGATGAGGACAAGAATTTGTACAACGATTGAAGTCAGGAAAAATGTAAGGATTAGGACAAGGGTTTGGACAAGGATTTTGATAAAGATTAGACAAAGGATGATAACAAGGATTTGGTCAAGGATTAAGAAAAGGATTCAGGCAAAGATTCAGGCAAGGATTTAGGCAAGAATTCAGGCAGGGATTTAGCCAAGGATTGGGAAAAAAATTAAGATAACATTAAAAACAATAATTAGAAAAAAGATTGGGACAAGAAGTGCTATAAAGACTATTAAATGGATTCGAACAAGAACTAGGGCAAGAATTTGGACAAGGATTAAAAGAAAATTTTGTGCAATGGTCAGAACAAGAAGTTAGACAAGTATAGATGATACGAAAAAAGATATGGATAGGGTTTAAGGACAGGGAAACAGATATGGATAAAAATAAAGACGAGGATAAGGATACGTTGTTACACAACCTACGGGTGTGCCCATGGCATAGCCAACTGCGTCTTTTTTTTTAATTAAATATTTTAGATTTTGGCTCTGCGCCAAAAACCATGTGTAAAGTTATTGAATTTCATAAACAAAAAATCTGCAATATATTCCCTTGTTGGACTGTGGAAAAACTTTCCTCAAGAAACAAGCCAAAGGGCGGTTTTTCAACACCATAGATTCAAAACAGTATAAAAATATACATATAAAAAAATTATGATTCAGAATTCATTATTATAAAAAAAAGCAACAATTTCGAATTCAAAATGAACCTTTTAATGGTTGCAATTATTGTACGAAGGTTGGTACATATATTTCGATAATAACTATAAAGACCGAATTTTTTTCATTGACAATAGCTTTTTTGTTTTTTTTTTTTTTTTTGAATCATTCATTTTTGCATGCGTTCGACCCATTTGTCATAACATTAATCCTATTTCGCTTGAGACATTTCCATTTTTGAACGCAGGCATGAATGGATTCTTCTGGAATCGAAAATAGTTGCCCACGAAGACTGTTCTAGATCTGCGAGAACAAAAATAAGTCAATGAGTGCCAAATCACAACTGTACGGCTGATGGCCCATTAATTCGATGTTTTGAGTGCTCAAAAAAGCCTTTGTTTGAACTGATGTGTGGTAGTTCGCATTGTCTTGATATAGAATAAATCTTCGGCGCTTGTTTGTTTTCCTTATGCTTCTCATCTGTATTGGTGGTGTACCAATCCGAATTGACTGTTCTACGTATCTCAAGTAGTACCGTGGTACCATGGCAAATTTTGGAAGAAACAAACAACCATTTACTTCGCAGTGCCTTGAGCTCGAACAAGTTATGTTGGATTTGATTCATATTGAAAGTCTCATACAGTGGACTGCTATTTACTTTCAGGCGCATACGCATAGATTCCTGATTTGTAACGTCTTTAAAAGCACCGCGTTTGTATTTCTTGACCGTTTCTTTGCACCAATCGACACGGGCCTCTACTGGTTAGTATATAAAACCAATTGAAGCGCTAAAAACTGTCAAGAACTCGAAAATATAATTCGTGCAAGTATTCGTAAAATGGACAAAATTGCAGTCCGACGGTCCTTCAGAGGTATCCAAAGAAAGCTGCGCCGCACGGCTGACTAATCAAGGACCGTTTTCAACCATACATTAACAGCCCTATTCTGGCAACTTAACTTAGCTCACCTCATTAACAAAATGGTTAATATTAACAAACTGTTAAGGTTTTGTATTCTGGTGATAATTTAAAAGCTCCTTTCTTAACTATTTTGTTAATGGCAGAAAACATCTTAACAACGAAATATAGTTCAGTATTAAGCCAAACAAATGCTCTGCAAATACAATAAAACGTATAAAAATTGATGAATCCTTACTTCTTTCAAGCATTGATATTGAAGAATATCAAAGGAAATATAAATTTTAAAGACTGAAAAACACTCGAACATTGCTTGGCTATTAAAAAATTAATATTGAAACTTTAAACAATTGAAAACAATCAGTAAATTATATATTTCTTAACATTTTCCATCTTACTTGCAGAAAAAGAAACGTAAGCAATAAAAAAAAACAAGAAAAAAGCAATAAAATAACAGCTGATGCTTTATATCTAAGGCACTTACATTTTCACCATGCATGGTGAACTTTAACAGCTTTTTAGAGCTTTCAAATTGTTAATGATTTGTCAGAATTCGAAAATTTACTTTACATAACAAGAACAATGGCCCAAAATACACTGTAGTGCTCAGTCTCCGTGAAACCAGGTTTCTATGGCAAGGGAGGTGAGTCAGCGGACGTGAAGTGCGTGAATTTTCACTCACCGAAAAAGCTGTAGTGACGACCCAACGGGCCGGCATGTCAGCAGCTTCCTACAGGAGCAAAACGTCAGCACTTATTTTTGTTGTTGTGTAAGCGAACAGTACACTGAGAGCGCCCAGTAACGGACAAAAGTAAAAAACGAACAAAGGTAAAAGCCGCGTTGTATGCAAATAATCAGTTGTTTGATGCAAGTGCGCCTGTTAACAAGTTTTGAAAATATGTGTTTTTTTGCAAGTGAAAATTCTTAAGTAAGTAATTTATTTTTACTTTATCTTTACTTATCTTTAATTTATCTTTAATTAATAATTTATTTACTTAATCAATTAAAAATTAAAAAATTAAAAAAACCATTAAAAATTGATGTAATAATTATTTCAGAAAAAAATGCAGATTTTTCATTGATTTTTTTCAAAACAAAAACGAACTGCTGACCCAAAGATGTCTAAGGAAGGCCTTTTGAAGCAGTATCGATGGTTGCGAATCTAACCCTTATTTTCGATAAAATTAAAAATCTCTTTCTCTCTTCCTCTCTGCAGCTCTCTTTTTGTGTTAGACAAAATCAAAAAGAATGCAACGAACTGCTGACCCAAAGCATTCCAAGAGAGGCCTTTTAAAGCAATCCGAAGTCAGCTAAATTGGAGTGCTTTTTTCCAATGACATGTAATGTTAAAATAACAATGGTGTGTCATACGTAGGGTCAGCGCTTTCAGCTGACTTGCAAGCACTCCAAAAGGCCTTTTGGAGTGCTTTTTTTCCCGCTGGGGATTGACTGACACGCACACATAAGTCAAGTCGTCATATTTTATTTAGGGGTTCACAAAATTTACCACACTAATACAATCAAACACAGTTCATGTACACAAAATAAAACTGGTTTCACGCAGACTGACCAATGCAGTGTGTTTTTGAATGATTGACTGCTCACGCAGACTGAGCACTACAGTGTATTTTGGGCCAATAACAAGAGCTTCTTTACAATTCCTTGTTATGTTAACAAGCAGAATAGAGCTGTAAATTTTTATTAATCTTCTGTAGCTTACATATATTTTTGCAATAAACGTTCTAAATGAAAATAAAACAAACTTTTTTTGTGTCATTTTTAAAAAAGGTCTCATTTTTTTGTCTTCACCCATTAGATATAGGTAATAAAGGTTTTGTACGAATTATGCTAAAAAAAAAAACCCGATATGATCTAAAAAGCACTTATTAAAAAATTTTTGGTCATTTTGAAAATGTTCATTTTTGATTTGATGTTGAAAATAAATATTTCTTCTCAAAGTACAACTATTCTATTCACATTTATAAAGGGTGTGAAATTGGTCCATAAACTTTTTCGGTTACAAAATCCGACTTATGAATTGTTATTTTAAGTGATGCAAACTAACTGCTGACCCTGGAAATTGAAAGTGCACATCCACAACTAGAAAAATACATAGTTTTTGTAGCAATATTTTTCATGTATCCATATAAAAATTAATAAATTTGTGTCTCCTTGGAAACATTTAACATAAAAACAAACGCTTATTTTTCTATTGTATATAATTTGTGCTGTTGAACTAAGTTTTAAACAATTAGTTTTATTTTTTCTTAAACTGCACGATTCTCTTTATCTCATTTTAAATTGAGTAATTTATACGCTCTTAGTACTTTCGAAATAATGAAATCCTTTAAATTAGTAGAATCAATTTTCGGAAATGAAGGGTAATAAGTTCGAGGATTTCGCATATTATTCTCAAAGCAATGTAATGTGGTTTCCTTTTAATTCTATTCAGAGGATTTTCAAGAATTTTATGAATTCTCTGAATAATATATGTATATAGCTGTATTATTTCACAATTTTCCATTTAGTTCAAAGATTTTTTAGAATATATCGGAAATATTTGGCCCTCTGAAATTCTTTTAAATTGTTTGGACTCTGTACTTCTGCGAAAAAAAACATTAATTTTTGAACTTTTATTAATCAAATAATGTGCAATTTTATTGTTATTTCTTTTCTTTTTATTAGAAGATATCATTTGTTACATTTATATGTCGATCACTTGAAAAAACATTCACAGAACTGCAAATATAAACATCAATTTTGCATGCATAAAAGAGTGGAAGGAGAAATAGCTGTCGTTGTTGTTTTGCTGTTTTGACATAATATGTCCGTCTTTAATAAAACAAAAAAAAAAATCCTTTTGACGTTTACGTTATGGAACGCCGTAGTCATATCACAAACAGTTGGGAATGAGAAGAGCAACTCCCAGTTGCACGACGTCAGTTAACAAAACATTAAAGCAGCCAGTGCCAGCCAGCAACCAACGACTTATGAAACGAAAGCAAAAGAACAATATGTGAACAGAAACCTCGATGCCACCTAGAATTTTATTATCAGAAATATTTACTTTGACTTTATTTAACGTTCTCTCGGTTTTCTAAAATATCCACTGTTAAGTAGAGTACCCAAAAAATGTATCCACCCAATTTAATAACTTGTACGCCATACAAGTATGTCAGTACAATTGAGGTGAATTTATTGATTGAATACTTTTTACAAAAAGGTGGCAGCTTTAAAAGAAGCAAATATACATAATTTATATATTTTGTTGTTCTGTT